>BLYF01000046.1:818645-892377 GCA_014905255.1 Herpotrichia juniperi | reverse complement strand
TTTTCAGTTCATTTTCAGTTCATTTTCAGTTCATTTTCAGTTCATTTTCAGTTCATTTTCAGTTCATTTTCTAGGGACAGTCACATATGCACGCTTTGACCGAGAACATGGTGGGTAAGCATATGGTGGCCTAGTCACGATGAGGGTTGATCACAAGTATTCCTTGCAAGCTATACAATCTCTACGATTCTGCATTTTTGTTTTCTCATAGTTGATGAGAGGTTGGATTATGCTGGGTGGAGGAACGAAAGGTAGGGCTGAGTTAGAAGGTGAAGAGTCAAAGGGTTTTAATGCAAGCGCATTGACCATATCCATGACCCCCCGACACAAACTTCTCCGCGCACCATCAGTTCGCTGAATCGAGTCACAAATAGTATGTAATCACTTCGCATCCATTACATCAAACTGTTGTAGTTTTGTCTTAATGCATATACAGAAATTCATTTCAAGTACCGTTAGATACCGCCAGCCTTCCCGAACATGTAGAGTGACTACCTGAATTTGAAAGAAATGGAAGGGAAAGGATCATACCGAAAATTCGCCACACGGTACACATATGAGACTGTACATGGAAAGGGGTATTTCCTCCGACGTAAACGCCATCCACCGGCCGTACGAAAAATCCACACATACTTTTCCAAACCATAGAGACACCTTTTCGATAGACATAAGATGGTTGAGCTCATTAGTAACCATTTCCACATCCAGTTCCCATATTCAGTCATCGTAGAGGCTGTCGTGATCATCCTCCCCTTCTTCAGCCTGCGCTGCGAGCTGCTCAGCAAATTGACCCTCCTTATCTTCCCCCTCTTCTTCATCAGCAGCGTCGGCGATCTGCATCGCCTTTATCTTTTCCGTCAGGCTGAGTCCAATCTCGCCGAAGCCTTCCTCTTGTCGAACATCCAGCATTCCTCTCGTACCTAGAGCAAGCACCATCAACAGTCCCTGCGCAGCGATCATCCTCGAGTTCTCTTTTGACGGAAGTATCTCCTCGAACAGCACTTCATCGATATCGGCAGTAGCATCAGCCTGGAGAATGTCGGACATATCTGCGACTCTAGCCTCCATACGAGTTCGCTTCTCGGCGATAGCATCAGAGACGTAGGTCAAGAAGTTTCCGCCTTCCGCAGACAAGGCCTCGCGAATACGGAAAGATGATTTGGTAGGCTGCGCAGGTTCTGCCCACTCTCCATCTGAACTAGGTCCTGGCATACCGAAGTCGTCTCCCCCGAGATTACCAAAGTCGTCCGAGCCTTCGAAGTTTAGAGCGTTGAGTCCACCTGGCTGGCCTCGTCCGTGGAGTGGAGATGCGGAGACCATACGGCTTCCACGGCGCTGATTCAAGGATCCGGGAAGTCCGGAGAGTGCGCTTCGAGGAACAGCAGATGAATCGCGAATCGAGGCGCTGATGTTCCATGGCATGGCGGAGAATACTTGCTGGTCATCGAGTGCTGCGGGCGCGTCACGAGGCAGTTCAACTTCGTCTACCCCAGCATTCCCGATCTCATCTTCGCCAAGCAGAAACATGCCCTCGTCTTCTTCGCCTCGACCGATCTGCTCTTCTTCCTTGCCAGATTTGTGACGAACACGACGAGACTCCCCTTGAGTAGATTCATCAATGCCACTGTCACGATCGTGTTTAGTCCCTGCAAAGCCATTGCGGTTGATACCAGTGCAGAGCTGGAAGAGATTGTCGCCGTAGAACTGATCGAAAGGAGTAGGGCCTGTTGCACCGAGTACTCGATGGCCTATGCCTCCGAAGCCAGCTCCCCAAACCCAGAACTCAGCATTCTTCTTGGCCTGGATACGAGCTCGGTGCTGATTCTTGTTACGTGAGGCTTCTTTCATGTTCTTGAGATACTCCGCATTCCAGGCTGCAAGGTCCTTGTTGCGGAGTTCCATAGTGGAGTCTGTGAGTACAGCCTGTACGGTTCGCTTCTTGCGACGCATAGGAGCCGTGGCAGTGGCTGTAACTGTGGATGAGGAATATCCGGTATCCATCTGCTCGAACTGCGGCTGGGCTGTAGGGAAGGCTTCGCCCTCAAATATGTCATTGCCGAAGATTGGGAGGTCGAGATCTATTTGATTGTCGAGTACCTGCGAGACATGAGTATATGTTTTAATGACTTTTGGTAGACGATGAGAAGCCATAGTAGAAGAGTCGAGTTGAGGAAATAATTTAGTCAAAGAAGTGGGTAGTTAGAGGCAAGTAGATTTAGGAAGTGTGATGTAGAAAGCAAGAAGGCGAATGAAGAAGTGTGAGATAGGAAGTACAGGGAAAGAGAGCAAGCAAAGAGTAATATTGAGAACAAATCATAGCCGGAGCAGAGTCAGATACGAAGTGAAATTGTGCTGAGGGGTGGCAGTAAATGAAGTGACGTGAGAGTAAAAGAAACAAGAGACATGAAGTAAAGCGAAAGTGCAAATCACAATGAAAATCAGCAGTCAAACTCACCTTAACACCACCTATCTGTCCTTCCTCATGCTCCTGCCTGACCCTCGCACTAGCCCCAGCATCGCTTTGCACCACTGCTCCTCCAGACATATTCGGCGTAGCCGGATTTACTGCATGATCGACGAAGTTCCCATCAGCATCGAATCCAAAGTCCGGTTCAGCCAGCGGTTCCAGCAAGTCTTCTCCTGCGAACAAACCACTGCCGCCCACACTGCTCGATTCATTGTCGCCCGCCAGTCTAAATTCCCCCAAATCACGAGAGGATGAAGAAGGAAGTACGAGGCCAGCGATCGATCCTGTGGGAGTTCCCGGGACGACTTGAGAGCCGAAGGGGGTCAGTGACTGAGATTCGCCGGATTGGGGGGTCACCAAGGGGATGGCGAGGTCGAGGTTTGCAAGCAGTTCTGGGGGAGGGAGGGCGAAGTCTGGGAGGAAGGAGGGATCGTCCTGCAAGACGAGCTGCTCAGGCCTGTACACAAGGTCAGTGAACAGGCTCTTGCGAATGTGCACACAATATAGGATACTCACCTCGCCTTCCCAGCCTCCGGATCAAGTCCAGCGTTCTTCACCGCACTCAGCATCATACGCATCGCATTCTGTGCATTCTGCGCATCCGACAGAACATAGCCACACTGTTGTAAGTACACACGTGACACTCCGAGCCTGGTCTTTCATCAATACGACCGACCGACAGCACTATTGCGAGTGAAGCGGACGACTCACAGCAAGTTACCCTGTAGACGCAACGCCATGGGCGCCGCAGGGTCGACAATAGTCTGACATGCTTTCGGTACGTCGACATTGAAGATGGCTTTGCGATTGATCTTCTTCCCGTTAGACTTGGAGCCAAGGGTAGCCACGAGCCTGCCGTTTTGATCAACGTTAGAAAACAACAAAGAAGAAGGGGCTATGTAACCTACCAAACAGTAGCAACGCCGTACTTCCTTGAAGTGAGAACTGCCTCTCATCAGCCCTTTCTCCTCAAACACTGTACACACAGCGAGCCTGAGTAGAGAGCCCTACGTACCTTCGTGACTGTAGAACATGGCGGTAGGTATACAGTTGCAGCGAAAGTACAGAGGTACAGTATACAGAAGAAGTGTGAAAGTGAGAAGTGCACTGCGTGTGCGAGGATAAGGTAGTGGGATAGACGTTGAGGAAGCTGGATAGTGAAGTGAAGACACGATGCTTAGCGCAACGACCTTTTGCGCGGTGCGTCACGTTGCCACGTGCATGAATACATATGCACATAAAACTCAGGAGAAGAGTAAAACATGTTAAACCTTGACGGACATGATCTTTGGTTATGCTCGCATTTATCGTTGTTAGGTAAAGCGCATGTTCTAACCAGCCTCTATGCAATGCCAACGCCATACATCACCACATGCTATTTACCGTCGGCAATTAGAAATCTATGTGTATGAAGGACATGATTGTCCGATTGGGTATATCTCGCCTATGCCTTGTTCTCGTCCTCGATGGTGGCGAGGGGAACAGCCCGGTATAGGAGAATAAGGGCCGAGTGACTTTGACCTTTAAATTATTAATAGATGCGAAGGAAGCTCGACATGGAATACTCACCTCCTCCAGACAAGGTCTGAATCCTTTCGGCATCGACCTCGGAGACCTTGTCATCATTGAACCACCACCATTTGCCATCCTCCTCCTTCCGCTTGCCAGTGATGGGGTCTTTGGCACCCAATTTCTTGACGAAAGACGTGTAGTGTCCACTGTCAGCACTGGCACCCTGGTGCGTGATGACGCCTCGAAGTTCGTAGAGACCAGTTTGATTAGCCCCATCATCAGCAGATAACTGAGGGTCCGCAAGCTCGAGGAGCTCCTTCTTCAATGCGAGGATGGACGCTGCGCGCTCAGCCTCAAGCTGGGCCTCAGTCTTGTACTCCACATCTGGCATCTCAGTGTCCTCAGACTTGGTGGCCGCCTTCTTCTTCTCTTCTTTCTTCTGGAGTGGCTCCTTGCTAGCGGAAGGTTCTGTGTCATTCTCCTGGCCCATCTTCAGGCGCTTCTGCCTCTTGGCGGCACGCACCACGTCCTCTTCCTCCTTCCTAATGTCACGGATCTTGTCTCTAACAGGGATGAGCAGTTTCTTCAGATCCTCTGTGCAGAACTCGACAGCATCCAACTCATCTGGGAACGTGACCTTTCTCATGATCTTGGCCTTCTTGTTGGTTGTTCTCCGCCAGTCGAACCGCATGAAATGCACAGGGAGATATTTTGGAAGGCGGGATATTTTGGATGTCTTCGTGTACACAGCGTCTCGTCCCAAAACCTCAGAGCGTTTCTCGATTTGCTCCTTCAAGCCCGCAGCTAGTCCGTCTCGAAGATGATTCGTCTCTGCGTTAATGTGACAGTTGAGTTTGAAGAATGTATCGCTACTGAGAACTGGCTCTTCTCCACCTTCCTTAGCCGCAGGTTCATCGCACTCCATCGATGAGGCAAATTTTCCTGCCATGTATTTGTCAATGAAGGTAGAGTCCTTAGCCTTATTCGTCTCTGATTCGTCCGTGATCTTGAGCTTCTGTCGTAGAACGGACACAACCTGCGACCATGCTTCCTCGGCGTCCTGCTGCGCATAGCCGTTGCCATCCTTGTTCTTCTGGGCGAATTGTGGGAAGGCAGTCCGGAGAGCGTTGAGAAACATGAGCGGCGGGAAGCCCTGTTGGGTTTCGGACATTTGCTGGAAGAGATCGCGGAGGGATGCGGTGAGGTCCATAGACGCTCCGAGGCCACCGAGACCGAACTGACTGAGCTGGTTCGCTGAGCTAGATTCTCCAGTGCTGCAAGCCGTTAGAGGAGGACGTCATTTGATCCAGCGACACATACCTAGCAGAGTACCGGGCTAGCTCCTCCTGCAACTCGGGGATAGCGCGTAGGGTCTGTAGGGTAGAGTTCATGTAGCACGTGTTGCCCAAGTTCTGCAATCCAGCAGGTGTGGCGTCTTCTCTCTGGGCTGCTTCGGCCTCAGTCATGTCCTCCAAGAACCTGATCTTTTCCTTGGGCTTCTCGATCACGCTGGAGGCGTCGCCGGAGGGTGTGCCTATCATCATGAGGACCTGTTTGGGCTTCAGGCCCAGCTTCGACATGTCGGCATCGTCCTTGAGCTGTCCGCCCTTGACAAGGATCTTCTGGCGCTCTGGCTCGACTCCGGTGATGGAGAAAAGCTGGTATTTGAAGGTCTCGCCATTCGAGCTTGTGTCGACCTCCACTTCGTGCTTCGTGCCCTGATGCTTCACAATGACTATATTTCTCGGTGATTAGTTGGGCGGTCTGCAAGTGCGGGGAGGGTGTTTCCGCACCTGGTATCGAATCCATGACGAGGTTACCTGGAAAGATTCAAGAGAGGATGTTGGAGAGCAAGTGGATGGAGGCGAGCTCGGGTTCGGGTTATATGTCTGCTCGCGGAGGCAAAATGCAGAGCCATGGTAAACCACAGAATCATGAGGAACGCAGTGACGCGCTAACGCGACGCTAGGCTGCACCCCTGCACCGGATCGCAGCCTCATACCCCCACTACGGTGAGGCACTACACCCCCGAAACCACCGAATACTGGCATGGCATAGCCGGACACGCAAATTCATAAGCTTCATATTTGCGTCCTGAGCGGCCCCCAGCTTCGCCATCATGGTAGCCTTTCCCCAAGAGTTCGAGATGCGGGGGATGCTGACGCCTATAGTCTCAATCATTGCGCCCATACCTCCAATGCGTGCGCTCATCGCTCACAGCCGCCCTCTCCCTCTCCAACTTCGCATCCCAGGCCTCCGAAAGGCACAATGTACCTGAGATCGAGGCTGCCAGCAGCCCAGAAGTCCTCCTCAACCCCCTCACCGTGTCGCGAAACGAGAATGAGAAAGTCTTCATTGAGCCCAGCATCAATAGCGTTCGGATCAGCATACGGATAAAACAGGCCGACGAGATAGAGCATATCTTGGTACACAAGTTCACACGGTTCTTGACACAGCGCGCTGAGGCCTTCTTCATCCTGAGGAGGAAGCCGGTGAAGGTATGTGGATGATGAGGCATAGCTCGGGGGAGAAGCTTATATTGGCAGGGATACGACATCTCGTTCTTGATCACCAACTTCCACACGGAGGAGATGCTGAAGCATAAGCTGGTCGACTTTATCATCCAATTCATGGAAGAGGTCGACAAAGAGATCTCAGAGATGAAGCTCTTCGTAAGCACACATATCATGTTGCAATGCATCGAAACTAACACTATTCAGCTGAATGCGAGAGCTCGTTTCGTCGCCGAGTCTTTCCTTACACCGGTGCGTCATTTTATTACTCCGTTATAGATGTAGCTTGCTGACTTTGATATAGTTCGATTAAGGTGTCAATGAAACGAATTGTATAGGTTGCGTCAAACGAGGGAACTTGGCCCATAACCCTACTAAAGGTCAGACTCCACAAAGACAAAGAGTTTTTATATCACTTTGCAAGCTGAGAAAATGAAAATCACTATTCCGATGGTGCCCCAACAACCCTCGAGGCTACATAAATTGCGTTGATTGACCTTCCACTAATGTTTTGGTGCATTTATCTTTTTAGCTCATCCCAACGAGTTTCCGCTGGACTTGCACTTCTTTTCTAGAACTCTTCCGTGTCCCCAAGAGTTGACCATCATGAACATTGTTATACAATGGCAAAGCTTGCCTTATGCTCAGTATCGTTCAACTTTGCACTCATCATCAAACCCTTCACGTACCGAGTCGCTGCACCCTAAAAATCCTCAAAATGCCTCCACGCACCAACAAATTAGCACACCCAAGCCTTCTGCTGAAACCAGCCCGCCCTAATATTCGTCACAGTCGCATCCTTCAACCTCTCAATCTCACACAGCTATTCCATCATTTTCAAGGCCACCAAAGGCGGCAAAACTACACCATGCGCATACGTGGCTAAGAACATTAGTCTGATCTCATCTCCCCGGATATCGGCAACGATACAAGGCTGGAGCTTGGAGATCTCCTTGACGACATTTTCCGCGGTCTAAGTCGCATGGAGGGATGACCACGTGTTATATCGTTGATGGATTCCCATCGTCATTTGAGGGTAGAAAGTATTTATTGATGCCCTTGACATGTTTTTATCAAAAATAGGAAGGTGAAGGTGATGTTTATGTTGTTGTGAAATGGGGGGCGGGAGAGGATCCCAGAGACCAAAAGGATAGTATTATGGATATATTGAGAAAACAAGAAGATGGGAAGAAGATGGAGACTATTAAGTTGAAAGGTGGGGTGGATGTGGTATTAAAACGGGGATATTGGTACCTACAAGCTAGTCGACGAAGTATGCCCTCGACACGGAGTGGATGTTATCAAGAGGCCATGTATTATCGGTGGATTTTCAATGACGCACGAGCAGTGGAAACTGTTCACGAGTGATAGTAGTGTGCTATGAGAAGAGAAGGACTTGACATTAAAAGACAGAGTAAGACAGGAGCGAGAGGTTCGAAAGGTTTTAATTGTGGGGTTGGATTGTTTAGAGTCTGCTATGCTGGTGCGCTGGAAGAACGATGAGAAGAAACACAGGAGAACGTGCAGCGGGAATTTCGAAGCCAGAATGAAGATATCAAGACCATACTGGACAATATGAAGGGCGGCAATCTGATGGAGGTCGTTGAGTTGAAGGCTGCAATAGCCGAGGACCTTGAAGCGACGACGAAGAAATGGATGGCCGAAATCAGGAAAACGGCAATTTGGGAGAAGTGTCATACATAGCGTAGATGTCAGGTAATAGATTAGAGAAATTCTCAAGGGCTCGTACAGATCAATCTCATTATCTTCTTCCTTCCTCCAAATATATCTAAAGAGACCGAAGTGAAACTGACTGCCAAGATTACCCATGGAAGTAACAAGTGACGTCTGTTTGTTATCAATCATATGACTATCTACGACGTCTGCTGTCGGATGATTCCTTCGCACAAACCAAGCCGGAAGACGGGTTATAAGTGGTCATCATTCACTAACAGCATGTTAATATTGCACAAGAAGATTACGAAACCCTTAGCATGTCGAAAAAGACCAGCGACCTAAACGCTCCGACAAAAGTCGATACGGACAAGACTGAACCACGGGGGAAACGACCGGCCATCATATTTGTCATAGGTAAGCCTCAGCAAAGTCCATCCTTCAGAACAACGCTGACCACAGGTTACCACAGGTTACCCCAATGGAGGGAAAACAACCCTTATCACGCGGATAGCCTCCAAGTATCCACAAGTCGACCGCATCTATGTAGGATATAAAGAGTCTATGGACGACCTTTTTAAACAAGTATACCCTCCGAACCGCGACGTCTCAAGCAGACCTTGCATCATCGATGGCTTCACCTCAAGTTCGGCAACGTACGAAGATTGGAGAATTCTAGTCGATGCATGTAATGCCAGAGGCTCGAAAGACGACTATCAAGTTCTGGTCACGTATGTGGATGTCTATCCTCCTGTTGCGCGCATGCGCTACGGGGACAATGATACTAGCGATACAAGGTTTGATCTACACAAGAAGGCTGCAAAGAGCTTGTTTGTCGAGCTTAAGAAGGAGCAAGAGAAGAATGATGAGTTTGAAATTCTAGAGGTTGAGAGTGCTGATGTGAAGGGAAATTTGGAGGTGGATATGAAAACGTGGGTAGACGCGGTTACGAGTACCAAGACATGGAAGAAGTGTACTTAGTCGTATTGGCTGAGGTAGAACGATTGAAATGATGGTCGAGTTTCTATCTACTCCTCTGCTAGATGAGCTGGGCGCTAGCTTGTAGGCGAGGATGAATGACTTTGAGTTCGATTTCTCGTATGCTCCATGAGTCAAATCCTCTCAAATGCCGCATGAATGGAAATATCGACAGCAAGATAATGACATACTCCACAAAAAAAATTAAGCTTCATTAAATCAATCGGCAAGCAATACAATACATAATATCTGTCACACGTGAGATATAATCCAAGAAGCGCGCATTGGCCACACAAACTCAGTGATATTACATATGTGCGTAAAATTTATTCACTCTCCTGCTTCACATTCCACCCTCATCGTTTATAAACCCATCCACCAGCCTCACAGTACTATATTGGCTCTCTTCGAAGACCTTACCCAGCCTGATTTTACAACACCACCACTATGGCAGGTCTCATGAATCCATCACCATATAACTTCACCCCCAAGACATTCCTCACGAAAGCAACCCGCGTTCTTGAGGTCGAGCGGAAGTTCTTACCAACCGCGACCTCGATTTCCCTTCTTCGCGCCAACACTGGCAAGCCATCGTTCCGGTCCCTCAAGTCACTTGGAGTATCGCATACACACGACGTGTACTATGACCGCAAGAACGTGCTTCTTTCCCAAGGAATCTACGTGCGCCGTCGCAATGGAAACTGGGAGGCTAAGATTCGACAAGTAAGCTAAGGTCAGCGAATAATACAGTGAGCCTCTTCTAACTCTCTCATAGAGTGGCGACTACACTAACTCCCAGTTCCTCGAATATGAGGGCAAGGAATCAGTCTCGGAACACGTGAAGAAGGCTTTTGAAGTGCGTGAAGAGAATATGGACGAGAGCACGGTACTTTGGAGCTTAAAGAAGATCGCCGACTTCAAGACCAAGCGCGAGTTGTGGGACATCGACGGCTTCACGGTCGTCATCGATAACGCGGACTTCGGTCATATGGTTGGAGAGGTGGAGCTTTGCGATGAAGTCGGAGAGGACCCAAAGAAGGCTGGGGTGGAAATGGATCGACGCATCGAGGAGTTCATGGAGAAACATGCATGGGCGTTCCCCGACGGAAAGGCGCTGGGCAAGTTATCCGCGTATTGGCTCTCTAAGGCGAGGAAGGATCTGGAACTCGCATATCCTGTGCCTGATTGGGCTCAGAAGGGGTCAGGAGAAGGTGGAGACGGTGATGATAGAAGGACTTGAACCTGCTGTCTGGTCAAACTTTTAGGGAACAATTGATGGGTACATTGCTCTTTGGGTATCACGGAGCACTCTGAAGGATACTCTCGAGTTGTAGTACCCGAAGGTAGAAATAGAGTTGCTCCTCTGGGCTGAATTGGTCTAGCTTACACTGTGGTCAGCGTGTATGGCGTATCTCGCCTATCTCCGATCAACAGATTGGTTAATTGGTCACAACATAGAGCGGTAAACATACCCGAACGAACGCACAACAAATAGTTGTGTACCGTGGTATATTGAATACTTAAACCGTGATTTTGAATGTGAAGAAGACGCCGCTCATTAAGTCGTCGATAACCCTACTCGCGAGTCGCACGTCGTTTGTCCTATTGGGAAATTACTATCTCAGTCTCGCCTATCGGTGTAGGTACATCTCAAGCTTAATAATAACGCCGTCTGTTTCTGCTCATATCTCTCCTGGTCCTCTGAAAGACCGATAACTTGACAGTCTACTCCACAGTACCGAATTGTCTTTCAGCGGGCCCGTGGCACTAAGACACAACCATGACACCTCACGCTCTCCCCGAGCAAGTGCAAGTCGAAGCGAACGATGTACTCCACAAGAGTAAGAGCGACAGCATTGTCAGCAGTTCGGTCCTACATCAGCAAATCAAGCAAGATCCTCCCAAAATTGTATCAGGCAAGGGAAACTATCTTCTCACATCAACCGGAGCCGAGATTTTCGATGCAACCGGTGGAGCTGCAGTGGCGTGCGTTGGCCATGGCAATGCTCGAGTCAAGGAGGCTATCGCGCAGCAATTGGACAAGATAGCTTACTGTTACCTCCCATTCTTCACTAATGAGCCTGCTGAGAGACTAGCGAAGGAGTTGGTCGAATCTACGGGTAGGCAGATGGAGAAGGTCTTCATCGTCAGTTCGGGTAAGACAAATCTTTGAAGTTCCTTCCTGTCCTGGTCCAAGCCTAGCTGATATATCATCCGAACAGGCACCGAAGCAAACGAAGCAGCAATGAAGCTCGCTCGGCAGTACTTTACGGAGCTTCCAGAGCCACAGCTCTTACGTACAAGGTTTATTGGCCGTAAACAATCGTACCATGGTAACACTTTGGGCTCCTTGTCCATTGGCTACCATCAGGCACGACGAGCGATCTATGAGCCTATTCTTAGCCAGAACACGTCTCAAGTTTCCAATTGCTATCATTATCGTGATCAGAAAGACGGAGAGTCCACAGAGCAGTATGTCTTGAGGTTGGCGCAAGAGTTGGAAGATGAGTTCCAGAGGCTAGGACCACAAACTGTATGCGCGTTCATTGCCGAGACTATGTCGGGCACCTCACTCGGCTTTGTTCCTCCTGTGCCTGGATACCTAAAGGTCATGAAGGAGGTCTGCGATCGTCATGGCGCCCTCTTTATCCTCGACGAAGTCATGGTTGGTATGGGTCGAACGGGAACGCTGCACGCATGGCAACAAGAAGACGTTGTCCCTGACCTCCAGACGGTCGCCAAAGGCCTTGGAGCTGGCTACATCCCCATCGGCGCTTTACTTGTCGGACAGAAGGTTGCCCAGACATTATTCAAGGGCACCGGAGCCTTTGTGCATAGCCAGACATATCAGGGACACCCAGTGGCGTGCGCAGCGGCTTACGAAGTCCAGCAGATCATCAAGGAAGAGAAGCTTCTTGAGAATGCATTTAAGATGGGAGAGTACCTAGGGAAGCTGCTCAAAGAGCGTGTGGGAACCCACAAGCACGTTGGGGATATCCGAGGTCGTGGTCTTGCCTGGGGTGTACGTTCCTTCTCCGTCCGCTAAACCTGTGCTGGAAAGCTAACAGCTCTAGATCGAATTTGTGGAGGACAAGGCATCGAAGAAGCCATTCCAAGCAGAGAAGAAGATCTCGACTCTTGTTCATCTCGCGGGTCTGAAGGCTCACAATGGGATCTCATTCATTCCTGGAAGTGGCAATGTGGATGGAAAGAGTGGTGACGTTATCCTCATCTCGCCAGCTTACAACATTACGGCTGCGGATGTTGATATCATCGTGGAGCGAACTGAAAAGGTGGTGCGTGAGGTACTAGGGTAAACGAATGAAGTCCTTCATCTGGTTTGAAGGTAGTTGGAGTCTAAAAGACGAAGCTAGTGACACTCGCCTATTTAATCAGATGGGAAACGACTAGAAAACTTGATGATCTCGTACCATATTTACGAGCGAAGCGGTCCAGTTCTGATCGTATACTATAATATCTTAGCCAAGTACAATATTACTTAGTACGTGCTAATCAATCCTCTTCCCCTTTATTTGAACTCGCTTTCGCGTTCTTTGAACATTCCGTCTTTCATGTCTCGCTGTTTATAGTAAACAAAGCAACAAACCGACTTTTCAAATTGCTTGTTCGTGTCTTGGAATCCTATTCATCAAATCCACCTTCAATCGGACTTTTTCGCTAACCTCATCCGTAATTTTTTCTTCTTCCAATCTCTACCACAAAGCTTATGTCACCCTTCTCTCCATCGACGCTCCCAAGTTGAACCACACCACCTCTAATACGACCCTACACAAACAGCAGCAGTTGCAGCAGAAGAAAAAGCGGCAGTGTCCAAAGGCAGACGTCGAGACTCTAAGGAAGACCATCGAAATATAAATGAGCCCCGCTCGCTTTCACGAAGCGTATTTAACTAACAGTAACAATACGGCTCACAAAGAGAAGGAGTCGCCGCTCCTCAGGCTCCCAGGCGAAATTCGCAACAAGATCTACGAGTTCGCTGTCGGAGGGCATATCATCGTCATCAAGAACCACGGCAGAAAAGCTACGCCTTACACTCCATCCCCACTTGTGAAGCTCTCATACAGCCTTCTCACCCAATCGAGTGCTCTCGCCACGAAGATCGCAACGGAAGCCACGAAGGAGAAGCCCAGTCTTGATGGCTCGACCAAGATGCCCGAGATTGGAGCACTGGAGCGCCCTTCCCGCATCTTCGGTATTGGTTTGGTATGTAGGCAAACCCGCGCCGAGACCGCCCAAATCCAGTACAAGCACAACATCTTCCAATTCGATAACTGCTCAGCCCTTGTCACGTTCGCTACGAAGCTGTCAGTTGCCCAGCGCAATGCTATCACCGAAATGTCCGTGGAATCCTTCTATATCCTCGACAAGCTGATAGGCTCGAAGACAGGTGTGGGGTTCTCGACTCGTTATGCTGGCCCTGCATACAGCTTTCGTGCTGTGCTACCAAGCTTGAAGCGCTTATATATCGCAGATACCTCCTTGCTGGTCCTCAAATGCAACACAGAGAAGGAGACGATCGCCCTGATATGGGAGACCTTAGGGTTTGAAAAGAAGCGCGATGATGACTTGGAGATAGTTTTGGTCGAGATCTTTGATCCTGCGAAGGAGATCAAATATACAGATAAGTTCACAATTTGCGCGTAGCTGCTTCCAATGTCGAATTCGCACATTTGGTACGTGGCCATGATGGTTCATCATGACCAAAATGCTGACGTCTTGGGAAACAGATCCACATTTTTGCATCAATATAGTGAACATCCGGAATGGAATTCGACTTGATCCTTTGGCCCATAGCAATAGACTAAGTCTTTCCTCGCTTCGGGACACTTTTCTGTGCCTTAAAATCCGGGGCGTCATATGGACAAATTTTTGGTTTTCGAGAAGTCGACATGACTTTGATTGGAAATCCGATGAACAAATCTGTTGCGTATCTCGTGCTACTGCTTTCGCGTTGACTGGGAAGCTGGAAACAGATCCGATCTGTGCACTTGTTTATGATTTTCTACTCTACGGGATATGGTGTTTCTTTGAAACCATGAGAGTATTAGGGAAAAAAAATCTGCACCGGTCTCTGATGATGGGTCTATAACCTTCTACTGAATGTTATTGTTTGGCAATTCACTCAATGGAAACTTCACTACCAGCTTTTTACTTATTTGCTGTATTCATGTGTGGTATTTACTTTAAACTCTACAAGTGCCGAGCTCGACCCGTTGCCCAAGCCGTGCATAAACGATATATAAAAGCTATTGTAGTTGATGTGGAGTATAAGCAAGGACTTTCAACGCAGGTGTTGCGGTCGACACTTCCGGATTTTTCGGACATGGCCCGAGCGTTATCTCGGCGCAAACATCGTTTCGCATGAGTCTGGGAACATTCTTGATACAATAACGACAAACCCTGGTGTGCTGGCCACACTGATTTCCACTTCGCCTTTAAAGCGGTCTTCTGCTGTTTCTCGTTTCTGAAACTGCCATCTCTCCTCCTCCAGCAATTGCTTCAACTCCTTCTTCGCGTTATACCCCGACGTCATCGATATCATGTCTTCAGCAATGGTCTCCCAGACCGCCCAAGGTGCGGTCCTCAGCGTGACATCTAATCTGATTGCGCAAGTCATATCCTCATACCAGGAGAACGTACGTTTTTATTCCCAGCAGTTGTTTGTAAATCATTAAGTAATTGAGGCTAACGCGAACCCAATAGACACCCCTCTCGCTCAACTTCGCACAGACCCTCAAATTCGCCCTCTTCAGCATAGTATCCAACCCACCAAACATCGTGTGGCAGAACTACCTCGAAGATCTTTTCCCCACAAACGTCCCCGCGCCGTCTACCTCCCGCAACGAGAAGGCGAAGAATAAGCCAGTCAAGACGCAGATGAGCAAGACCAACGTATTGATCAAGTTCATCCTGGACCAAACTTTCGGAGCCGTGGTCAACACTCTCATGTTTCTAGTCTTCATGGGATACATCAACGCATCGCCCACGGCAAAAGGAGGAGCGTGGAATACGGTCGCGCGCGAGGTGCAGGACAAGTTCTATCCTATGCTTATGGATGGGTATAAGTTCTGGCCTGGGGTGAGCCTCATCAGCTTCTTGTGGATTCCGGTTGATAAGAGGATAGTGTTTGGGTGCTCTGTTGGGGTTATTTGGGGGATTTATCTGAGTCTTATGGTGGACTCATAGAGCTTCTAGTCAAGCATTTCAGCGCTGTCGTTATATGGTGAACGCATGAGCCTTTTAATGAAGCGTTCCGGCGCGGTCAGCAGTACTTAGGCTACTCGCGTAAAGATATCGGTTTGAATGACATGGCATCGGGTTGGCGTTGCATGCAGGTTTTCCTTCACTATGGAGCGGGCGCAGGCGGGCTTCCCACGAACTGGCGTTTCTTCGCTCAAAGAATCACTTCCTATCAAGCTATTCCGTTTCTCCTTGCACTTTCTCTCTGTCAAACTCATGGCTAGCACGCGTGGCTTCAGAGTGATACCTGGCGCGGCACTGACTGGATCGAAGGCAACTTATTTCCTCACTCAAATCATTTCCCGAGATCCGCGAGCAGGCTTGCCACCCAATAACACAGCAACCATCGTTAGCACTCAAGACATCCAGTAGTCCATGAACGAAGACATACTTTCGACGGTTGCAAACGATCGATAAGGGTGCGCCGTGCAAGTTGAGGGAAAGAGGTTGGAGCCCTCGAATCTCGCCGAAGGTTCAGCGTAGCGTCTGAGCCGGCGCTCAACAGTCTTAAATTAGGGAACCATGGTTTGTTGCCATATCAAATCGAAAAGGCTGGTGCATGGGCCAGAGTCGCCTCCCGCAAACTTGACGCTATCACGAAGACGATGAGACGACAGGGTGTATGGCAAAGGGGAAATCGATTATGGTCTCCGCATTAGGTCCTGATACTAGGATGGGTGGCGCGGCGCCGGCTGGCAACGATTTTAAAGCAGCACTTGGACGCTCCTAGCGTGTGGCTGGTGCTGGTATCAAGGATTAACCGTCCACGCTATGGGTTCTCAACGACATACTATGCTCTACGGTTCGTCGAAAGTACTCCGCTCACCCAACGCTGGCTACAGTGGCATGGTGATGTCGGGAAAACCTCCACATACTATCCAAGCCCATTCCTTCCAACCCATCCCCACTACACTATCATCCACGGCCACTACTGATATCGAAAGCTATTTGGCCGCCGCTGTTCGTACCTGCGTTAGTCGGGTAGTACCTATGTTTCAGTGCAGGAGATCCGCGCTACCTTGCAGCCATCGGTGACGTTGGTGAGCCAAACTATTGACCTGTGCCACCATTCATCGGGTTGCAGCTGCAGTACCGTGCTATGGTAGATGCTCACCGTGGCAGGAAGCCGTGTTGAGAATGGTCGATGATGCCGAGACTTAGTCTGCGTTCGAAGAAGGCAAGTGCGGTCCGCCTATCTTTTCCAGACGTAGAGCGTGGCTGCATCGTTCGAAGCTGCTAAATGTAGATGACCTTGAGACCAAGGACTAAAAAAGAACGTCCTTCCTATCTGCTTAGCCAGACATTGCATTCGATTCTTTCTTTCAGCTGCACAGGCGATCCAATACACCTAGCTTGCGTTTTACAGCCGCTCACATCCCCAACTTTCGACATCTTTACGTCTTTTTCTTGCGTTGGATCTGTTCTGTACACAGCAAACATGAGCGCTGGACACTCGCGTATGGCCTCCTATGATGTTGGGTTGTCTTTCCAACAGTAAGCTAATGCGACCAACAGCAAAGGAGCCAGGTTACGTGCCTAGATATGACCGCTGGGGAAATCCTATCCCTGAGGGAGCCAATCCTTTCGCAACTCCAATCGCCTCAGCTCCAGATACTCCCAACCAGTCCCAACCAGTGTCTTCGGCAGCTAGTTTGAATGAGCAGCAACATGCATTGAGGACAAGAGAATCCTTACGGACAACTTCTCGGACGTCTGCAGACACACCTACTACAAATGCGACGGGTATGCTTCCCGGTGGACAACGATACTTCAGATCGCGACGAGTCAAAAAGGGCGAGATTGAAAGGCCATGGTTATCAAAGGTGGACCCCAAAGAGAAATTCAATACGATCATCCCCGTAGGTGGACTCATCTTCGGGTTACTCATTTGTGCCCTCCTCGTCTGGCAAGGATATACATCCGTCGATAAGTACAAATACTGCGAAGTCTTGAACGAAGATTTCTCTTCTTGGAATCCCAAAGTGTGGACAAAAGAAGTCGAAGTCGGTGGATACGGGTAAGCTTTCTGGCTCATTGACTACCGGTAGACACTGACTGGAACTTAGTAATGGCCAATTCGAAATGACCACCGACAGCGATGAGAACGTGTTTATCAAGGATGGAGTGCTCACTATCAAGCCCACGATTCAGGATGCAAGTCTCATTGACAACAACAACGTACTTGACCTGCGTACCAAAGGATGCACAGGGTCTAAATGGACCGATTGCGTTGCCTCGACCAACACCACCAACGGTACTATCATCAATCCTGTGAAGTCTGGCCGCATCAACAGCAAACTTGGCGCGTCTATTCAGTTCGGCCGTGTTGAAGTTACTGCCAAGCTACCTGCCGGAGACTGGCTTTGGCCAGCCATCTGGATGTTGCCGGTCGACAACAAATATGGCGAATGGCCAAAGTCTGGCGAGATTGACATCATGGAAGGCCGCGGTAACAACTACACGTACGCTCAGGGAGGCAACAACATTATTAGCAGTACTCTGCATTTCGGACCCAACTCGGCTAATGATGGTTGGTGGCGTAACAACGTTAAGCGTAGCGCCCTTCACACCACCTACGCAGCTGGTTATCATACCTTTGGTCTTGAGGTGAGTACTCATATAGCGCTTTTCAGCCTTGAATGTGCTAACCTCATATAGTGGAGCGACAAGTACGTCTTCTCTTATATTGACACTCGCCTCCTCCAGGTCATGTACACACACTTTGACGAGCCCTTCTGGTCTTACGGTCAATTCCCTCTCTCTGACAGCAACGGAACACGCTTGCAAGATCCATGGAGCCAAACCGGTAGCAACATCACGCCCTTCGACCAAAAGTTCTACCTCATTCTGAACGTCGCTGTTGGTGGTACAAACGGATGGTTCGCAGACGGAAAGTCTGGAAAGCCTTGGATTGATACTAGCCCTACGGCCAAGCGCGACTTCTGGCAGGCAAGAGAACAATGGGCGCCCACTTGGGAAGAGCAAGGTACCATGCAAGTGAGAAGCGTGAAAATGTGGCAGCAGCAGGGTTATAATGGTTGTATTAATGGTAAATGATTGTTTCCTGAAGCGCGCATGCATACCTATGTGGAGATCTTGACATCAAATGGATACAGGATGAGGACAGTTTGATATAGGGACGCTTGCGTCTGATCAGTGGGTTGCGTTCGGGAGAGGGGCGTTTTTCTATTCACCATTCATTTGGCTGTACGTATTGGTGTGTGAAAAGCCAACTTAATACCTATCTATATATCAACACGCTCATCGTTGAGATCGAATTCTACTCCACAGCTCATCATTCTAATTTTCATCCTGTTCAAATCGATCTTGACACAAATGTCGTATCCTCAGGGTTTTCTCTAAGCCACAACGTTACTGATGCAGCCACGAGATACTATTTCAAGAACTGTGCTTATCATAATGAATGAATGGGGTTTCGGAGTGAGAACCGGGAGGGGATTAAAGCGCCACATCTATTCATAAACTGCTTTAGTGAAGAAACTCCTGAACAGTGCAGTAAACAAGCACTACATAGAAAGTCCCACAATAAATACGTGTATCTCATCACTTGGCGCACAACAACTCGCATCAACTCTTCATAAGGCCTCGTACAAATTGACACACCTCCCAACTTGGTACTTCTACCTCATTACACAGTGCTAAGGCTCGCGGCCTACTTACCTCCGTTATCTTGATAACTCTCCATCTTTTCGCCTCTAGATAAGAGGAGAGTAAACCACACCAATAATGCTAGATTAGCTAGATTTAAGAATAGCTAGTTTAGCAGATCTCCCGGCGGAGGACCGTTCATCGTGGAGAAAGGTCCGGCCCCACATCGCAAATCTCCCGCGTGGCGCTTCTGACGCCACGTATGTAGGGGTAACAACCGGCGTGGAAACAACCACTATCCTTTCGTCACCAGCATAGATATCGAGGCTCTATTTCCACGCTGCTGCCAGTGTCCGCGATCAATCCGGACTTTTTGCTTGGAACGCGAGGTTGTGACGGTGCGGGAGATTACCAGTACCAGTTATTGTGTAAGCCTTCCCGCCGAGCGGCCATGGATCGATAGTGCGCTGCTGTGAGCAACTGAAAGGTTGGACTTTCTTGCATCTAGACACCGGGCTTCGGTTCTTCTCTAGAGAGTGAGATCTCGATAGAAGACGAGGCGGAGATTCGCCACCTGAGCTGGACACAGTTCAGAAGACTTAATATTGCAATTTTGCTTCGATCGGTGCTGGAGTAGGCCACTCTTAGAGGACACAGATATCTGTACGGCGCTGTGGATTCCTTATCATCGTGGTGATTGAGCAAATCCCCACTGCAGCCTTTTAAATTTTCTTGTCTCAAATCAGTTGAACGCGAACGGTGTGACGCGTATTCTCCACACAATCTCATCACGGTAGTATTTCCAGTACGATTCTGCCTATCTCTACACGAGTCCGTGATCAATCACCTCGCCACTTCCAGACTGGACCAAGAGCGCTTCGTCAGCTTTGGTCGAGACATTACCAATAAATAGTATTTTAGGGTGACTCCTAGCACTCAATGAGGCCAAGGCTGGCGTTCCTGCGCCACATGCAACTGTTGTAATGGGAAGACGCCGTCGAAGCTTGTGCTCCCGTGTACCGCTTACCGCATTCTTCTTGAGTAATCTAGTGCAAATGGTAACATGTTACAGGCCACAGAAGATACGAGACTCTAGCTAAAATTCACGTTTTTACCGCATCTGTGTCTTGAAATAGATACTCGTTTGAATTTGGTTAGTTTGATTAGGCAAAAGTTCTCAAGAGCCTCTCCTAGAGGTCATGCCTAGGCACAGTCCAGCATGAAACAGGTGGCGCATGAAGGCGACTCCTATTGAGCCTTTTCATATCATACCTGATAACCCTATTCTTGAAAACTGTGTACGTGTGTTCGTGTGTTCATGGTCACTGAATCGTGCCCGATTAAGCCATGTGCAGGGCTTTCGTCATTGCCACTTCTGTGACCACGTACAAGCGATGGTGGTCTGAGATTCATATTATCTTAGCACTACAGCATCCTATCATCTCAACCGAAGGTTATGACCCGAGAAGACTGGGTGGCAATCATTTGGCCAGGTACGAGAGCTATAGTTCCATCGTCACGGCCATTATCCAACCTCGAGCACTTGAGTTCTCAATCTCGGACTTCCCCACCGGCTATCGACACTGCAGTCTACATAAGCTGCATTCTCACAGCTTAATGAGATTTAGACTGACAAATCTGTCAAGCGTCAACCCTAATCATGTTGCGACTTTCGTCCACTATACCTCTTTCATACCTGTTGAGAGGTGCCTAGAGCACCTATTACAGCAGCTCATGCTCACGCCACTCACACTATCGTTTTTGTGTCATGAAAGCTATTGTCTAGCTTCCACGTTCCTGGTTCCAGAATTGTAACACCTTGCTTAAGGTTGAGCATGGGAAATGGGTCGGTCTCTGCATCTACGCGAGTAGACATGAGCGTTCATCAAGCTGTCAATTTCTCCTGTCTTTTGTTTCCATCCTTTCGTTTCCATACCCTCACCCAACCTTTGTTTTTCGTTTTTTATCATTCTGACCTGCTACACGTCATTCGTTCTTTGATTTAGATATTCATTTCACGCTCGCTGTAAGCCGACCATGAGTGGCTACTTCAACGAGAAGCAACCTGAGGGCAGCAACAGCCCGCCAACAGAGGGATTCAGAACACCAAAGGATGGTGTGAGAACACCCAAGAGCGGCACCAGAACACCCTCGTCATTCATACGGCATCCATCTTCAGCACTCTTAGTGTCAATGCCGAAGCCAGATGCATCATGGGGAGACGGATCCATCACTCCGATCACCATGCCCGCGACCGCAAGAACTTCTGGAAGGACGTCGAGGAGAACTTCCATGACGTCTATGCGCTCCGTTGCAAGTACTGGGCTTATGGAGGATATCAAGTACGAAGTAATGGTCAGTCAATTTGAATCTAAGAGTTCTCCGGTGATATCATCTCCTAACTTTGACAGGTCAATCACCTCTTCCAACAGCAATGTGGAAAGATGTGGATAAGCGACGTCAGTGGTGAGTTGGAGGGAATACTCATTCGCAAAAGCAGAGGAAACTACGTGGCGTGTCCACCTACTTTGGCAGGATCAACATTCGGCTACTACTGCTCACTATTGAACGTTCAGGTAAGCTATTATTCAATATAGCAAAGTACGTGAACTGAGCTGCTACCAGGTTGCTATGACGGTGAACTCCCGTATCATTCAAACATTCCTCCAATGGGCCCCTGACGCTACTGACGTCCCGCTTATGAATGGCCTGCGCATCCAGATTCTCCCCACATTAGACGATCTCCCGAAGGCGAGGAAGAACCAGATGGCCGCGTTCGTCGCCGCTCAAGCTTTGCTCATCGTCTGGGATGACGAGCCCACCAACATCATGGCCCGTGCTAGAGCCATTGAGGACGAGCTAATGGAACTCGTGTGGAAGACTGGCGAACCAGAAGTTGTCGAAGAAGAAGGCTCAGAGAAGAAGAAAGGCCCTGCTGTCGTCGAGTTTGAAATCGATGAGGAAAGTGGAGAATACAAGCCAGAGAATCGACCTATGCACCTCCAGAACTCTGTACTTGTAGCTTGTACGTTGGTGATCATCACTGTTATGTTGGGTGCGGGTTTTAGACAGGTGCTAGTTGAGATGTTGGTTGATCGTGGCTACGCTCGTCTAGCATTCCTCGCTTTAACGCCGATACAGGTCTTCTTCACTCTGGTATGGTTATCAATCTTGAAATTATCATGTGTAAGCTAAAGTTTTATCAGTTCTTTGCGCAAGTCATTGTGGGCTGCATTGCTCAATGCATTGGCCCTATCCGACAAATGACAACCAACTCCCGCTTCTACTCCGCCATGCTCCCCCGTCGTCTCGAGAAGAACCTGCCCCATATCACCATCCAGTGTCCCGTATACAAGGAAGGTCTTTCGTCCGTCATTGCTCCTACAGTCAAATCAATCAAACAAGCGATGTCAACGTACGAACTCCAAGGGGGTTCAGCAAACATGTTGATCAACGATGACGGTCTCCAGATCATCGATGAGGAGGAGCGTCAAGCCCGTATCGATTTTTACGCCGATCACTGTATCGGCTGGACTGCTAGACCTAAGCATGGCTCCGATGGCTTCATCCGTAAGGGCAAGTTCAAGAAGGCATCGAACATGAATTTTGGTCTTATGCTTTCGAACAACGTTGAAACGAAGCTCGCCGAGCTTGAGCGTGATGAAAAATGGTCACAAAATGATGAAGCCCGTGAGTATGAAAGGTGCTTGAAAGAAGTGCTCCAGGAGAACGGTCGCGCTTGGGCTGATGGCAACATTCGGATTGGTGACTATATCATTTTGATCGATTCGGATACCCGAGTGCCGGCCGATTGTCTGCTTGATGCTGCTAGTGAGATGGAGCAGTCACCAGAGGTTGGCATTATGCAGTTCTCATCTGGTGTCATGCAAGTCGTCCATACGTACTTTGAGAACGGGTAAGTTCTTCGCAGTTCCAACTCGCCGTGCCGCAGCTAGTACTAATGTTGTCCAGTATCACTTTCTTCACAAACCTCATCTACACTGCCATAAAATACACTGTTTCCAACGGCGATGTCGCTCCCTTCGTCGGCCATAACGCCATTCTCCGCTGGGCCGCCATCCAGCAAGTCTCCTATTTTGATGAAGATGGTTACGAGAAGTTCTGGTCCGAATCCCATGTCTCGGAAGATTTCGACATGTCGCTCCGTCTACAGTGCAACGGTTACATCATCCGTCTTGCAGCCTGGGCCGGTGAAGGCTTCAAAGAAGGTGTTTCCCTAACAGTCTATGATGAGCTTGCTCGCTGGGAAAAATATGCATATGGCTGCAACGAGCTCTTGTTCCATCCCATCCGGCTTTGGCTCGTCCGTGGCCCCTTTACTCCACTATTCCGTCTCTTCTTGTGCTCGAATATCCGGTTCACGTCTAAGGTTACAATCATCTCATATATCGGTACCTACTATGCTATCGGCGCTGCCTGGATTCTGACAACAGCTAACTACTTTGCCGTCGGCTGGTTCAACGGATATCTCGACAAGTACTACCTCGACAGCTGGAAAGTTTGGTAGGCTCCCCTCTTGTTAACCACTATGCGGACGTCTTTCTAACTAGATGTTAGGTTCTCAATCGTCATCGTCTTCAACGGCCTCGGCAACGTCGCTCTCGCACTCATGCGCTACCGCATCGGCGAGAAATCCTTCTTCGGCGCACTCTTAGAGAATTTCAAATGGATTCTCATGCTCGCTATCTTCCTCGGTGGTCTCTCTCTCCATGTCTCACAAGCTCTGCTCGCGCACATGTTCGAGATCGACATGACATGGGGTGCTACGTCTAAGGAAGCAGAGTTCTCGAATTTCTTTATTGAGGTCCCGAAGGTTTTGAAGAGGTTCAAGTTTAGCATTGCATTTTCCGTTATCGGTATCACTGGTATGATTATTCTGGCTGTTGCGCCGTTTATTCCGTACAGCTGGCATATCACGGACTTTGTTGCTATCTTGCCGATGGCGACGGTCACGGTTAGTCATTTGTTGCTACCGATTGCGCTGAATCCCGCGTTGATGACTTTCTCGTGGTAATTAAAGGGTCGGTCCGAGAAACTCTTGCTTTTGTTTTTTTAGCGCTCTTTTAGTCTTGGGTTGAACTTTTATATATCAGCCAATTGTTGGGTCTTTCCTTACTAGTTGGGTTCCAGTGGCTCTTCTCGTATATAGCATGGCCTGGGTGATACACTCTCCTTAGCATTTTGCATTCTTGCTATCCCTTACGTCAGTATACCTATAGAGACTAGAGTCTTAATTTCTATTGCATATATCACTCACACCTTCTCGTTGTCTGAAATTCTATCGTCTAGTCAGCCCCACACAGTGGATTCTAAACCCACGGAACTGAGGATGTTAAAGATGGCGTAACAATTGCGTGATTGATATTTATGCAGTTCTTGAACATCAGCATCGCATTTTAGAGTCTTGGTTAATCTAGAACGCAGCTCTTGAGGCTGTGCGTTTGAGTATAAAGGATGTAGTGGGGTTAGTGTCGACGCATCTCGGGTGAAATGAACGACATAGTGCAAGACTGAGAAGGGCTGAAGATAAGGGCTAAGAGGGAAACGCGTCGATGAGCGGATGCAATAGCTTGGCGCGGTGTGGCGCTTCAGCCATTAGAATCTCTCTCTACACGAACCATCTCCAAATGTGCAACACGACTCCATAATATCGAATCTATCGTCCTATCCTCAATTTTAGAAGCTATAAAGCGGTCTGCGAACCGCCCAACAGCGATGTCGGAAGCTGCCTTCCCTGGATGCTTCCCCGCAAACTACTCGGAATAGTCGTCGATGATGCAATGGTTCTGATCAGCTCAAACCACGTCAAACAAAAGCCCTTCGTTGCTATACACACCTCAAACATTTACATTTGCAAGATTACTTGAAAAGCACCCAATACCGAAAACTCGACTTCACAATGCCTCCCTCTGGTCTTGCGATACTGATTGGAGCCGGTCCTAACACGGTACATATATTCCTACTACTGGTCTCACAGCTGTGATTGTAGCTCACACTATCTTCTTAGGGAACCGGCATAGCACGAATCCTCTCCCATCCATCTCACGGCAATTTCGCCGTCGCGCTCCTCGCCCGCCGCCCAGAAGCCCTCAACGACGTGATCTCTTCAATCCGAAAGACGAGCCCAAATGCAGTCCTCGAGGCCTTCCCTACAGATACATCACCAGAGTCACTCAAGAAGGCTTTCGCGGATATTAAGGAGCATAAAAGCTTTCAGGGACTGAAGCTGAACATGGCAATCTATTCGATTAAGCATTCATCGAAAAAGCCGTTCATGGAGGAGACTTACGAGGACTTTACGGGGTCTTTAGAGTCATATGTTGGAGGAGCATTTACTTTCTCACAAGAGTCGCTAAAGCGTTTCTTTGATGACCATGGGGAAACACCCCTGTCTGAAGGAGGGGAGAAGAAAGGCGTACGCTTACCACCTCAAAACTCTTGGACCTGGGCGCTAACATCCGGCGTAGACCATCATCTTCACAGGCACACTCGGTGCTCTTCGCTGCAGTGCCCAATTTGCAGCCTACGGCGCCGGTCGATCGAGTGTTCGACAGCTGGCTCAAACCCTCGCACGCGAGATGAGCGAAAAGGGTGTTCACGTAGTGCATACGATCGCCAATGGCGCTATTGTGGATGAGGATGGAGAAGACCAGAAGAAGGGGAAGAAAATGAGCGCGGATGCTGTTGGCGAAACGTATTTGTTTTTGCATAGGCAGGCTCCGACGTTGTGGACTCATGAGCTGGATATGAGACCGGCCTGCGAGAAGTTCTGAGTGCGGTTTGCTGTACAATGAAGCTTGTTTCTTTCGAGAGATACAGCGTAATTCTGACAAGGTTTTAAAAGGTCTGAATGAGTTCTGCAAAGTGGTCTCTAGCAACCACAGCAGTATTTCGTAACATCAGCCTAATCTTCCTGCCTGGCCGCTAGATTCGCTTTCAAATATTACACATTAGCAACAAGCTCCTTCGAGGGGCTTGTTGTGGTAAAGTATGCTCAACGTTCACTCGCAGCCTAGCCATTCCACCTCCACTCCACATTATTTCATTTTTTTTACTTTCTATCGCATTTTGACTAGTAGGAAAAGTTAGTTCCTTTCTGAAAACACCGATGCTCTTTCCCATTCATCACCCTCGCACATAGGCAAGAATACTTCGCCGTTGTTGTGCGCGACGGCAAAGGTAAGAACCACAATTCGAGGCAGTCACGTCGAGGAAGCTCAAAACACGACCGACGATCTTCCTCTCTCTTATCCAACATCATAACGCCGTTCACCCATTTACTAGTATCCCATCCCACTATATCACTTCCACTCCTTATCCTTACTAATACCTCACAATCTCACACAATGTCGTCAAGCGACCAATCAAGCGGCAAGGCGCCCGTACGGAATTCTCCAAGAGACTCTCTTGGGAGTGAATCGGCTGTCAAGAAAGGTGGCCAGTTGAGCAAACAGTCAAATATCTTTTCGAGCGGTCGTTCGAGGAGCCAGTCAAGCGGCAAGGCCCCGGTGCAGGGACTGTCAAGCGGTCAGGACTCAGTTTATGATCCATTAAGCCCCAAGTCACCGGCCCAAAACCCCACAAGCCGCAAGTCCAGTACCCAGTCGAGCTTCCCCTCGCCAGCACATGACCAAGAAACGATCTCGCTTTTCGAGCACTTCTATCGTCGTCTGATTGAAGAGCAGCAGCAGCGGAATCAACGCCGACGTCAAATCGAAGATGAGCTGGAGCAAATAGATACACTCCGTAATCAACTCAATAGAGACGCAATACAGAAACAAAAGGCCATCATTCAACTCAACGAGGAGGAGGAGAAAGCCGAAGAATCTCGTAGGCTCCTGCTAAGGCATCCGTCAAGCAGGAACTCAAGCATCAGCCAGATGTCCTCCACCAGATACTCCAGTTTCGCAGAGACCTCCTCTACACACGCATCCAGTACCGGCGAGGTTCCTGAGTCTATCAAAAAATACAGTCCCGACAGAGTTTTCAATTTCAAGGATGTCGACAATCTCGACAGCGCCTCCTCCTCTGCAGC
The DNA here is from genome assembly GCA_014905255.1 of Herpotrichia juniperi. Taxonomy (NCBI): domain Eukaryota; kingdom Fungi; phylum Ascomycota; class Dothideomycetes; order Pleosporales; family Melanommataceae; genus Herpotrichia; species Herpotrichia juniperi. Next base: position 865,307 of record BLYF01000046.1, on the reverse strand, counting down.
TCCTGACAGCACCTCCGAAGACATGCCCTCTCCCAAATCGAGTTTGAAAGTTCGTAAAGTGTTGTTCCAAGTCGGCCCAGGTAGTTCCCCGGAATCCTCTTCGGCCATCGCGAGTCCGGAGTCGCTTCCCATAGGGTCGAAAATCATCTTACCAAAGCCTGCAATGCTGGATGGCCAGGCGGATACGCCTTCTGTGAGTCAGATTGGGAGCCCGGAGCCGATACGTGAAGGGCATGTGCCTGGCGTTCTAGGACTAGCGGACCATGCGGTATGTTGGCTACTATACCTTTTGACAGATAGGAAGGAGCTAATTTAACGTAGCCCGATTGTACCTGTGCGGGTTGTCAACCTCAGAAGAAAGGTATTTTAAAGGTCACCTTAGACGATGACTCACGTCAGTTACCGCGACCAGTTGCAGTAAGAGGTTGGGTTGCGAAAGCTGATAAGAGGTTTGGGGAACAAGGATCAAATATGTTGGAAGACATCGACCTTTGAGATTAGTTGTGAGTCTGGTATGGGTTTGCAGTTGAAGTTTAGTAAAATAGGCAGATCTGGGCTTCGGATAGAAGGACCAAACTTGTCTTGCACAATACAGTTACATATACCAGAGGTACTTTTACAGCTCAAAACCGGGTATCATGCGTATTGAGTATGTCACGCTAGCTACGCTGACAGACTGTTGGAACGCTCACACATGAATGCCTACTATCGTTCTCAGTTACTCTCATCAATCACTGCACCTTCCCTCTCGCATCCACAACCCAAATTTCCTCAATAACCCCATTCCTATGCGCATAGTAAAAATCGTGCAAGTTGATCGTCGGATCAATATGGCTTGGTATCATCTCAACTCTGTCCCCAATGCTCAGGTCTGGACCATCTGTCCAGCTAAGACTCCCATGTTCATCCCCCAAAACCCCATACGTGTATCCTAGTGTCTTGCACTCAGCAAACCCGCTGTCAGTTGTGAGCGATTTCAGCCCTGCGTCGATGGTGATGCATTTGGGACCTTGTTTGGAGATGACTGTAGAGAGGATGGACAAGCTGTTGGAGTAATGAGTCCCGATAGCGTTACGATAGTCGGTATCCATGAAGAGGAAGGAGCCGGGTTGAACTTCTGTTACGCCAGGCACTGTGACGCAGAATTCGGCGGTGCCGGTGCCGCCTGTGGTTACTACTGCGATGTTGTGGCCAGCGGCGCGGAATGCCTCAGCAGTCTGGGTGAGTGTTGCCATTGATTCCAGACAAGAGGATTTTCGTTCGGAGAAGGAGCGGATATGCTGGAGGTGCCCCTCGTAGCCTTGGACTCCGATTAGGTTTAGATGTGCAAGGGATGAGACGTGTCGGGCGAGTGCTAATGCTGGTTCGCCGGGTGCGACGCCCGTTCTGTGGAGGCCGACGTCTAGGTCGATTAGTGTGAGAATGGGCTCTGCAATCCCGCTCTTTTCTAGCGCTTCGTTGATTTTGCTCGCCCCGTATTCCGAATCCACCACAATCCTTATGCTCGGATATTTCCCAAACAGTTCTACGAGTCTGGCGACTTTGGCGGGACCGATAATCTCGCATGTTATCAAGAGATCTGTGAAACCTAGGTTGCAAATCACCTCAGCTTCACTAAGCTTGGCAACACATCCACCTTTTGCACCAGCATCATTGAGTTTTTTGGCCAGGATCGCGGATTTGGTGGTCTTCAGATGAGGGCGAATATTGATGCCAGTAGGGAGCAATTGGCTCATGAGCTTTGAGATATTGGCCTCCATAAGATCCAAGTCCACGATCATCGAGGGTGTGTCTAGGTCCAAGATGGAGTCGCCGACCTTGGGGGAGTAAGAGGTGGTCATTTCTAGTGTGTGAAGTTATGAGCGTTCGATAGTGAGTGTTTCTTTGTTCTTGGAGACGTGTAGACGCTTTTGAATTGTTTATGTGTCTTATATTTGACCACGAGGTAAGGAGGTTGATGCGACCTCGCGGAAGTGTCCTAGTGCGGTAAGCCGGTCATCACGCCTTCCTCCATTGAGAGCTAGCGTGAAAGGCTCGATCCACGACGTTACATCCTCCCATCAACCACTGCGACTTTCATCGACATGAGCCGTGTCTATCCAGTCTGTAACTGCGTCTATGGAGGCAAACCTTGTGTTACCCCACTTTAGTCACCACGACAACAGGCTGACCGATGTGGCGAACATGAAGGACCGCAGAGTCGAATCAAGACCAGCCAGCTTTCATACTGGGGCAGAAACATCAATATACAACCCCTTGAAAATCCAGAATCAGCAATCCTAGAATTCTTGTCTATTCTGAGATGGCTGCGAAGGCGCTACGATTAAATTTGCGACTTCTTAACTGGCCAAGGGATGACAGGAGTGCTCATGGGTTTGTGAGGCGATAGGACAGTCCACTGCGATCTTTCCTTCTTGAAAATTCGTATTTCTTTACCTTCTTCAACTGTCCAATGTTTCATTTTCATAGTATCTTCCTTCTTAAGGAGAGGCTTTTCTCACAAGTTGAATCGGCAACTTCAGATCTATTTTCGAAAGCCAAACACGGCCTCATTGGCCGCCGATTATGGCGCTGCGGGTAACCAACAGTACCTGCGTATACCGTGTGATGAAAAAGAAGTGCTGACTACTAGCTTGAACCAGCCACAGGAGCAAGGCTCCCCCGGGCCGACCAGCAAGAATCTGAGAGCCTGAGAGCCTGAGAGCCTGAGAGCCTGAGAGGTAGCGCCATCGCTTGCTAGTTTTTCCTCTTCAGGAACCGCAGCCGTTATATTGGGTCACTCTCATGAGTAGCTTTCCGTTACTCGGTCGAATACCTAGCAATGCTCTTACCGCCACCGTCTGAATGGTACTTTATCTAGGGGGTTTTAGCATTTTAGCATACTTGAACATAATGTAGCTAGCAATCTCTCTGTTATTTAAATAGATGCGCCCACTTCTGCTCGATATTTTCTTCAAACTCGCATCTTCTACCCTTACACTTGTGTCACGGCCTGACCTCCAATAAATCGCGTCAGAAATTAATCTTCATCGGATGCATATCAAGAGTTTGGGCCATGCTCTATTTATACTGACAGCTTCTAGTAGTATACAAATAGATCCTCAAGTGGTTTCGCGGTGCCAAGCTCAAGAAACGTCTGGGGTGACTCCCGGAGGAATTCATGCCCACGCCCACGCCCTTCCGCTCAAATCCGATCGGTTAGGAACATCCGACGAAGTAACATCTCTTCAAGATAGGAAGTCTTGGTATTTGCTTCCATTATCCAATGGTTGGAGGTCAGATCTTGGCATGGGCTTATACTATGTCTAGCGTAGCAAGAGCGGGGCCAAACACATAATGCAGTGATAGCATCATCCTACACACGAACCCCACTTTCAACAACAGAAGATAACAAGACCAAGGCAGAACAAAAGCATAGATCTATGCAAGAGAAGAATTTCCAAGCTATATCATGTAATAGTGACAATGAACTCACAATGTGCGACTGATTTCAATATAACCAAAGCATCATGGAGAATGTAAGGGTTATACTACCAATGTGCAATCTCATATGTGCCTTGAGTTTTCTCGAAGGACGGAAAGCACCCGACAACTAAGGTTCCACAGAGGTGGTAGAGAAGCATCACATATCACAGCTATCGTTCACGATCTGCTACCGGGATCAGAGTCATGATCAACAATAGTCTAACGTCAGTCCCTCGAAACTCCTGCGGGCAGAGATCGTTCGTATCGGGAAGTCTCTCCATTAATCTTATCTTTAATACTGCCGAAGGATATGTTCTACGGTCATAGTGAACAGTCAGAGCCATAAATCCAGCCTCGGAGAATTGCGCAGGATGTCCTGTATATAGGTTTGACCAAGCCTCTGTGTAACATAGATTATTATTCAACCAGATTCCGGTACTCGAAATGCATTTTAATACGTTTTCTGGCTTGGCATGGTCCAGTCTCATTCTTGCCTCGACCCTGCCTTTGCCTCCACTTGGTTACGAACGAAGACTCCTTCGAGAAGCATTCGATAAGCGTGGGAACAATTTCACGCCTCCCTTCTGTTTATCAGAAGCCGCACCGGCTACCAAAGCCCCGAAGACCAATGTTTGGTCTCCGATCTCTGCGGACGACAATTTAGCTGTTTGGGACCTGCTCCATGATTCTGCCTCTGGTCTGAACTTGACGCTTCCGGAAGATGCCGTGCTCACAGATAACTATGTGTATTTTCCTCTTTGAATAATACACCTAACGTCCTACTAATTGTGTCAGATTCTGGATTGACACGTTGCATACCAATAAATCCGATGTCTTGCCTTATTTAAGAGGAAATGCCGAACCGCCAGTAAAATATGCCAGAGCAATCATTTTCGAGGGTGGCAAAGTTGTTCCAGACTCTCAGGAGTATATGGTCGGTCCCCTTCCAATAAGTGCAACAACCACAATTGAGAAGCTTGACTACATGTACAATGGAGGAAGTGGAGGCAGCGTACCTTATAACGCTAGGTACTTCGATGGTCCGAGATCTACGGCGACTGATCCTCTTATTGCTTCTGTTATGGGCAGCATCTCAGACATCACTGCGGCTCTATTCCAGGGCGGAGTATATTATGGAGCGAAGGACGAAAGATCGAATCTGTCACTGACATCCGGAACCCCTCTATCTTTTGATGGCACGCAGGCTTTCCGTAACATCATGTTTCGCTTCCCTGGTCCAGCTTCGTATCTTACTCCGTCAGACTTCTTCCTTCTTATCGACTGCACTGGTACAGATGCGTCGCTATACTCACTCAAGGGCTTTGTGACAGGCGAGAAATTTTACCCCACAATCGCTGAGCTGCGAACAGCCTTCGAGGCTGGTGCCCTTGGTATGGAGTATAATCAAACCTTGGACGCTGACTGGGCTCTGCTCTCTCGCAAACCGGAACTAGGCCAGCGAGAGCTTGAAGAGCGCCTTGCACCAAGCACTCTCGAAATTGGTGGCAAGAGATACAAGCTTGACAAAGAGAACCAGTACGTGGAGTACATGGGATGGTCCTTCTACATGTCGTTCACTCGGACCCTTGGCATCATGTTCTATGACATCAAGTTCAAGGGAGAGACCGTCATGTATGAGCTGTCAATGCAAGAGGCCACAGCCCAATACGGTTAGTGCATCATCCGGACTTTACGCTGATGAGGTTACAAAGGCTGATATATTGATATACAGGCGGCAACCAACCCAAAGCTGCAAACACGCTGTACCACGACACTTATTATTCTCTCGGTAAGTCGGGGCAGTTCGTAGAAGTATTGAGCTCTCACAAATAGGACAGCATCGTCCTAATTAATGATAGGAACCGACATGGGCACACTAGTCGAAGGATTCGATTGCCCCTGGGGCTCAACGTTCTGGAATATCAGCTATCACGCTGGCAATGCCACCGTAGTCAACGAGAACTCCCTCTGCATCTTCGAAGCTGACATGAACTTTCCCGTATCTCGTCACAGATCCGCTGCGTCCAACGAATACGGGTTCTCCAACCTTGGCACTGTCAAGGGTTCTGCACTGGTTGTTCGAGCTATCGCTACGATCGGTAATTATGATTATATGTTCGACTACTCCTTCCACATTGATGCATCACTCGAGGTTATCGTTCGTGCATCTGGATATCTGCAATCGTCTTTCTACTATCCCGACCAAGGGAAATGGGGACCAAGAATCCAGCAAGCCACCCAAGGCTCACTGCACGATCATATCATTACCTACAAAGGAGACTTCGACATCGTCGGAACCGGCAACTCCCTCCAAATCTCTGAGCTCAAAATTGTCAATGTCTCGCAACCCTGGTTTGCAGAACTCGGAGAATTCGAGCAGATGGAGTTAAACGCCTCCATCATGAAAACAGAACAACAGTTTAATTGGGCAGCCAACAATCAGGCTATGTACACTATTATCAACCCAAATGCAGCAAATAAGTGGGGTGAGCCGCGTGGGTATCGCATTGTGCCTGGACGGTCGAACATCCATCTTTCGACGCTAAATTCGCCTTGGAGTCTTAAGAACACGGAGTTCGCGAAAAGCCATCTTGCGATTAGCGTCCAGCATGATAATGAGCCGTATGCAAACTCGGTGCAGAACATTAATTTGCCGTCGAAGCCGCAGCAAGATTTCTCGAAGTTCTTTGACGAGGAGAGTACGGAGGATGAAGATCTGGTTCTGTGGTTCAATCTGGGCATGCACCATTTCGTAAGAGCAGAGGATATCCCTGTAAGTCAGCCATCTCCCATCATCCCACCGAACCATATACTGATGTTCTTTAGGTTACCCTTTACACCGAAGCTTATTCATCCATCGTCTTCGCGCCACAGAACTTCTTCGATCGCGCACAGGATGGGGACCTGCTGAATCGCAGGTGGATGGAAGTTAATGATGAGGGTCAGTTGATAATTGAGACATATGGGGTGCCGCTTGGTACTTGTGCTACGCATTTTGATGAGCCCACTGATCATTTGGGTGGAGTTGTTCAGATTTGATGGAAAGAATATGGGAGAGGAGGGGATAGAGACGCAAGCCATGACGTATTAGGAGCATGAAAGATGTGGTGAGATATACGAACGCTTGAACTAAAATGAATTGCTGGTTTGGACAGAGGTTGCTTGATTGATGACTCGTGTGTTCCTGTCCCTATGTGAAGTCAAGCCATGAGTGAATTAAGGCGCGTAGAACTCCTCGATCAGATGTGGGAAATCTGTGCAATCTGTGCAATCTTAAGAAATTCTGCGGGGCATCAGGGCTCTACGGTCGAAATCGTGAAGGCAGTGTGTTCTGAGGAGGCGTGGGCGATGTATGGAGTCCTTCGAGGGCGCTAGCTAGCAGCTGCTAGGTCATAAGTAAGACAAAAGAAAGAACCAGTATTGAAAAAGGCGCTTGACAGATGAAGACCAAAGAGATAAATGTGGAGACTTTGTTAATAGTAGAATCGGGTGCAAAAGAGGAAAGTTTCTCCAGATGTTATGAGTCTAACCATAATGATCGAACAATGAAGTAAGATCATGCGCTAGAAAAACATGGTATGTGCTTAGAAAGATGTCAGTAGATGCACTAAACAATTCTAGGAGATACACACTAGGACGTAAGAAAAGAAAACTTGTTTCTGCTCGGTCTAAAGGAAGGTTACTCGTTAGAATTTCATCAACAATCCAAACAAAGCGAGTATAGATGCTAAAGAAGCTCGAGCCCCGAAGGATCCCTCTTTGAATTCCAAATACACATGGCCTGAACTCCTGCACGCGCTGTAGCCGCTGGTGGGCTTTTGGGGGTCTCACAATAACGGCTGCGAAATAAGAAACGAGGTTCATAGAGATCGGAGTAGCCGGGATTGGATCAGTGGCCACCACTCATGAAGAGTAGTACAAACTAGAAGACGGCGCAGCTCTTCTATAAACGGGGTCGCCGCAGACAAGTGAGGCGAGCATCAGTGCGGCACAGTACGTGATATATGGTTGCAGAAGAGCTTAGCTGGGCGCTTGCGTAACGAATTCCCTTTTGTATCCACCGATAACTGAGCGCATGCAGCGAGCGGCATTCCCGTAACCGGTGAATGATGTTCCGGTATTTAAAAGTTGTGCCGCGCCAACAAGCTACTCAAATTGGCGCCCCTCAAGAGCACGTAGAGCGGTGAGCAAAAGCCACCAATGTATGTAAGACTCCTCCTGCAAAGACGATAGATTGTAGGGCTGAGTCCCATGACCCGGTCTTGAGGTTGCGAGATCCGTAAAGTGACAAGGGCTCACGTACGAATTGGACGGGTCTGTGCATTCTCTCATAGAAATTCGACACTTTTATATGAGAGAATGCATAGACCCATGTACCCGCTCATGTCCCCCCCTTGTAGATTCGCAGTTGGGGCACATCATGTGCTCATACATGCCGCGCCCAGGGTTTGTATAGTTTCTAGAACAGCTGTCGGCACGCACGAGTGACGGGAAGACCCAAATAGGGACGGAAAGCGGTATACGCTCGTTGGACCGAAAGAAAATCAGTTGCACTCAACTTTAGGTATGCTTGCCTAGCTTCCTGTGTCTCCGCACGCCTGAGGTGATCAAACCAAATACGCGAGTAAGTCTTCGGCCTTCGCTCAACGTCATGCAACGAGGTCTTAATTAGTGCGCTATCATTGCCGATCTTCATGTCTGTGACACCCTGTTAAGCGCGCAGTATCAGTATTCACGGCGCCACAATGTCTTCACCGTATTTAAGCACATCTTACAATTGGGATAATGTTCACTTTAGTACTGAACGCGTACTGGATCCACAGTCCTTGCGATGATGTATCACCGTAGAAACAAAACACTTCACCTCCATATTAATAGGCGTCTTCTCCAGCAGTTTCCGAATGTAACCCGGTGGTAGAAACGAAACCCGGGTAAAGTTTCTGCAATTTCCAATCCATTTCCATGTTTTAATGGCAAACCACTCGGTAGATGGCAACCAATTGGATACTGTCCAGGTGCGGGGCATCGGACATCGACAACGCATACTAGGCTGGTACTGGCGTAGCTGAGCCAGCAGGTCGCAATTGGACTCTTTTGTAACAGTATGTGTTGGAATAGAGACCGAGAACATGATAGTCCGTATTCACGACTACATCTGGGCAGGTCTGCTTTGTGATCAAAATGATCCGAGTGAGCAGTGCTGAAGTGTGGGCGTGAAATTCAACGGCGGCATATTTGCTGAGCCGCCCGTCTGCAAGGCATTTCTCTCGCAGAACTTAGCCTCACTGCTTGAAGGCTGGTGATACGCTAGAGTACCCCACTCATCCCCGCCGACTAGCAGCTATCCCTAGGATGTCTCCAAAGGTGGGATACAGGTTACATGAATCTTGATCTGCATGGTGGCGGCACTACGCCCAATTAGTTGAATTATGCAGCGATTAGAGGATGGGAATGGCTTACCCGCAACTTTTAAGATAGACAGAAGCAAATCATACCGCAAACTAAGGTGACAATGGCTCTCACGTCCAAGCTGATCGATCTCCACATCGCGCTAACGCCTCTTATGCGGGGCGTATGCAATATCAACCATTTGTAATGGCCTGCCAAGTCTTTCGGTACCGTCCGCCGGTGACATAAGTCCGCCAGAAAGAACGTTGAACACCCGTAACAAATTATCCTAATCTGTCCACATGCAGTACAGGGCCTTGGCAGGGTACATGCTACCCGTAACCGAGAGCGACGGCGAGCGCACCGTTCCGTACCCTAAGTAAGTTCCTTGAGTCAACTAGAGCAGTGAGACATTTTCGAAGTCAGCACTTATTCTCGCATATAGCGTCTAGGTGTATAGTAAGCCTCTCGACATACTGAGCTCTATGTATCGTCTGGGGGAGACATTGTGGTCTTCGACACGGATGGTAAAAGCCGTTATCCTGGACCTGGTGTGTTGCGCAGCAGTAGCGTAAGCGCCATGTGCAGCCGAGGAGACTTCACACGGCACAGTGATATCAAGTACGGGTCGCGCAGCTCCTTGGACAGTGTCCTTGCTTGAAGAATGACCACTGCCAATTAAGGCTGCATGCTAGACTAGTAAGCTTGTATGGGCATCTTACTTTCAATGTCAACATCCAATGACGTGGCAGGCCTTTCGTTCGCCCCGGATAGATGTCCCTCGGAATAATGATGCGACATGACTGCTTCAATTGCCCTACGGGCCACGCGGTCACGTCACCTTATCTCATGCACATATACCGGTGAATAGACCCTTCTGCTCGTGTGAGACGTTCGCCAAGCAAAAGCAAAATCTACGTGAGCTGGATATCAACGGATAGAGCATCAAATACCCGAAAGACGCTGTAGACGCAACGCCACGCGATCGCGGCAAAAGCCCCTACCTGGGTCTTGGTCTGAAACTACAGTTCTACCTAGCTCTACCCAATCAAGGTAACCACCATGCAGGGAGTCTCATAGACTGCAGGAGTGGCGCTCACTCGCAATGGATCGTGTATGCTAGGTCGGAGTGAACGTGGTCTCACTCTTATGCCGTAAAGTGGGTCAAAGTAGCGGATATCTCATAAGGCTAGATGCGAGGCATTGATCGCCGGCCCATGCGATCTGACAAAATGCCTCGCGATGTGTCGTACCTCCAAGCTGTCGCCTTGCTTGAATCATATCATCCTGTGATATGAGGAAGGGGTCACCCTTTGCCTTCTCGTCGTTCCCGCTGCTCATGCTTACAGAGGGCACCGGACGCAGAAGTCGGGGTAGTTCAGGCCTGTGAATATTGAAGAGTTCACCTAGTGGCAGCATCTCAATGGCTGTGATGGTGTGCATGGCGTAGCAAGAAGGCGAGATTGATATGCGGCCTGCGTGGGCAAAGCTTTGGTTCGTGCTTTGTTGGGAGTGCTTCATTTGGTTGCCAGTCCCGAAATGGGTCCCTGCTGACTAGCAGCATTGACGTGAGATCAGGTGACGGTGAATAGTGGAGCGATATTCCTGGGCTAGAATACGACCCGCTTGTGGCAACAGGCATGTATGGGCGCTTCATGAACTTTTATTCGTTTATCTGGTGAATCGAAAGCATTTGATATCTGAGGCTCAGTCAGCTCCACATTAGCACCATATGGAATAACTCCTTGCCTTGAAAAGACCGCCACATTGAGCATTTCCACACATGGGATGGCGCCAGGTTTCCCGAGTCTTTGCGTATATAAACTGACCTGATCCTCACTGACGGACATTATCTTCTTTGCTTTCTCACATTCTCACATTCGTCAGTCTCAAGGATAGTACTTTGTTGACCTAACATTCTGCCGTTGATTAATACATCGACAAAACCAACTCAACACCCCATCCTAGTCTTTCAACTCCATCACTAAGTATCTTCAATATGTCGACAAGAAGTCTCAGTACAAAATCTTCCCTGGACAGTCTTCGAAGTTACTCATCAGTCCAGTCGGCACCTGATCTTCTCGCGCCGGCAGTCACTGGCCCAATGGTCTGGAGAGGCGCAGAACTGGAGAACTACATCATCACCCTCACGGAAACCGAAATCGAGCTCATCAAGGCTGCTGTGAAACACTTCAGGTGTAAGTTTAAACCACCAAGGGATACCCGACACAAGTGAAGACTAACCTTCTACCCAGCAACCAATTTGCCACGAGGCAGCATTGAAAAGACCACATTTCCCTTGCCCGAACCTTTGGCTAGCAAATTGTCTGCAATCAGCAACGAACTCTACCATGGCCGAGGAATTGCTGTTCTACGTGGGCTTGACGCGGTAAATTTCAACGAGGAAGAGTCCGTCATTGCGTTTGCGGGCATTTCTTCATATGTATGCCCCTCTCGTGCAACTGACTCTTATGCGTTCCAAACCTTAAGCCACGTTCGTGATGCCACCCACGACCCTATCCCAGAGTTTGCAAAGGGCTTAGGCCTCGCAGGCTCTAAAGTTGGTACCGCCATGGTAAGGCGCCTCTCCATCTTTTTCAATGCAGTAGCTCATAAAATCGATAGGGTTTCCATTGTGACCGTTTCTCCGGCGATATTCTCGCTCTCCATGTTCTAGATGATGGCGGTGCTGAAACTGGTGGGGAGCAGTATGTTTCTAGCTTCTGGACAGTTTATAACGAGCTGTTGGAGTCAGATCCGGCTGTGCTGGAGACGGCGGCAGCTCCAAGCTGGCCGTTTGAGCTGAAGCAAAAGTTAGTAAAGAGAACTCGAGTTTCCCTCGAAATTGGACTAACGCTACAACAGAGACTCGAATCCGACACTTGAGCTCGAACCAATCTTGTTCTTCTCCAAAGGCAAGCCCATTTGCCAACTGGTAAAAGCACCGCTGCTAGGTACTCCTCGTCTACCACGACACAAAACGATGCCCAAAGTCTCGGCCGAGCAAATCCATGCCATGGAGACCATCGAAAATGTGGCGAAGCGCTTCTCTATCAAGGTTGACCGACGCAACGGTGACATTCAGTACATCAACAACATGAGTATGATGCACGCTCGGTCTGCTTACGGTAGCACTGAACGCAGTAGCCGCCACCTTCTGCGCATGTTCCTTCGAGATCCTAAGAATATGTGGATTGGGCCGAGTACGTACGAAGCCAAGTTCAATGATGCTTTCACAGAGGGTAGACCGCAAGAGCTTCCCATCTTAGATTCTGATCCGTGGCGCAAAACCAGCGGCCAGTATTGCCATGGCTAGGTCCGATTTGAACAGCATTCTGGTGCATAGCATTTTCGTTGGCTGCAAGTGCGATCGTACGGGTGGTAATCGTCATTCCTATTGCATCAAGTTGGACCGCGGGAGTCTTTGGGAGGGATCATGTTTTCAGCTCAAGGAATCGGGTGGACTTCTATCTTTGGTATGGTAATTGGGCGGACCATTTTTTTTCTAGCATTAGGAAGTGTTGGCGAAACAATGTCTTTAGCACGGATATATAAGTGGGCGGAATGTTGTCTTCATCAAACAACAATCTGATGCAACAGTAGCTTTGTTGGTAGTCTTATTTCAGTATTTCATTGCAAGTGGGAGGGAGAATTCTGACATACGGGAACCAACACATCTTAACAAATAAACCTGAAAGCAGTTAGTACTCCGAGAGTATACCAGAGACACCTTGAACGCCGTTGCTAATGCTGTGACCGAAACTTTTATGTCTTCTGCAAAACAAGTACCCCAATGATCAGTTATAGCGCGTTACTTCTGAAGACTAAGCGCCTGCGGTTTTGAAGAGCTTAACAATCCACTCGCTGCCTAGTGAGTGTTGAGTGGACGCATGCCCTGTAAGTGGAGGTGGGTTTGCAACTTTATATGTCAGTTCACTCTTCAGTATAGGCCAAGTGGTATGTAACTTACTAGAACCCATTCGATCGAATATGCGACTCATCTCCACCACATATTCCATCCCCTCTGCATCCAATGTAGCTCTCTCTTCACCAGCCACGTGTGGTCCCTTCTCGCGCAACTCTTCAGGATTCTCACGAGCTAGTTGGAAGGGCTGGAAGCCCCTAAGGATGGCCGGCCAGTATTGCATGATAATTGGGAAAGAACTGTCCCACTTTTCAATCTGACTACTCACCACGCTACTGACTTGGGTTTCGGTTGACTGTTTAAATCAGTCTGGTGCTTTCTGATGAAGTCTGGATATAGATAGTACTCACCGTTCCGGTTTTCGACAAGATGTATTTTTCAGCACCGTGATGGATGTAATCGAGATTGTAAAACAAAACAAAGAATGCTAGGAACAACTCATACCAAGGTTTGATCTTTGGCTTGAACACCTGTTTCGATATCTCCTTGACACAGGCCTTTTCGAGTTTCTTAAGACCTTTCAGAAGTGCAACATCAATTTGGTTAGACATCCCAGTCGGTAGCGGGCGATCACATGAATTACGGTTGTAGGCCTCATAATTACTTGAACCCAATCTTCTGTGATCGACCTCCCGAATACCAGGAATATTGTTGTGCACTGTGCCATAGCCTTGTGACACAATAGAGAGACACTGTATCTGCATAACAAGTCGTAGAAGATCACTGCCTTTACCTTTCTGCCGTAAGCGTATCACCTCTGCATACGTACGTGAGGCAATCTCGTCGTGTTGGATACGTCGAAAGAGCCATTGCTCAATTGGCGTTTGACCATCAAGGAAGTAGCGCTCGAGGACTAGAATCAATCTGGCAGTATCGACGACTGCGTATGCGGGTTGCTCGACTGAATTTATCTGCCCGCTGCTGGTACTCCACATAGATGCGGTAGCATCGTGTTCCTTTACGAAATACCGGCTAGCGTTGGCGGATAAAGGATAGCTATTCGGTATGGGACCTGAGCCGGGAAGATTCCACATGAACTCAATGATGATAATACCGTCAATAAACTTGTATGAAACAAACTCGGCCTCTCGCTGACCTAACCGCCCATTGCCTGTCCAGTGTGTAAGTATAGCCATTGAGGAGATTTGAGGAGTTATGTTCACCACTTACAGTGACGTACTAGATGTGTTTCAGATAAATTGTCTCTACAACATGGTGCTTTAAAGTTTCTTGCGTTGGGTGCGGCTACTTCACATCGACGGCAGGGGCGCCCTGGATCACACTACACAGAATTGGTGAGTAGAATCTTTTAATCCGGATTCCATGCTTACCCCAACGTGGAACATTTTGCAGCGAATGCAGGTTCCAATCTTGCGCATCACTGCAGCATTCTGCTTCTGAGGCAGAGACAGTGGCTTTCCTCGTCTTGCTATCTTGTTCTTAGCTTGTCTGGGGGTCATGGATGAAGACATCTTCAAAAGCTTTGGCTTGTGCCTGTTGGGAACTCGCGGGGAAGTTAAACGATTGAAAGCTGCATTTTCCTCCGGATGAGTCCGTGTGCTAATTGATGAGTGCAGGGGATGTTGGTGGTGTCTGGCAGCGGCTTGAGGAGCAGGGAGATCTTGGCCCCGATAGGATCCACTGTTGAAATTCGTTTCGTGTGGCCATCCATATTCCAAAGAAGGAGATACGAAACTGTTATTCTCCGAATTTAGGCCCCATGGATGGTTTGTTGAGTTAGTCAAAGTGGAGGTGGACAGACTCGGATGTTGCAAAGGTCCTGGGACGGCTGCCCAGTTCATTGGCTGTACAGACTGTGTGTTGAAGGAGTCATTGGCATGTAAAGGATGGTTCAGAAGGTCTGCGACTGGTGCAGACCCTTGGGTAGCGGTCGCAAGAGCTGGGGCGGTCGCGGGCGCAAGACATCCCATCTAGTAAATTAGATTGTCTTATTCAAAGATACATTGAGTAGACAATACTTACGGAAGGGTTTCGAATCTCAAGATGTTGGAAAGCTCTAAGCACCTGGTCTGGTTGATTGGAATGTGTTGGATATTCTGGAATCGAGTTGCTGTGCTGGTACGCAGGACTCGGGTGGAGATGCGGCACAGTCGTTTGAGATTGGGCGTCGCTTTCTTGAACAGTCGAGCGACTCTCATTTCTCCAAACACCAATCCATCCACGGGGCTCAGATCCAAGGGAATGATTCGCAGCATAGGGATCTTGAGAAGACTGAAAGTTGGAATACTCTTGTGCAGTTCCTCTCTGGAACGGAGGATCACGGCGCTGCTGCAATGAGGCTGGAGGTGGGGCGCCAGGCGCGTGCCAGTTGTTGGGATGACTGTAGGAACGATGCCACGGTGTGATCATCCTAGAATGCACATTTTCATCGTTACCTGGAAAACTTTGGTAGGGCGGTGGCTGGATCATAGTGCCTCCAGTGTGGTAACTGGCAGCCATCATGGCGGATTGCGGCTGGTCTGGTGTTACCTCACAGCAAGTGCAAGGCGGGTTCCCTTGTGGTGCCTGAGGGTGATTATTCATTATTAGACCCTGAAAGACACGCAGCGTGGCTCCGGGGCCGCTGATCTGAATGGCGTGTGGGGTGTCCTGTTGAGACTCGGTGTGTGGTGAGAGATGGAGGGTTGGGTGCGGCGAGTCGGGACGTGCAGGTTGCAGGTTGCAGCGTTAGCTCCTCGCCTGCCACAGGGCTGCAGCAGGGGAGCTGAGCCATGTCTGCTCTTTGGGAGCCGACGATTCGTGGGCGCCCTGTTCCTCCACCTTTCTGTTCCTAACTCATATTCTATTCGCTGCTCGAGGGTCCATACGCCCATCACCTTGCCGCGCTATGTGCAGCCGTGCGACAGATAGCAATGCACTGTCTTCTTATAATTGGCCTAGAAGCGGCTGGACCTTAACTTCGTTTTGATACGGGTTCAGAGTACGCAGATCCTTTTCGACTCTGCTGTAAATATGCCCTTTTAAGCCCTAATAGCAAGACGACCGTTCATTCTGATGCAAGACAACCGTGAGTTCTCCTTTCGTCTATAGAGTGACTTCTCTCAATCTTGGAGGCTAACCAGTTCCTTGCAAAGGTAGTCAAGCTTGTGGTAAAACGAAAAAACAGTTTATGATAAGGGCCCAGATCTTAGGAGCTCCATGTCGAATACGGAAGCGAGGCCCGGCTCGAAACCCTATCTCTCTGAGCTCCAACATCTTCCACAACCACGAGCGATCTGCATCGAAATTTGCTTTGAGAATACGTTTATTTCATCTCGAAATAATATGAAATGTAGAAACTCGTCTGCAACAGGGGGTAAGAATCGGCTGGGTACATAGGGGGCCATGTAGAGGCAGGGATCTGCCGCTATCGACGACAGTTTCGGCCCTTTAGCCCGTATCCAGTAGCATTGTGCGCAGAAACGGGTGGTCTAAGCGCGAGCGCAACCGAGCTGGTAGGTGGAAAAACGCCTCGTGTATGCTCTATCGTCTCAATTCAGCTCATGCCAGAGGTTGGTCAACTAGGAATTGACTCAAACAGGCATGGTTTTGCGGACAAGATGCTCGTCCGACACAGATGCATGCTCATAGAGGGGAAGGACTGATTCTTTTATGCACTTTGGCGAGTACTTTGGAAATCCTGGCCACAGGTGCGGCAGCGGCATCATGCCGCGTTCCAATACGCCGTCAGCAATACCTAATGCAGATGTCGATCCGATGCCGATAAGAAGGTCAGAGCAATATATTGGACTCACGAACAAACATTTTGAAGTTGATGGAGTTGGCATGAAGTCGAAAGTGAGTTTCTCGCCAGACCCGTCCGTTGTTTTAGCGTGCCTTTCTCTGGGGTTCTGGGGTAGCCTCGAAATCGTCAACTAAACCTCATTAGCAGCTACTTGTTAGAAAGCTCAAAATCCATTGCATTTTGAAATAAACCAGGTATGAGTATGGCTGGTCCTGTGGCTCTGATTCCGAACGATCTACTCACTTCTTCAACTACCTATGTTCAACCACCTGCAATCTCGATCGCCTGAACTTTTTTTTCCATGACTCGAGTCCTTGTCATAAAGCCAAGCGTAATGCCCCGCTCGCCGCCTTATCGCTCGCCGATCGCTATTTCCGATAGGATTTCATAATATACCACGAACCGCATAAGACCCGGCAGAGATTTTGTCCTGTATTGAAGCAAGTAACGCCTCTCAACAATTTTGGGGGTCTTGCGTAGGCCGTGAGTGATTTGTAACGGGATGCCCACCAACCAGCAGTTGATAGAGTAAATCTCTTTTGTCTCATGCGTGGCACGATACCCCGGTCACATTGCGATGCGTTCACAGCGGCCATCACTGAGCCGTCCCGCAAATCATACTCTCAAACCCTCCAAAGCGTAATCATCGGAACGTGTCACTTAGGTAGCCATTGTCGACATGATTATTTGCACTTTGCGCATCGCAAGTAATACAGTCAGACGATTCATCATCCCGCATTAGCCTGCTCAAATCAGCACGTGGAGGAAGACCAGGCTCTTCGCCTTTGCTCACCTGCTTATGGCTTACAGTCAGCTTTCGTAAGGCCTTTGGAGCAACGTATAGATCATTGCGCTACAACACAGAATAAAAGTACAAACACATTACACGTAAGAACTTTAACCAAAGACAGACCGCGAAACAATACCCAATCGCACTGAGAGAAGATCCCCGCATAATAGCCCAGTGCATCGTCTAATGCCACATTGAAAAACTAGTCCTTACTTCTTAGCCTTCTTCTTCTCCCCTCCCTCCTCTTCCCCATCCATCTTCCTCTTCTCCGCAACCCTCGAACTCTTTCTTGGGCCTTCCGTAGGCTCTTTCTTCGCAGTTGTCGCTTTATTTGTCTTCTTCTCTCCGTCCATCTTTCTAGCAGTCTTCGTTTTCTTAGCCCCAGTATTTGCCTTCGGCGTCTGCTTCTTCTCAGCCTTCTTTTCCTCCTCATCCTCTTTCTCCTCCTCTTTCTCCTCGTTCCTGTCCTTGGAAGGAGTTTTTTTCATCTTATCCTTTTTATAGTCTTCATCCTTCTTTTTCGTCGCTGCTGTTTTAGCTTGTGGCGTCCCCTTCTCGGGTTTGTTCTTGGAGCCGGGCTCGTTCTCGTAGTCGCCGCCTTTCTTTTCGTATTCCTTAGATAATTTGGCGGCCTGACGTCAAATAATGTGTTAGCTGTCGGTTTGATCAGTCGGGCGTAAATGCACGCTGGTGATGAGAATTGACGAATTGTGCGAACGCGCGGGTAAAGTGCGCCTAAATGGCAATGAAACGCAAACATAAAGAGCAATACAAAGACACGATTTCAGTCCGAGAATGGTATCTATGGCGCGAATATTGTCTATTGACTTACCTTCCAAGCGCTCCACTGTCCCTTTCCACTCCCATCCTTATTCGTCTCAGCCTTCACATCTATTCATGCGTCATTCGCCAACACTTTACACCAATTCCCACAATATGCACAACATGCTCACCTTCTTTAACCTTCTCCCTAAGCTTCGGATCTGTTGGCTTTCCCTTGCTTGACACCATGATTACTCCTTTGCACTGGGTCTACTTGATGAATGGATTCGAGAGAGGCAATATCTGGGGGGAATCCGGGATAAGTCTGAGGTAAGTCTGGGGTGTTGTACCTGCAGGTGTAGTGTGGCGCGAGACATGACATCATGACTCAAAAGGTCCCCTTCACGATGGCACGTGCGCAGTATCGAAGTTTATATCACATTCTAGGCGTGACACTCATTGTTCAAGATGTCTTATTATTTTATTTCCCTAACCCCTACACGTGTTCTGACTTTTAGGTCATATATTTGCAATGTTGGAAACGCTCCCCAGCTCCAAGATTGGATGAAAAAGAAAGAAAGAACAACCTAACAACGCCAATTTTGGCGCGGTGTGCATCCATCTCATCAAATCTCCACCTTCTTAAAAAGCAACTGCTTCGTTGCATCCGGCGTACTCCCCCGCCCATTCTCTAAATTCGCCAACCTCCCCTCCACGCCCTCCACATTCCTGACGTCATACTCCAAAATGCATCTTGCAAGTATCATCTTTATCTCATTCGCTGCGAAAAACCGACCAGGACAAGCATGTTTCCCATACCCAAAGAACAGGTTCTGTTCATTCGTCGTGACGAACTGATTGCGTGCATTGTCGGATGCACTCCCAGCTTTGCGAATCTTGGCGAAACGGAAACCGTCGAATCTGTCAGCGTCCGGGTAGTTGGCGCTGTCTTGGTAGACAGCATATGAGGGAACCTCGATACAAACTCCTGGTGGAATATATTGACCATTAGAGAGAGTGATTCCTTTCAGGACTTTGCGAGTAAACGATGCTGCATTTGTAAGTCATATTTTTTGCATAGGAGGCTTATTGAGATACGCACTGAAGCCTAGTCCGTTAAAACGAATTGTCTCTTTCATGAAGCTGTCGAGCTTGACCATAGAATGGAGCGCGCGCGACGTGATAATCCCATCATTGTCTGCCATTGCAGCTTTGATCTCTTCGCGTAGTGGCTGGATATACTCAGTAGACCCAGCGAGGGTGTATAAGCTAGAGTATGTATCAGCTCACAGGTCATTGTTGCATTCGAGAACACTAACACGTTGGTGGCTGTCAATGAAGTCGTATGAATGGCCGCAAAAGTGATACCAAGCTGCAACTTTGCAAGACGAGCTGTAGAATCAATCTTGTAATCCTCGCTCCGGTTCAGGAGCCATTGGAGCATATCATCAGGCCTTTGATAATCGGGATTCTTCTGAGCCTCAAGGCGAGCTTGCACGACCGGCCGGAAGAACTCAGTCGCTTGTTTCTCCCTTTTCCGGAGCGATTGAACTTCAGGAAGTCGAGGTGCAAGGAACGGTCGGAGCCAAGGTCGCATGTTCTTTATCGCACGATGTGCGTTCATTAATTCCATAGTGTAATTGATCCCAGCATCCAGGTAATTCTGGTCATGGCATAGCTCAGGGCCCACAAATACGCGGCCTGAAACTTTCGCCACAACGTTGACAAGCTTCATGTATATGTGGACGCCTGTCCAGTCTTCGCATGGTGGCAATTCTTCTTGCAGCGCTTCATCGACTTCAGCGCAAATGGTAGGATTCAATCGAACAAGAGCCGGTGTTAAGTCTGCTTTGATTGCATGAGGGATCATCGGCTCATCAGTTATGAGTCTAGTGTACTTCACCTCTAGATTCTGATTCACTGCTTTCGGGAAGCTAAGAACATTATCGGGCAGTTTTCTCAGCTCAGGCAAAAACTGAGGAGGTACAACGATACTGTCCACACCATCCGATGTAGCAATGCGGTGAACTGAATCTCTGAACTACAAACTCAGTCAATACTGGTGCGATAGTTGGAGTCAACCTCTGCAATACTGACCTGCTTGTATCCTTGAGCGTATAGGCTTTTCGCGGAATTCAGGTAGTCGACTCTTTTCTTCTCGCTATTCCCTGGCTGAACAAGAGCAGGCAGTTTCGCAATTTTCGCCCGGTAGTTGATCTGTGAAAGGAAGATGCATGCTGCGAAGACAATAGTCGCAACAGTCACTGTTTGGAAAGTATGCGATATACTTGATAGGACCTGAAACTCCATGATGGCTAAATATGAGGTGTAGTCGATTTTTGAATCGTTAAGCTAAAGAGTCGCAGGCGTGTGGTGTGAAATCGAGATGTAGGAGGCGAGGGGAAATTTCAAAGCGCACGAAAGTCTTTCGGTCCTTAAATTTGCATCCCAAATTTTAACCCCCTCGGTCAACTTCCTGATCAGATGAGGTAGCCATATATATATTGCTCGTCGCAAAGGAGTGTTGCATGGGAGCATGGCGAACCGAGGAGCCATTCGAAGCTCGCTAAGAAGGTTATAGTAAGGTGGCCGCAAATCATTCAGCCATTGCCGCACTTATGGCTTAGCGACATAAATCCCCACACGATCAGATTAATTCCGGCAGAGATATTCGGCCAATAACGCTGCATTCGTTACGATGAAGTGAGCAGCGGAACTCGGATGAAAAGAAATGAGACGAACAGCGCAGGCTGCAACCTCTTTCGGATCACGGATGAGTTTCATCCGGATAGTACCTCCCTACACTTGGCTTTCATTGGGTGACCACAGCATACTGCGCCTGATATGAATTTGGGTGCCACCTTTGAAGTCGTAAATGTTTCTTCTGTGGAGGTGTTTTGCCTTTCGTTTCGATGATCAAGCCCCAATCGTGCGAAGTCATTCCCTCAGATTGGTAAAGGGTTTAGTAGTTTGGTGCTTCTCTCGGTCAGTTCTTTTCTTTTCCATTGGGCTCCTGTTTAATTTATTACGTACCTAGATAACAACCAGCTGCAGTCGGACGCCACAAAACGAAGCGAAACGTATCACTCAAGGCGAACGCCTGGCCAAGGCTAAGTATACATCATCGGTGAGATCTTTCTTTCAACCTCAACCAGAATCCTGACTACGATATCAGCTTCATGCTACCAGAAAAAAGTTATTGTAAGAATTATTATTATCAAATTTTCAATCTACGAACATCTGGTATGAGTGATTATAGTTTGTGTAGCCTAGTATGAGGGAAAGAGCAGGTTGCCACTACCTCGTAGCACTGCGAAGGCTTTGCAGAACCTGATGTGACCGCAGAAAGAAATCCCGAGAAGATGCCGAATGTAACATCTCAGTCGGAAGGAACAGTGTTGAAGCATCCGGGACCGATACACTGGTAACTTTTTGGTTGAGCTGTAATGGACTCAACTGCGGGCAGTCCCAAATATGCAACACCGGCTTGATCGCACCAATCACCGTCCAAAGCAAGTTATCAATGGTAGATAGTTCTATGCCCATACGCGCCAAAGGTGTTTTCGACTATAGAGTATATCGGAACCCGAAACAAGCAGGATTATTGCCCACAAGGAGCGCTCTTGCGTTGTACACGCCTCTAATAATGTCTTCAGGGTTGACTGGTTGCGAGGATCTTTAAATATTCTTTATAAGAATGACAGCGTCAGCTTATATGTATGGCAAGAAGTATTAGCCTTGGTCACGAGAAGAGGGGTATTGGTGATCTGGCTCACAGCAACGCTATATGGATTAGACGACGGGCGACGGCTTTTCTTCGGAGCCAGAGACCGCAAAGAAAGACCTCAATCACTTCCATGAAAACCATTTGGACATTTGGCGGGGTAGTTAGGCATCAGATTTTAAGGGTAGGAGTGCGTGACAACAGATATAAGGCTGATTAGGAGTTACACAGTAACAGATTATAAATGGGTCGTAGAACGAGAATGGCAAATTGGACGTTCAATATGAAAACAACGTGCATTTCCCTGTTTCAATTGGTGCACATCTCCTTATTATGTCAGCGAATAATATTAAGAATGGATTCGCCGTTCTTACCTGGCATTCGATACACCAAGTTGAATCTAGTTGTATCCAAAGGTTTGGGATTACCGCCATTCCCATGCGCGTTGGCCTGTCCGGAGATCTTTCGCCTTTCTAGAAATTATGTGTATTCGATAAACCCATTGAGTGATTCCAACAACAAGGCTGGGGGGAGACGGCTAATGGGAACTCCAAATCTACCATGTTTCGCCCACGAAATCGCCTGAACTACCAACACTGAGGATCAGTCTGGGGCTACAAGTTTTGGCAGATGTTTGAATTTTTCAAGATTTGAACGCAATAGCGTAACTTGCAGAAATCAGTATAAGTTTCAGTTACCACAGAAGAATTCAGCTTGCTACAAAGCCGTTAGCAAATTTCTACGATAGGGAGAGGGCGGACATAAGACGCAAAAGTCTAAACAGTTCATACTCTCTACAATTCGTAACCCGGGTTTAGTACCTCTGCGAGAGCACTGCCAACTTCTATCCCCATGACATGTATTGCAAAAAACCGCCTCATACTAGTATTATAGCTGTTCAACACCACAAGCCTCAATAAAAGCATGGAAAACTTACCTTCCTAGACAGTCGTTATACCGTTGCAATCTATGAACTCATGATTAGCAACGGTATTGAGACCTAGATATAGTCTTCGTCAATCCATTAACCAAGGTACGCGATACTCGTAAGCAGAGCCAGGTAGGACATCGAAAAATTGTTCTTGGGTGTTGAAGATGGTGCACGAGATCGGTCCGCAGTTTCCTTCGATCTTCTCATCAAGACTTGGTATCTGACACGTATATATCGCGTGTTCGGATTGTCGTTTCTGAGACTCGGCTGAAGGACAATCTTGTGCCGTAGAGATAATGAAAAATAGTAAGAGGTGGTACAGTCCTACGTTTTTATGTCGTTTTGTTGTAACAAATATGGACACGTGATAGTGGGATCGTGAATTTTTGTATTTTGATAGTGGCATAACATAATTTTAGTTGTCCATTACGAGACAAGGCGGTGTAAGGCGTGATCCGTGAATCCGCGATCTTATTTAGTACTGATTATTCCTCATGCTCACCATATCCATTTACCATCTAGTTGCTTAAGACTAACTATCAGGATATTATAGGCGGTGATGGGGATTGAAGTTTGAGATGTGGAAAAAAGTTACTAACTCTGATAAGGAATGTGACCACCGTGATTTTGCATGGGTAAAAGGGCAAAGAAGCGGCATTTCGTCAAAATACTCTTTTGAGGGTCTAGATTGAATGAAACGTATGTAGCGGAATCAAGTCCAAAATGGTCGTCGTCTCTATATGTACAATGAAAAAAATGAAAAGAAGTCTTCGGCCAAATGCCAATGACAGCAAAACAAAGCAAATTTTTAGCGATATGCCAATCCCTCCACTCTCCTTTACCGCTAACTAGTAGCGCGAGCAGATATTATTCATCAATGTATGGATGGAAAACACCTATGCCAAATGTACGCCGGCACCAATCCCGGGAACAAAGACGACGACCGTGGTGTTATATGTGTCATCTATTGCCTGTGGAGATCGCCATGCCTCTTGTGTCTATATCCAGCGGGGGTGGTCACAGTGGTAACATCCGTGACGGTGGTAGTTGGAGCGGTGTCATCGCAAGTTGTAGTATTCGCGCCAGTACCAATGGTGACAGTGACGGTGGGTGTGACTGTGATAGTAGCAACTGCCCTGCAGTCTTCAATGGTGGTAACCAGATTGTCGAAAATAAGACCCAGTAATCCACCATCAGATATCGTAGTGGGTGTGTGCGCCGCAACGGAAGAAGAGCTAAGAGTGGTGGTTATAGGTCCTAGGACAGGTGTTGCACCGCTGTACCTTTCAGCGTTTGCGACTTGTGCTTTGCGAAGAGATATGGAGGGGAGGGCAGAACTACGCCTCGAGCGAGTGCGAGTGGAACTGGCTTTGGCACTGGTAACAGTTGCCGAAGTGGCAGTGATAGCAACGACGGAACTAACAACGTCAAGTATACTAGAGGCAGGCGAAAAAACGGAAGAAGCAACGGAGCTGACAGCACTGATTACGCTAGAAACAGCTGTAGCAGCGGCAACATTGCAGCCTTCGCCAGAAGCTTGTGTTGCAAGAGCAGGCCCAGATTGAATTGAGTTGCAGCCGGGCAATTTCGGAAGGAAATTCGCCTCGTCGCCACCATAGAGAGGGCTTGCGGCGCAGCTTTGGAAAGCTGCGTCTTGGTCATCATTGACGTTGTCAGCACCGAAGCAGGTCTTTATCTGGTCGTTGCCGCATGCGCAACCACAATTACAGTAATTTTCGGGTGCAATAGCCGTTTCGAGGACGCCCTTCTCCCATCCGTTGAGGAAATCTAGAGTTCAGGAGCCAAGGTCAGCGCAGTTCATGAATGAAAGTGTAAGGAATAGGGAAGGGACACAAGTTTTGTGTCTTGCTGCAAAGTCTTTGAGGCTCCACAAAAGGAGTGTCTCAAGATTACTTTAAAATAAGACATCCAGCTTAGCCCCTGGCTGTACGTACCGGCGTGGAAGCCGAAGCCAGTAGGGTCGCCGTTTGCTAACACCCAGGGGGCACTGTCCGCGCTGTATTTGCCATCGAATGCTGATATATCGTACCAGAACTCGATGAAGATAGCGGGGAAGCGAGCTTGCCTGAATCCATTTGGGCAAGCATCGATGCCAGTGCCACCGGCTATTGGCCAAGCCATGTGTGCACCAGGGTTCGCTGGATCAATAGTATTGCCGTTCCAGCATGAAGGGAAAGTGATTTCGGTAGCAAGACCCTCTGAGCAAGACGTGAAGCCCCTGGGGAAGCCAATAGAATCGATTGATGCGTAGTTGGCTCCTTTGCAACTCCATTTAATCCCTCCTGGGTTATTACCATCATCACTGCGCTTGAAAGGGTTTCCGGCAACCATTTTAAAGTTCTCTGGGAACGCTGTAACGTTAGCCCGAACATTTCCACTGTCTCCGAATTTGTAGTAGACCTTGAGATATTTGTCGGGGACGCGATAGAATCCTGTGTTATTGCCGTTCCAGTACAAAGTTGGGCGCCAGTACAGGCTCTTGTCGGGCTTTATGCGGGCTGTGGTGCATGATGAGCCTTGGGTTGTGTCAAACCCCATGGATGCAGCCAGACCGTTGCCGCCATCAAAAGAGTGAAGATGAGGGCTCTCTTGGCCAGGGAAAAGCGCAGGATCAAGTCTCTGGTAGCTCATAGAGTTTCCATTGCGGTTGTAGAAGCTAAAGTAAGGGCCGTTACAGTCGAAGGCAGTGACAGTGGCAGTCAAAGCGGCCATCAGTGTGACGAATTTGGCAATCATTTAGATAGAGGTCTTCAGGTAAGGATTGTGAATATCGGCCAAGGATGTAAGGCTAATAAGAGAATGAGTTGGGCACAGAGGGAATGACCTGGAGTCTCGGACTATGAAGAATTTTTTTTTGAAGGAGTGTATCCTGTACCGAATACTAGAAACGAGTGAGATAAGAAAGGGAGGAAGAGGACCGGAGAGGTGTAGATGTAAATACACTTAAATCCACACGCTGAATTTTCATGCCGCATACTTGTGCAATCCTAGTAGACGCCATCCAGCGCCCGACGGCAGACAAAACACAGCAACAAACTAACTAGATATTTTTTCCAAAAATGCACTTTGCAGTCGCGAACTTGGGGCGAATTTGCGCAGAGGCAGATCGAGGGTCCGTCAGACGCCGGCCCTGCAGATTAACAGAAAAGAGATTAGCCAATCGTCTGCCTAGTGCAGACGGCGTGAAACCGATCGCGAAGAAAAGAAACCACCCAATAACATCTAGTATTTTATCGCCTAAAATTGAGTGAGTCAAAACAGTTCTCGTTGATGGCGTCCATAGCTCAGACGTTGAGAGCGCCTCCGGGTTTGCAGGCAGGCCTTCAAACGCTCGGCATCGCTTGACTTGAGCCACTGCCTAAGATGCGTTATTGGTTCTATATAAGAAGTACAAAGGCTTCTAAAGATGTTTACTCGATCCTTCTCCCTAGAAAATGAGTCTTGTTCATCAAATTCCCACTTGATTTTGCGCGCAAATGTGGATACGATTAAACAGATTTTCCGAGACGATTCCTTAGATCGCGCACGCCCTAGACTTCGAGAATATACATAGCTCATGTATACCCTGCGTTAATTGGGTTCACTACACCGTTCAAGGGTCATTTATGTCAGCACGTTTTCTATCATGATAGTAGCCAGTTAGGAACGGGGTTCGAGACGTCAATTGTGGTCTACCGGGAATTGCGCCATGTTATTTCCTGCTAAGTTTCTCCGCCGTAGTCAAAAATATGCAGGTCCCAAACCGCCGTTCATTATAGTTAAAAAAAAATTGCCACCGAACGAATCACGTTCTTTTGTCCCCGCATTTCTTGAGGCTGGACCATTCGAAATCTGATGATATTCCTCTGAGTATCATGTGTGACGTCAAAGTGCACTATCTGAGGATGGTTTGAATGTAAATGAAGATCGAAGTAGAGTCTCGGCCGTAGGACGTTCGCTAGGATCCCTGTGCACCATACATAAGCCACTACATCAAAAGATTAAAACGAACACTCACAGTGCCCAGCAGTTGTGTATAAAAGCTAAAGCAGTAGCATCCAACTCAGTGATCACGTCATCTAGTATCGGAGGCGTTTCGGGCAGACTCCCTAACTTATACATAGGTCCGATCACGTCTTCTTTGGAGAATAGTCGACGCCCAGAAAACAGCTCCAGCACAATGCAACCTAAACTCCAGATGTCCTACATAGATTAGCGTTGTCTCCCCTGGGTCATATCTTCACTCACAGCCTTTGCTGTATATCCACTTCCTTGAGATTGCACAACTTCGGGAGCTAGCAGGTAGCGAACGCCCTCAATAGCGTCCTTGGCTCCTGACGTATAAGTGTCTTCCACTTTTGCCATCTTGAAGCTCCAGCTGATCTTGCACGAGCCGTTTGGACTTATGAGAATCTTGACGGCTGTCAAGGCTCGATGTACGATGCTTTGTCCATGAAGGTAGGTTAGGCCGAGCAGAATCTGACGTGTAAAGTTCGAAACCAGAGATGTCCCAAGTTTACCATGAGTCCTACTGAGATCTCTCAATGACCCCCCAAATACATACTCCATCGAGATAGAGTGGATGTTGCCTTCCAGCCGATCATCAATATACCGAACAACGTTCGGATGGTCGAGGCGAGAAACTATATCAATCAAGCGCAAGACTAGATCTCGCCGCATTCGCTGGATCTTGTTTTGTTCCAGTAATCTCTCTGCTTTGATATTTGAGTAGGCCACTTGTTTGACAGCTAACAACTCTCCGGTGTTCATGTCCAGTGCAAAGTATGTCAAAGACTTCGACCATTCTCCTGTGCCGACAAGATTACCCAGCTCCCATTTGGGTAGTGTAGAGCCGTCTTTAGTGGAAGCAACAGCGTCCGCAGACCTTGTTGTCGAACCCGGCTCTGAGAGATGTTCGATTAATTGGTCTTCAGACAGCTCCTGACTTTCTGCATTTTGGTGTTGCGGCTTCATGGCGGCCGAATGGACATTCGAGTTCATCCCGCAAGGTTGCTTTGGCAACATTGAGTGCGTCTTCAGGTTGTGAGAGTAGCTTAGAGTCGTCTTGGTGTTGTAGTTTTCTTAGTTGTGGGAGATATGTATCGCAATGTTGCACCACGATCTAAGCACTAAGAAAGCGCACTGGTCGACTAAAGTGAAAAGTAACGCTGCAAACTAGTCGTATATTGGTGAAAGTAAATGCAGACACAATGAGTTGAAGAATGTACAATAAACAGGGGACCATCTGTGTTCAAGGTTAAAAGATAAGTGTTGTGATTTGTGAGGTGAACTTCTAAAGGTAGAGCCTAATTTTGCGCTTGGGTCGCTCCTCCCAGATTGGGACTAGTGCATATTTTGCTTCCCAACAACATTCCATCACCACTTCATTTCGAAAAGCCCACCGTGTTCCGCTACTAAACTCTAAGGAAGTTTGGAACATCGAGAATACTGTGTGCTCCCATCAACTCTTTCGATCGCAAAGCTCGAGATCATTCCAGATGGTGTGAACACAACCTCTACGGGTTTGAGGAATTTGAACCTGCTGCTAATAACTACATCGCCTTTCGTGCATGACTTTCTATTAACGATGGATAGGATATCTAGAGACCATAATGCTAAATGAATAGTCACAGCTCGTCAGCTTGCTAACTACTAAAGATATCCGGGAGAAATCCATCTGCCTTTTACAAGAATCGCGTGCAGGTCTGTAGATAAAATAACCCCTGCACTCACGCTTAGCGGTGTGATATATGGGTAGCTAATATGCATGTCAAGGAGGATGAATCTGCACGTCGAGGTCCTTCGCTCCATCTCTCCAGGATCCTTGAAGTAAGACAATTCTAGCCAGGGTTAGACAAAATTACTGCTTATTCCATGCTTTGATCCGTTAAAGTCCCGTCTTTCAACATCGACGATGAAGTTCTCCGGATAAACATGCGACTTGAAGCGAGTATTCGCATGCACTTACGTGTTGCAAGCGTGGAATTGCCCCGTTCCTATACCCCGCTAGACAAACACCAAAAAAGTATTCGAGGTGTTAACCAACATCAACATATGGAGCTAAATTTCAGCGGCGTCATGTAAGAAGAGGCATCCTTACTTTCACTAAGTTCTTTGTCAGCCTTTTGATTTGGCGCAAAGCTCAGCAACCGACGAGACAGCGAAGTGATCTTTCTCAAGAACTCCAACCGACAACGGCGTGTGCCGTAAGATCCCTACGCAGATCCACCCTTCATGTATGCCCCGCAGATGCATGTGGCTGTCAGGGTACGCTTCTCGACCACATATATGTGCTGGAGCCTTTCACATATATCTTCCTCTCTGATTGCCCAGCAATTGACGCGTTGGCACCCGCAGATGACTGGCAAGGGCGCTTGGACCTCGATGCACAAGACGTATACCACTCCTGATGTACATGCTAAGAAGGTTCGCACTAATGGTAACTACATGCGTGGAAACGGATCCAGGAATATCAACATCCGCTAGCAATGCAGATATGTCCCCGAGGGATGACACAACAAAATCTCCTAATGCCTCGGTTCTTTGGTCCACGAATGCAAACCTTTCAAGTCCAAGCTTCATTCGAATACTGTAACAGCGTATTACTTTTGCCGTTCAGGTAAAATTCGCCGCTTGAATACTAGATCCATTACTGTTGTGCAATTGCCAACCGTACTCGACTTCTGTATTGGGCAGGTGGATTCCTATTTGGGCTCTTGGTATATTAAGAGCCTGAATTACAACGCACATAGAAGGGCGGGCTCGTGTGCATTCCAGCGATCTCGCATGCCTGATGCATTGAGAAAGCTTCGTTCAACGCTTGAATGCTTCACTCACGCATACATGGACTTGCAGGGTCGCTCCGTACCGAGACCTATCAAGACTTCATAATCAATTATTCGACCTACTGTTCTAATAAGACGTCCTGTCTACTAGGAGGATACCCGAACTCGAATTTCTTTTGCGGGGAAAGACCAGGGTGTGGAACAAAAGCGGGCTGGGGTTACAGATCGGGCCCTGGCAGATGCACAGTTCACCGTGCAAGCGCCCACGTGTTCCAAACTTTGCACATTTGGGTTGCACGAACTGCTGTGCGAACTGATGCTCCGGCAGCAGTGGGAAGCGGCAAACGGTTCACTGCAGGTCGCTTGCTGATACGAAATAGCCGAGATTTGAAAATGTGAGACATGAGACAAACCTCTACATGTAGTTTGGGGGTATAGACCTGAAAGAGGAGGTCAAAAGCAAGACTCTGGAGCGGAGACTGGATAATAATTTTACCCACAGCCAAGGGCGTACCCACTTTCTCCTCTGCCGAATTGCGGGGACCAATGCTATGTCGAATACGCTTCCCCTTTGGCACAAGCCCCCATGATCCCTGCGTGGCGATGGGCAGGTTCAGCACAGTAGTTGAATCGAGGGCTCTCGGCGATAATAGTTGGATCATATTAATTACTCCTTGCGGCCGGCCCTATACCACCCCTCCGTTCTTAGCGTGGTTCATATAGATTTCAACAGCACGCGAATTCCCTTGCTAATAAATCATGCTCTTCGATCTTTACACAATCCGCATCAGACTTCCTATCACGCAATGACGCCGTCTTATCTTCGCAATATCTTGCCCTTTCTCGGTCTCTTCGTCTGCTTCGCCCAATGTTCGGATGTGTCGGTTTCTGGAGCAGCTATCACAACGCGATTCTGGGACTGCTGTAAACCGTCATGTTCCTGGAATGGCAAAGGGCCTCTCTCAAATCCAGTCACATCTTGCGATAAAGACGACAAACCCTTGACCGATTACAATGCTGGAACTGGCTGCAATGGCGGTCAAGCATATTCTTGCTCTGATCAGCAGCCATGGGCAGTCAACGACACATTTTCCTACGGATTTGCGGGCATTTTCATTCAAGGCCATGTTGAGGATTTCTGGTGTTGTGCCTGCTATCAGTTGGATTTCACCAGTGATCCTCTCAAAAATAAGACCATGATCATTCAAGCATCCAACACCGCCTACGACATCAACACCGCCAATAGATTTTCCCTGGCAGTGAGTCCCATCCTTCGAGGGTACATGTATTCACTCAGCTAATTACAATAGGTGCCGGGAGGGAACACAACCTCACATGACGCATGTGCTAAACGGTTTGGCGTCGACCAAACCGTGTTCGGTGAGACCAACATAGGTGTCAATTCTATAGACGACTGTGAGAACCTGCCAGAGCAACTGAAGGCAGGCTGCAAATGGCGCTTCAATTGGTTCCAAGATGCAGCATATCCAACGTATGTTCAAATTCTACAGCAACCGAGATACCTGTCTAACGTTTCACAGCGCAAATTTCAAACGTGTGGTCTGCCCGGCCGAGCTCACCCAGAAAACGGGCTGCTCTCGTAGCGACGACGTGGACCTTGGAACAGGAAAATCCTCATCTGCAACCATCACCAGGTCAACACCAGCGTCTTCATCATCTCTCCTCGCAACTCTTTCTATGGTCTTGGCAAGCCTGCTATCGGTGTATCGCTAGTAACCAATGCTGCATGTCACGACTTCTTGGCCACTCCCGATCGACATGTATCTTAATTTCCCGTTTTTTTTTTCACCCACACCTGTTGTTCGGCCGGATTATCGATGTCTGTCAGGTGATGCGCCCAGCCGCCCGTCTTCATGCATGGATACCCTACCATTAACGCAAGACCATTAACAATACACCATTCCAAACCGTTCTCTTCCGACGAAACCGCGCGATACCGCGAGTTCCGCCAATCCTTGCGCAACCCAAACGACGCATTTGGTATTTATCTATCACAAAATCTTTTTCACGTTCTTGTATCACACTCGCCGGCAAAAGCCACATGGTTGTACGTTACGAATGTCTAGTTCCTGTCACATTTGCTGTCTTTCGATAAGTCGAATACGATTGGGCTCTGGATTAGGCGTTGTTGGATGGCGTTCGTGTCAGCATCTCGCTTCTTTTTTTCACCTGCATTTGGAGTGATCGCGCCGAAATCGGCTAGGTGATACTCATGGCGGAGCGCGCATTACCTTCGTTCTGGTGGCGGAGTTTGAGATTCGATGAGGCGGACACAAGTCTTTAATGAAGGACAAGTGGAGATGGCAAACAATGGAACCTGGTGGAGAAATTGACTTAGCTTTGGTACCTGGTATTTCAACGGCAGTCAACGGCATTGATATGGACTGGAGGAAGCCGAGAGAGCAGAAGCTATGCAGCCCGACTGGATTTGGATATTCTTCCGTACCTTGATAGCATATTTCTACTATGGAAAGCTCATGACCCGTCCTCCAAGACATAGGATAGGTGATGCCGCCACATTTCCTCCGCTCCAATCCTTGTGCATGACCATCTAACATTTCGGATCCCCCTCTCCGTGCAAAATCGAGCAGGTCTTGCCTTCCCCAGCTTTTGTCCGCGTCGACTAGGCGTGCGAACATGGGGAAATTGATTTGCCTAAATGAAATTTCATTGGGGAACGCTGGTACGCTCATTTATCCACATCAACCGAGGGATAACTTTCCATTCACGACCCCTGGAAGAATTAGAGACCGTGCTGCCCAGCCTTTTGCCCCCCATCGCATTCGCATCGATTTAAGAGGAGACATAGCATGGTGGCCTCGAACGAGATATCATACAAAATGGTTTGAGAAGATTTTTAGTGCGCTGCCGGAATCTCCTTCATTCCGCCCCTAGATCGACAAAGGGAAGCCTATCTGCGAAAGGTTAGCACATGCGGGTACAAGAACCTGGGGCCGCGGCCGCTCACCGTCCCATGTCACGCGCATGAGAAGCAGCAGCTCGCTTACAACGGACCACTTTGTGGTCTGACTGTCGAACGCTGGACCTGGATTTTGGGTGGTCGTGGCTAGCTACCGGTAAAACTTGCAACACTTCGGCGAGAGCGAAATTGTGTTATGGTATACCTGGAGTTATATCGATATCGCAGAATACATTTTGGCATGGAAAGAGTCTGCGCCGGCTGCAGAACACGTGTAAAGGAAAATATTATGACTCAAAGGAGAGACGTATTCATTTTGGATCACAATATTGGAAGAGGGAGTTCTCATTTCATCCGACAGGAAGGCAGTATGATCACACATACAGTGGGCCCTCTCAAAGTTCAAGATACGAGATACCTAGATACCTTGCCCTCTGTGCAGGAGCCAGCTTTTCGCATGTACCCCAGCTGCTTCCACAAGCAGTCAGCTTACTGAGACCTGGTGGCGGGGCCTCGCGAGCCTGTGGTAAAAGTGTGGAGGGCCACGGGCCTGAGCGCCGGCTCAGAGCAAGCCGCGGTCCGTGTGCAGGATTTGGTGTGGAGGTGGCCGTGCTGCCATGTGGAACTTTTGAATACTGGTGCTGGGGAAGTTTGTGAGTACCGAAGGCTCGAGACGCAAATTTAAAGTGCATACGTCAATTCCATGGCGAAGAGCAGAGTTGCAGAGACAAAATGTCTCATAGGGCTGTGGAAAGACATTGAAACAGTCCAGCGGGTCGCTCAGAACGTCATCACTTTAGACACTAGAAAGGAAAACAAGCAACTCATAATTGTAAATATTTGAAATTCGTAAAAATTCGTATCATGGGTATGGGTATATTTGATCATCTTCATCCTCGATCCTCCTCAGCACACATGGCGTCAACGGTGTGATCGGACTCAATGTTGGACTCGACATCCTCCTAGAGTTCAACATAGAGCTTCCATCAGAAAGCCTCCATTGTATCTCCCTGCTCTCCACTAACGTCGGCGCAGATCCTAAGCTCCCTATGCTCCTCACCGTTTCTAACACGTCTCCCTTCTCGCAGCAATCGGCCTGCTCATATCTCTTATCAAAGCTGCTTCGCCGTGATTTGCGGGACTTGTATGAGCGGTTCTTTCTGTAATCTGTCGCGACGATTTTGGCCGGATAATTTGGTTCTCGGATATCTTTTGATCTGGCCAGGCTGGAAGAGAAAGAGAAGTCCTGCTCGATACAGGGAAGGATCTTCTTTGCAATTCGATGTCTTCGACCCACTCTTGTAAATTGCGATGAGTTCGACGAACTCGTTTGCCATTCACTACGAAAGTCTCGCTCACGCCGCTCAGGCGGCGTTGCTTTAGTCTTGAAGTTGAATACCCAGCGGGTAACGAGGCCCCGCATGATAGGGATGTTGGCCACGATTATCGCTACGTTATTTTCGATGTGATTTATGCAATAGTCGATTGGGTATGTCCAGTCGGCCTGGAATTCAGAGAAAAGGCGATCGCGATATGATAGGTAGATCTTGGCACCTCCAATAGCTGTCACTCTAAATGAATGTTAGTAAGAGGTCGAAAAGGTGCGATTTAAATGGTGTCTCACGCTAAGCTGGAGGTAAAAACGGCCAGCACCACCATCCTTGACCGTAATCGTGCGCTCATCATTCTGCGAACAATGATGAAAGGGATGGGGAATATGAGCAAGTCGGTCAGAAGGTTGGCGCAAGTGACCCATATCAGCATCTCCCCCATGCGATGCCGTCCCATACACTTCAACCCTCCAAATGTTCTTGGTTTCCACGTGTTTCCGGTTTGCGGCGGGCAAATAAAGATGTACAAGAACCAAGGAATCAACGCGCTTCCGACGGTGAAGATAAGGATGGCGTATAGGACCCTCTTCAGCCATTCAATGACAGACCCAGCTCTGAGAAGCAGCATTATTATGGAAGCCTTCACTAACGGGAGGATAGGTATGTTGATGAGATTGAAAGCCATTACGACCTGGATTTGGTCAGAAACAGTGTATTGCATGGGCCTGCGGCGAGCGTACTATGTAGTAGTCATCGTAATTGGGTTCTATATCGTTTGGCGGGACGTCGTAGATGTGAACACCAACATGCCACATTTTAACATCTAATATCTTATTAGATGTTGCGCGAACAAGTAAATATACACACTACTGACGTTTGTAAGAAGGACCTATCAGTGCTATTGAGAGAATCGTGGGTAGAATGATAAGCCAGTCATCTGCAAATCTGGTCAGCGTATGCGCAAATAAGCAGTCGCAGCTCACATACCCCAACCAAGCCTTAGGTTCAGCTTTCGTCTGGTGTAGATCCTGAGGGCCACAAATATGGTGCTCAAGACCGGAGTGAAGTAAATCACTGATAGACATGTCGTTTGAAGCGGGTAGGTAGGCATGTCGACGACAAGATGTGAGGAGTCGCGAAACCACAACGCGCGCTATCGTGGGTGGGCCATTCTGATATAACAGTTTGGTGGCATCGTTTTCTGCAGCCACATTACCCTGGTCCACCGCGCCCAGCGGACAGCCGGACCTGGTCCCCCCGCAATTTGTTTAGCACTCTGGGCAGAATAATAAATCAGACAACGGCTGCACGGATGATCAGCCCGGTTAGCAAGTCAGAAACTCTTTTCACGTGGTCGGGTGACACTATAATATCTGCGTCGCTGCACTGGTCGACTGAAAACCCCCTCCTGTGTTCTATAGTGCGACCTGGTCATTTCGTACAAATTTCTTCCATCTGTCTTCTTCCGAATTGCCCACTCAAAATCAAGGCAGTCTCGCGCCTGACGTGTCGACCCCTTGGAGAGCAGGTTCCACTCGTGCTCTAGAGTATACCTCCTAGCTTTGGCTTGGAAATTACACTGGTTTGAGATGGAAGCAGTCTGGCGTCGTGCAAGCCTCGCTAGATTGATGCTTGGGTGCTGGCTGTTCCAGTGGCAGCTCGCAAGCGCATGCTGACGACGTTTTGTGTCACGTATTTCAACAGGGCGTGGAGAAGATGACCTGGATTTGGCTGCAAGTATTGCAGGTTTGGTAATATTGATGCTGCCGATCCCTGCAAATATTGGAGTTTTGGCGCCGCCTAAAGTCTGACGTCCAATGAAGAAGTAGAGAAAGAATGAGGTCGAGCCATAGCCGACCGCATGCGATGTGGAGATGACAATAGAGGAGAACTGTTTCACGATCAAGACTTCAAGCAACGAGAAGTCGGAACGTCGACAAATTTCCACGTTGTGGTACCTGTAAAGTGTTGGGCACACCTTGTTCGGTGGAGATGTTTCATTTTTACCACATTCTCGACTAGAAGGCTCCACTTACAAAGGCGATCGGATGGAAGGACCAAGTTGTCATTTAAAGCTCTTGTAAGTGGATCAAGAGGAATTAACTCGAATGCTGGATTGAGGCCGCTAACCAATGTTGGGAACCAGTCAAAGATATTCATATAGCCGGCATTGCGACAGCAGAATTCCACGAATCCGAGAAACGTGGAACACTCCCTGTGATATCTGGCGTGATGTATTCGTATGGGGTAACTGCCGCAGTAACTGAACATCCAGGAACCTGAAGACTCGAACACAGCGGATCGTCGCTGCACTCCTCGAACAACATTTCCGGGCTCGTGCACAATCTGGGGTACTTCAAGCCAAGACACGGCCGCATACAAGTGTCTTCTCGAATGAGTGTAACCGCCGAGCCAAGCCGAGTGGGACAAACACTTTACCCCGTACGCGGTTGATGTTAAGAGTGGAGCAGAGGGTGACGAATAACAAAGATTAAGATTGAGGTTAGAATTGAGAGGGAGAACGAACCATGGATGGCAGATTGTGAGAAGATGTGGGCTGGACGAAGTGCGCTAGATTCGTTCTGACTAGACATGTACTGGTCAGATGCACGTGAACCCCACTAGGCCATTACCCGTTAATATTCAGGATTCGAAATCCAGAAAATTTTCAAGTTTTGAATATTTCAAGAGTGTTCTTAACTGCGTTGTTTCTGTGCAGCATGCTTAGGTACCAATCGGGAAACCTTGTCCCGGCATGAATGGCCGACGTTAGGTAAAATTGCTGCAATAAATGATGTATGTGAGCATGAAACCGCCTCAAACGTTTCTGTGCTACATATTTACATTCTATTTCACCCCAGACGCCAGGCATTGGTTTTCTGGTTGTGCTCCGGTCCCGAAATATAGTGTCCCGGAGTGGAAAGGTTGCTCGTTAGTCTCGACGCGTGCTTCGGCGCCCACACACCACGGCCACACACACTTTCTCGTTCACATTCTGCTCGTCACCCACGCGCATATCTCATACCACTACTAGGCACTATCGCCGCACCTCAGCTTTAGGATCACAACAGACTTTACAGCACGTTGCTACGTTTCTCGGACATCCACGCCACGAACCGGTCGAGCGCAGGAGACATGAATACAGTGCACACCATCTAGAAGTTTGCGATCGTTCACTACAACGATTGGCCGACTGCCTTCGTAGCTCCACTGCTCTTTCAACCTCGATCGAACGAATTCAACGCGGCCCTCGTAGAGCCTGACGACCGTGCAATACATTATTCCAGTCTCGCACTTTTGATTGCTTGTTATACACTGCAAATATGGGGCTTTTTAGAGCGATGGAGAGCTGGAGAACAATATCACTCTCAACAATGAGGCTAGTTTGCAATATGCTGGGGCGTCTATCGAGGGAATGGTAATATGCGCAGTCGTTTCGCAGAATCCCATTCCAGATGGCCTACGCACGACTCAACTCTCCACTTTCAGATCCTTTATCATGTGTACAATCCTGATGCCCTCTCCATTAGGACATTTCACGACATCGTTCTTTCCACTCCTCGTATACGCACACTTCTCATACAACGCAACTCCACTCAAAGTAGCACCCATCTCCAGTCTTACAAACCCCCCTTCCCTCGCTTTCCCCTCACAATATCTCATCATCATCGTCCCCAACCCCCGTCTCGCCCACTCAGGAGACGTAAATATTGCTCTTATACTCGCGCGATCTACCGCAGGATCCCGTTTCTCCGGCTCCCGTCCAGGTGCAGTATCAGCGCCATACAGAGTCTTACGGAAGGACCATCCGCCACATGCACATATGATATCTGGAGAAAAGACAGGATGCAGGATGAAGTAGGTTCTATCGTTGATAAGAAGCGTGTCCGGACCAAAGAGAAAACCTATTGAGCCGTCTAGTTCAGCTTGTGTGTAATGCTGATTTCCGAGGCCTCGGAGGGAGACATCAATCATCTTTGAGAGCGCGGGAATGTCTTCCATCGTGGCATTTCGAAAGGTGTAGTTTCGGGTTGCTTCTTGCGCTTTAGCTTCTGATATTGGATCGGCCATGCTCAAGTCGATGAGGTTGTGGCTTTATAGTTTGTGGAAGCTTTTTAGGTCTGTATGGAAATATGAAAAAAGAGATTGAGAGTCGTGGGTTTGATTCACGAAAGCGCGAAGGAAGCTCTTAGGTGGACTTTTGATCAAAGGCAGCGATATCGGGACCAATGAGTGTTCATTGCGCTAATGCTAAATTGTCTTAGATCCTACGAACTGGGAGGTTTTCCGCTCTTTCTCTATCTTCCCGACGGAAACCCTTACACAGTATCCATTTGGTCTAGATAGTATACGCACCCCGGAGTCTGTTGTTCGGGTCAACACGCTTCTTAATCGCTCGTAGCTTTTCCGCGTTCTCTCCGAAAATCTGCCACTTGTCAGCCATTATCGTTCTGTCTTGTTTTCGCAGTCTTTGTCTTTCTTACCTTTTCGGGCTCATGGAATGGTTCAAAATCTCTGGGCATGCAATCATCACTCTTATAATCATCGAGGATCTCCGTAGCAGCATCCGCCAACCTCTTCGTAGCGAACTTGTGAATCTCCTCTCCCGAGTCTTTCAGCGCGCCGGTTCCCAATTGAAGAATATGTCGGCCATTTGGTCGAGGCCAGGCTGTCGCGGATCGAGATTCAACGATGTTGAATGCTTCCTTCTGCATCAACTCTATTAGGACAAATGTGCCTGCGTTGAGCTTCGGCTCCTTGATCAGGCTTTCGTCGTACCACTTCCAGGTCTTCCTAATAAGATCCTCGGTGATGCTGGGAATGATAATAGCCGACATCATGAGGGTTGTTTGATCTCGCGTCAATTCCATAGGATCTGTTTCCAACTATCAGTCCAAGTTCAAAAACAGTGCTCGTATGCAACCCACCATTCAGCTGGTTCACCTCTCTGTAACTCAAAGCCTTCGTCGTATCAATAGCCCCTGGAATGTCCAAGGCCCACTTGAACCCTTCCTCACTCCTTCCATGCTCCTCCCCATGTGCATCATATACCAACACACCCAGTCCCGGGACCGACGGCTTGCCTACAAAGGCACCCTGGATCATATCCAAACAATAAAAATGCATCGCAATCTTCGGATCCCTGTTTGTATCTGCAAAATGCGGCACTTTTCTTGCTAGCTCATCTAGCGCCTCGCGAGGGTAAAATATCATACCGCTGTACACGGTTTTGGGATACTTGTACGCTTTTAGTTTGAAGGCGGTTACGACTCCGAAGCGGCCACCTCCGCCACGGAGAGCCCAGAGGAGGTCGGGAGAGGTGGAGGCCCAGAGGGTGGAGCCATTCATGAGGGTGATGCGCGCGTCTAGCATATTTTGAGGGTCTGATGTGAGACCATACTCGGAGGACATCCAGGACACGCCGCCTTGGAGGGTGCTACCGCCTACGCCGACATAGGTGCATCTTGCCCCAGGGACTGGGACACTTTAGTTTCATGTTGTCGTTACCTGTTTTGGAGTCTTTGACTTACCGGAATATCCTGGCGCGAATTCTTCGACTTTCCAATCGACATCCCTCCACAGCTGTCCCGCACCAACAATCACAGTCTCGTCTTCCTTATTGAACTCGAAGCCGTCGAATGCGGACATGCTGATGAGTACTCCGTGTGTAGAAGCACTACCGCATCCTCCGCCTCGTACAGTGAAGTCGACGTCGGCCTCATTCAACGTCTTGAGGATCGAGGAAAGCGACTCAATGGTTTTCGGTCGAACTACAAGCTTTGGGTGGAGATTCTTGTGGGCGGACCATACTTGGGTCTCTTTGTAGTAATTGGGAGAGGAAGGCTCAATAATCTCGTCTGCGCCGAGGAATGAACTGAAGGTTTCTTGGATGTTGTCCATGTTGCTCTGTTATTCAGAGGTTGAGCGATTATTAGATTGAATCTGAAGTGCGTTGATCGAATTTCGTCAGGTGATATGCTGCAGTCTGCTGCATGCGACTAAATTTTGAGGGAAACTAAGGAACAGATCAGGGATCGAGTTAGCAATTAACATAGAGGGGGTTTCTTGTATACTCCGTCTCATTAGGTCCCAGCTTTATATTTTTTAAGTCATGATCTTGGTGCCCTTACTTGTAAGCACTAGCACTACTTCACTTACGGACGCCTTAAGCGATACCTACTTTCAATTCAAATCCCATGAACTACGCCAACTTCGTACGACCCCGGAGTCGTTCGTCCGTCTTGCGATTGAAAGCAAACGGGCCATTTTATCCTCGTAAGCCTAACTTTGGGGTCGGAAAGTAAGGAATGATTCCGTTGTTTATGGTAACTTTGTCTTCAGATTCAGATTGGCGGGGCACATGTTCACTGCGGCGTAAGTATTTTGGAGCCTGCAGATTCCAGACTTCTGGTCGACTGACATGTTTGATGATGCCCAAGTGTCGGCCGACGACAGGTGCCTCTACTCGGCGTTTGTTGTTAATTCCGAGTAATCGGCTAGCTAGTGTGAACCAGCTTTAACCTCCCAACAACAGACCTTCAGCTGAAAGAAAACCTCATTGATTTCATCTCAGCTTTGGTCAATAACAAGAGTCGCAGCCCAACCTCTTGATACCACACAATGGCTTGTCCTGACTGCTTTCGAGGTGGCAAGGCCACGGGCGACCCGAAGGGTTCCATCACCACTCTTCATGGCGTCGAAACATACATCGCTGGGACGTCATCAACAAACACGTCCCCGTCCACGATCATATACTACACTGATGCGTTCGGCCTCTCTCTAGTCAACAACAAGCTCCTCGCCGATGCATATGCCTCCGCTACTGGGTTCCGCGTCCTAGTTCCGAACATCATCCCAGGAGGTCCGATGTCTCCAGACGTCATGCCAATTATGGATCAAGTTATGACGCCAGTAGCTCTGACTAACGTCTGGGGCCAAGTCTCCCGCGTCTTCAACTTCGTCCGAGCCATGACCTACTTCGTGCCCTTCTTCTACAACGCTTTCCCCAGCTACCCATCTTGCCTCAAGCCTTGCATCGAGTACGCCCGCAAAGTGAAGGCCGAACTACCTCCTGGAGCCAAGTTGGGCGTTGCAGGTTTCTGCTGGGGCGGCTACCAGAGCATCAACCTTTGTGCCCAGCCAGCCGTTGAAGGCGGATCTGAGCGCCTCATCGACGCGCAGTTCTGTGCTCATCCGTCTGGGCTGAAGGCACCAGATGATATTGTGAACGCTGTTATTAAGTTCAAAAGCGCTGTTGCAATTGCCCATGCGAAGGACGACTTTGCGTTGCCAACGAAGAAGATTGAAGAGACAGAAGCAATTCTGAGGCAGAAGGCGGGACGGGGTGATGGTCAGGATGGGTTCAACTATCATATTAAGATCTACGAGGGTGTGGGTCATGGGTTCGCTGTGCGAGCGGCGCCGGGGAATCCTAAGGAAGCAGATGGTGCCGACGAAGCGAAAGCGCAGGCCATTGCGTGGTTCAAGAAGTGGCTCTGAAAGACTGATTATTAGGCTGGATGGGGATCTTTGTTTACTAATAAAATTGGCCCATCTCGAAAGTATCACGGGGACTGGCGTTGATTTTGGTAAGAGTTAACGTTGCACACGACATTACATATATATATATCTTAACGACCCGATGCACAGTACCATAACCTGGTCTCCTCCATTACTGTATGCATTGGTGCATATAACTTCTCATTTAAACGCCAGATTGACTATAGCATTTACAATGGTGATAACCACTAATCAAATCTCAAACATCCGATTGGCATGCGGGGGAGCTGGATGACACATTGAGCGCCGCAGTCGAGGAATGAAACATAAATATATTCAGCAAGATCCGCGAGAACACCGACCACTCCGCTAATAAGGCCAATATGATCCTTCTGTACTCGCTGTATTTTATGCAGCTAACACTATCGGATCGGACAGGAATAAATTCACTTTGGAACTCCGATGAGTCGAACTGGGATGACTTCTACCGCCCGTGTAGGTAATGAAGTAGCAATAGAGAGAGCTTAACGAATGGCCTTCTCTAGTAGGACACCTTCAGTAACGCCGTTAACCTATACCACCTGATCCAACCCTTAGCCTACGAGAGCTAGATTCAACCCCTGATCGACATCAATATGGGGATTGGGAATAGTGGCAGTTCTTGGGCAGATCCTATCCATCTACAATTTTTCTCGCCTCGGGTTTGTCGTTGCAGTTTCCTGTAGGGTTGGGTTTCACCCTCCATCCCAGATGTTTTGGAGGGTGGTCCTTTCCTTTGTCACAGTCGCCCAGAACAGCAAAAAGTCCTTTCTAAGCTGCTACCTTAATCATATCTCAGCATCCAGAACAAAATCTACCAATCGATACTCAAATCAATCGAAGAATAACACCAAAAAGCTGATCCAGTTTTGACAACTACACTACAACCTTTTTAGCACTAAACTTTAAAACCAATATGCCTTACACAGAGCGTTTGGCAGATCAAGAATACAGATCTGTTCTTGCAGAACTAATCAACAAAAGCCAACGACCATTCAACGACAATGCAGCTTTCTGGACTACTGAGCAATTCGAACACATTGCTCGACTTGTCAAAATGATCTCCATGACCCACACTACACCGGTGGAAATTTACTACCATACCCACACCAAGATCAAGAAGGCCAAAGACCGCCATGATAACTGCGTCAACATCCTCAGGACCAAGAGTCAGCCTGCGGATTATTCGTCACGCGAACATATTGCCAACAATTTCAGACATGCTGAAAAAACAGGGAAAGATACTGGTCTTCCATCAATGGTATCCTCGATATTCGGCACTGGGTTATTGACAACGCAGCATCCTCGTGTCAGGAAGATTGTCGCCCTGAACTTGGGATCCCCAGAAAGTTTCAAGTCCTCATTCCATTACATCATCCTGAACGACATCGTCAGCACCCTCATGACCACACACAACAACCACAATAAAAGTGACTGGGCTGCGGACATCACCATTATATACCAATCATCAGATATCACCTTTCCCGAAAGCGCCGTCGCAGAAGAGCGTGAGGATACAACCTCGCAGCTCCCCGGAATGTCCAGAGATCTGCCACGCCCGGTAAAGGTGCGCTACGTGCATGATCCACAAGGCTTTCTGGAGATTGACGATAGCACACTTGTTGTGTGTCTGAATGCTGAGAACCCTTATCGCGAAATGCTGGGTGATTTCTTGGACTGCACGGGTACAACTCCGGCGGGCATGGTATGCATGGATGTTGGGGACGACAGGGCTGTGGAAGGTAATGAATGCTATGCGCCGAGACTCGAGAATTGGGTGAAGCAGAAGGGATATGATTGTTGGACTCTATTTGATGATGTGATGGCAACTACTTCGCCAGCGGAGAATAAGGTCATTGTCTGGATTCCTCTAAATGTGTATTTGAAGAAGCTTTGAGGTTGTATTTTGGGGTTCGGGTGGCGCAACCCTGCTACAGTTTTGAAAGCTCAGCGGTCGCCACCTGTCTCAAACTGGGTGCTAGAGTAATTAGATGTCTCTCGTTTTTGTAGTGTGAAGGTGAGTAATCGGGCAATGTGTGTGGCATGGTGGGGGTTCGACGCGTGGTTGCAAGGGCGAGTGTAACCGGAGCCGAATTGCGGCGCGCCAAGAATTATAGCGCGAAGGAAAAAATTCTGGGTTATCATGCTTCGTCCCATGAGACTTGCCTTTGCTTCCAAAGAACAATGTGTCCCTCCACCGTCTCTTCTCGAGACGTTTACTCGCCAACGCAATCGCCACCAACCGACCTGCTTTCACCGAGCCCAGATGGCCTTCACCTCACCGCGACACTAACCGCCTTCTCCGGCAGTTCTTCCTTTATTCCACCCCACCTTTGAGGCCATTCAAACTTTCTGTTCGGCTTCTTGCGGGACTTTTAAGGTACGCGACGTCATTTTATTCCTGCTAATGCCCTTCCTTTATGATGATACTGTCAAAATTTAAGATGTTAGACTTGCGACTTCACAGAATGAGCTCAAAAAGACACACTGATACACCACTCCCACTATCACGCTGCCGGATATGCTTTGCGAGAACCAGAAGCTAACATACTGGTCCTCTTAGACTTATACCTTTAATCCCACCTTCTTCGCTTACCCCGCACATCTCTCAAAATGTGTGGTATCATCGCGGTGATCCACGCTGATCCGTAAGACACTCCATGTCCACTCGATCGAGCATCTTTGCTAAGAAATGGCAGGAAATCACAATCGGCAGCTGTCGAAATACACGATGCGCTGTACCTGCTTCAGCACCGTGGACAAGATGCCGCGGGCATTGTTAGTTGCAGCAGCGGAGGCCGCTTCCACCAGTGCAAGGGCAACGGCATGGCCTCGCGAGTCTTCCACGATGGAGCGCGCGTAGTCGACCTCCCTGGGTTCATGGGCCTAGGTCATCTGCGATACCCTACGGCCGGCAGCAGCGCGAACTCCGAGGCCCAGCCCTTCTACGTCAACAGCCCATACGGAATCTGCATGACGCACAATGGCAACCTTATCAACGCGCCTGAGCTGCGTGAGTTCCTGGACCAGGAGGCTCACAGACACAATAACACCGAGAGCGACAGCGAGCTGATGCTGAACATCTTCGCCAACGAGTTGAACGAGACTGGAAAAGCTCGTGTCAACGCCGCCGATTGCTTTGCAGCCCTGGAACGGATGTACAAGCGCTGTGTTGGCGGGTGGGCATGTACAGCCATGCTGGCTGGTTATGGTCTTATTGGCTTCCGCGACCCCTATGGGATCCGCCCTATGGTGCTGGGATCTAGACCCT
Organism: Herpotrichia juniperi; assembly: GCA_014905255.1. NCBI lineage: Eukaryota > Fungi > Ascomycota > Dothideomycetes > Pleosporales > Melanommataceae > Herpotrichia > Herpotrichia juniperi. The sequence continues at coordinate 820,710 of BLYF01000046.1, read as the reverse complement.
CAGACAGTGGTACTGGAACCGACTACATGATGGCCTCTGAAAGTGTGGCCCTCACCCAGTGCGGATACAAGACCTTCCAGGACATCCTTCCTGGTCAGGCCGTCATCATCGAGAAGGGGAAAGATCCAGTTTTCAGTCAAGTTCACCCTCAACTTGCTTACACCCCCGACATCTTCGAATACGTCTATTTCGCGCGTCCAGACACGGTCATAGATGGCATTGACGTGGACGAGGCGCGACGCAACATGGGCTTCAAGCTCGCAGAAACCATCAAGAAGCAACTCGGCCCTGAAGCGCTCGCTGCCATAGATGTTGTGATGCCCATTCCTGAGACTAGCATCACATCCGCTATCTGCGTGGCTGAAGCTCTTGGAAAGCCCTACGTCCAAGGTTTCGTCAAGAACCGCTACATCTTCCGTACTTTCATCATGCCGTCACAGAAGCTTCGTCAGAAGGGTGTGCGCGCGAAGCTGAACCCTATGCGTAAGAAGTTTGAGGGCAAGAACGTTCTACTAGTTGACGACTCCATTGTGCGGGGGACCACATCGCGTGAGATCGTCCTGATGGCGCGAGAAGCCGGTGCAAAGAAGGTGTACTTCTCATCGTGCGCTCCACCGATCACCAATGCCCACATCTACGGCATCGATCTGGCATCATCTTCAGAGCTCATCGCGCATCACCGAGATTCAAGAGCGATTGCCAACCAAATTGGTGCAGAGGATGTCATTTTCCAGAATCTGCCAGATCTCATCGAAGCTTGTGCATCATTATCGCCTCGGGATCCTGCCACTCAGAAGTTCGAGGTTGGCGTGTTCTGTGGCAAGTATGTCACACCTGTGCATGCTGGCTACTTTGAGCATTTAGAGAAGATTCGGGGAGAAAGCCGTAAAATGAAGGTTATCGAGTCAGCGAGAGATGCTGTGCTCCAGGGCGTGGCAGATCAGACTCAGATGCGCATGGCAGCCAAGGGTGTTGTAAGTTTTTCCCAGCCTCTTTCCTATTCAATGTCACTGACTTCGTCCATAGGAAGTAGATCAGAACGGTTTTTGCATACCGCTTGAGAATGGAAGCCCAGAATGGGTCTCACCCAATACTGAAAATATCTCTCGACCCCCTAGTTCCGGAGAGCAGAAAACCAACGGAGTAGAGCGCCCTTCTATGGAGGACCGAATGACGAGCGAGGATTCACGCATACGCTCCAGCCAGGACATCAGTCTTCACAACATGAACGACTTCTAGAAGCTGCTCGACAAGCACAGGCATCACGAGGCGGATCTAATTGCTACTTTATGAATCATGACGAACGACATACTTTAACTACATCAGGACTTTGGCGTTGAAAGACAAGTTAGACTCAGGCACTGCGGCAACATCATCTCAAGGCTCGGTCCGTCATTATCAGCATCGATTGCTTCAGAAGGCGGGAAGCTGACCTGACTCGATATATCTTTGCAAAGTGCAAAATGCAAATGAAATGCTTATCTTACTTAGCCCTATGAACTGCCCGTTGGTGATTACCGAGTATGTGAAAGTGAACTTTCTAGAGCCTCATTTATGAAAGTCACAGAGACGTGAAAGCCCGAAGTTCAAATTGATAAATATTAACTCACCGAAAACCAAACCAATGATAACGGTGCTACAACCACTCACTCAGTGACGCCCAAGTCCATGAACCCCATTCCAACTAAAAACTTAGCTAAGCCCATAGAGCGCAAAGCTGTGAGAGCCAAGTCAATGCACTCACAAGGCAAACCAAATCAAGTCCGTAAAACCTGCTCGAGTGGAGAAAGCCAGGCAGATAGATCTGTGCAAGGCCAATGAAGCACGCGCGGCTCTATCCATCTTCACACACAGAACCAGCCTGGCGCGTATGAGGACATGCCTGCAGCCAGCCAGTGCAGCAATTTGAGAAGTTCGATCCCGGGATAGCAGAGACGTCCAGAAGAGGCACACAACGAGAAAGCCGTGCCACATGCACCCTATACAGCACACGCACCAGTGCCCATACATATAACGTGACATTTATTCATTCCCGACAATAGACAAGACAACTTTTAGGTACACG
>BLYF01000046.1:762256-818598 GCA_014905255.1 Herpotrichia juniperi | reverse complement strand
GCACGATGCCCGTCTCTGGCGCGGAGAGGAAGAAAAAAAAAAGGGGGGGGGGGATATATACAAGAGAACCGGGTCTAGGGTTCTCTCTCCAAAGACCGACTTCCCACCATCACTGGGTGGCTCTTCGCCGAGAGGGGACGAATACACATGCGCGCAACTTGGCGCATCTCCAATTTCACCTCGGAGCAACAAGTCTGCGTTCCAGACAATGCACGCCTGCTCGCTTCTAGTACGGAATCCCGTCATACTCTCCATACCCGAGCGCCAGGTTCATGTTCTGCAGACACTGCGTCGCGGCGCCCTTGAGCAGGTTGTCAATGGTGGCGTTGACCACGACGCGCTTTCCTGAGCTGTGGACGGCGAAGCCACCAATCTCGACACCGTGCTTTCCTGAGATGTCCTTGACGGAGGGCGACTCGCCCGTGACCTTGACGAGCTTCTCGCCCGCGTACCGGTCCTGGTAGATGTTGCGGATGTCGCGCGAGGTCATGGTGCGGTTTAGGGGGATGGAGATGGAGTGCTGTTGTCAATGTTAGAATTATGTCACTGGAAGGGCAAAGAAATTGGGGAAAGCTTACGTGGATACCCTGGAACCACATGGCGACATGCGGGATGAAAGCCACGTCCTTGCCTAGCTGGTTCGAAATCTCTTTCTCGTGAATGTGGTCTACCAAGCTGTATGGGATAATGTTGTTCTCAAGGTTCTTGACATCATTCTTAGGGCTCGGCTTAGTGCCAGCTCCTGAGTATCCAGAGACACCGAACACAGTGGGCTGGCCGCCGATGAACTCGAGTAGAGGCGCGATTCCAAGTTGCGCGGCTGTGGCGTAGCAGCCGGGGTTTGCTATCCGTTGAGAGCCTGCGATCTTGCGGCGGTCTACTAGTTCGGGGAGGCCATATGCCCAGCCTGAGTCGAAGCGGTAGTCGGCGCTGAGATCGATGATGACAGCATCAGACTTTCCAGCCTCGTTGATAGCGTCAACAAAAGGCTTGCAGACACCATTGGGGAGTGCCATAACCCAGCAGTCAACCTCGCCCTTTTCGGCCATCTTCTTCACATCCTCGGGCGAGAGGTTCTCGTAGGTGATGTCTCGCTTGGTGTAGCCTTCGAGCTTCTTCCCTGCGAGCTCACGTGATGAGACGTGTCGGAGGTCCATATTAGGGTGTCGGTTGAGGAGGTCGATGAGTGCTTGTCCAGTGTAGCCACGGGCACCAATCAACGCCACCTTAGATGGCCAGTCCTTGCTCTTGAACTTGAGTCCGTAAGGTGGGTTGGGATTGGTGTTCTCAACAGATCGTGATGCACTCGTAGCAAAGCCTCGAGTCGAAGGGGCTACTCTGCCTGTTCGCAGTACTGGTCTCGATTGTTGTCCGATTGGTCGTGCGGCAGCAGCCATTGTGGAGTATGCGCGAGCTTGTTGCCCATTCTTCAGACTGGCGGCGTAGTCGGCAGCCCGTCGAAGCTGTGATTCCAGGTTCTGATCGCCAAACATAGCCCGGCCATTTTGAGAGAATTCGGCCAGCAATGACACGACTTCGGTGGGATTGGCGGAGCCCCAGAAGCAGAAAATCTCCTTATCCCGGCGGAGTGTTCCGTCTGCCTTTTCCTTGAACCAACCTAGGTTCTCATCTTGAGTCTCGACAGTCCAGTACATCTTGGGGAACTTCTTCTTCATGCGCTCGAAGATGTTGTCGGCCACATTGGTGAGGAAAGCGTCCTTGGTAGTGGTGAAGGTGGAGAGCTGAGCAAAGTCACCTTCCTTGGCTGGCGGGAAGACAATGCCAACGGCGCCCATCGAATCGTCGAAGAAAGCCTCGAATGGGCGGGACTTGAGGCTCTCCAAGAAGCGGTCGACAACATCTCCTGAATCCAAACCCTCGCGATCTCGCAGTAGCGCGTCCCGAAGAGTTCTGACGTCCTCGAAGTCCTCGTACTTGGTTACACTTTGGATGATCTCGCCCTTGCGAATCAGAGTACCACCACCGGTATGGGTAAACAGTTCCTTCTCGAGGTACTGGGGATGGATAATGGCCACGCTGGATGTCCTTGGTAGATCGTCCAGAAGCTTCTTCACCTCCACAATCTTCAGTTTCGTGCCAAACTTGACCCATGGTTGCTGCATCAGTCCATCGTATTCCTCATCAAGGTTGATGGTCGAGATCAGCTTCCCTGTCTCGCCATTGAAGAGCCCTCCCTTCTCAGACAGATATACAATCTTCAATGGCTCCAGTGCTCGTGCCAGGGCGCCAGCTGCAACGTCCGCATTGACATTGAGGATCTGACCATCCTCTGTCTCGGCCATGGAGCACAGAATCGGCAGCTCCTTGGCCTTGAGAGCGTCTATGATGGGCCGCGAGTTGATGTTGGTGATGTTCCCAACGTACTTCCACTTCTCTTTGTCCAGGTATTCTGCTTGGAGCACTCCAGCGGTGATGGGCCGTGCAGGGATGCCCCAATCCTGCCTCAGCTTCAGCGCCAGGTCCATGTTGGCCTCGAGAAACAGCTTGCGTGCGATTCCCAGTGTCTTCTTGTCCGTGACCCGGATCCCGTCAATGAACTCTGGCTCGACGCCCGCGTCCAAGAGCAGCTTGTTCATCTGGGGCCCCGCGCCGTGCACAATGATGGGGTACAGTCCCATGGCGTACAGGTGCTGCAGGGCCAGACACAGCGTGTCAATGTGGTCGGTAAGGATAGCTCCCCCCACCTTCACCACGGCGAATTGCTGTGACGAGACGGAGCGGAACTGTGCAAGGTACTGGTCGATCTCCCGTCTCGAGCTCACGCTGCCGAGCAAGCTCATGAAAGCTGCCCGCATGGACGTAGCATCTCGACTGTCGGCCGAAGACGTGTAGAGGCGGGTCGACGCCGAGACAAGGGCTCGTGGAAGGGCTCTGGGAGCTCCAGCGGTGGTGACTCGGCGGGACGAGCGGGCTGCCAATCGAGCACCAGCACGCACGACGCCCTGCATTCTTGCGGATTCTCGCGGAGGAGGGTCTACAGGACGCTCTCGAGGCGTAGGGGAGGTCGCGGGGGTGGATTGGTGAACAGCGGGGACCTGAGGTTGAAAGAGAATCGAGGGAAGAACACCTCGACTCAAAAATTCACGCTCTGCTAGGTCCGATAGCGCTCTACAACCGCGGGGACAAGGCTGGCGCCACGCACTCCGCAAGTTTGCTGGGCCTGCTAGGGCTGATTGGACAATGATGAGCAAGAAATTTTCTATGCCTGAGGATGATGCAGCAGCTGTCGCTTTTTCCAGCCCGCCTGACGGCCTGCAGCATACCATACGACACACGAGCGTGGGAGCCTGCACGGTGATGTGATGTGCGTCTAGCACCAACACAGCTGAGATGCATTGTACCCTTCAATTCCCTTGGAGAGGCACGCAATAAACAGACTAATCTGGGGAACAAGAGGAACTCGGTTGGCTGCTGCTATGTACCCCACCGCTTGCTCTAGGTGTCCAACGGAAAAGGGCTCTTCGCCAGGGCACAGGTCCCAGCAGAGGTGGCTGCACAGTAAGTACATACGCGGCTCTCTGCAGAGTCTTCAGGCTAGAGCAACCTTGCTATTCACGCATGCATCAAGTTCATCGTCGACAAAAACTCTGACAGTCATGGCGCAGCGCCCTTTGTTGCGGTGCTCATTGCGACATCACAATAACACAAACCATGAACAGAACTCGTCTGGTAACACAACTGAACTCCATTTGTGATCTGTCCGGCCCTGCCCGGTACTCGATCTCTAGGTAGCAGAGAACAAGCAGTTCCTGACTAGGGGATCCGGTTGAGATCCCATCGCTAAAAGGCCGAATGTTCCAATGCAGAGAAAGACAAGAAAAGAACCCGACCCAGCGCTCCCAATTCGCCGTGGACTTTAAACCTACAGGGACCGTGGTGTCGTCGTAACAGTGCAAGATCTTAGCGCCAACTCTCCTGACATGGCCTTGCAACCCACCTTCCATCCTCCCTCCCAATTAATGTATCTGCTAGCTTTCGTGATCTTCGATGTACGTGGTTTATTTCTGCGTCGCAACGACTGTTCACATCATTAGCTGCTTGTAGCACATAGGCGCAGTGCAGTCAAATCTTACCTGAGGGAACGATGATGATAACGAGCAGGATAATGATGCCGACAATAAGACACATGCGCATCTTCATGTCCTTCCACCACATCTGCTTTCGCACGCGGTTTGCGCCCCGTCGGAAGCCCTGGGCCGAGACAGCGAGGTTGTCCGTCTTGTCCTGCAGAGAATCCAGACGGGCGCCGCGCTCTGACACCTTGTTGATGTTGTCGCGCATGATTCCGACAGTGGAGTCGATTTCCTGCCATACGATCAGCGTCAGCAAAACTTACGACAAATAACATGACAAAAAGTCGTGCAGGGTATCGCGGAGAGGAGCATGGGAGTGCGCATCGACGTAGCATAGAGAGTGAGTCGAGCGGGCGGGCAGCGAGGGTGTCGTCATGCCAGCTCGCCGCAAGTCCAGCTCGAGCTCCCTATGCTGTCGGGGATGCGCATTCGAGCCGCCAGCTCCGATACTGCTCTGCGGGTCTCGAGAAGGAGGAATAGTGAGGAACGTACCGCTTGGAGGGCCGCAGTGCGATGGTTTCCATTCTGGCCTTGAGCACCCGCGTTGGGAGCGCCGCCGGCAGCGGGAATGTACGGGTCGTAGGGCTGCTCGCGGTCGGCCATTATTGCTGTGGGGGGAAGCGGAGGCTCGAGAGAAGTTTGCGAGGTGTGCAGAGGATGAGTGCTCGGTGTAGAAGGTGCTGGTGGTGTGTTGTGTGTTCCAAGGTTGTTTGGTGAGGTGTGGTGTAGGGAAGGCGGAGTTGTAGGGCGGGTTGAAGTTTGGCGTTGTCACAGCTCCAAGATTACCTAGGTAGTTCGGTTTCCAACGTCTCCCGGAGCAACGTGCAGCAGGATATGGGTAATATGGTATGTCGTGCAAAGGGTGAGCAACAGTGCGAAGGTACCGGACAGGCAGGCTGGACTTTATTGCATGCGACGGCCTGTGAGCTGGCCACGGCGGTGTCTGCGCCACAGCGTCCAGTACAATACCGATGTCACGTGCGGGAGCGTATTCATTACGAAGACGACGCTCGGGAAGCGGCGGCAACAAAGCACGAAGCGTCAGCGGCGGCGGCGGCGACGGCGACGGCGACCCTGCGCCAATCCGTGGCCCAGCATCTAATTTGGTTTCTGGCACGGCGGGCTCTCGTTCAACATGAGGCACTGCCTGAGACGCGCAACGCAGCGTCTTCTCGCGCTGGAACACTTGTTCAGAGCAAGCGCGCAGATTGAATACGGCGTATTGCACCCCGACGCAGCTTAGCCGCAGCCTAATTGGGCTTTTGAGACGCCGTTCGCAGATGCTGCGCCCCGAATTGGCGGTCGGCTTGGCGTGGTCGTCCGGGCTTGGTTGGTCGACTGGTTGACTGACGACGCCCGTCACCCGCCGGCGTGCATCTCCTGAACAGAGACGGACCTGCAACAACAACGCCCTCTCGCTCGCCCACCGACACTCACTTGAACCACACTCGTGAACTGCCTTCTAATATCGGCCTCGCTGCCTCGTCGCCCACGTCCTCCCCGTACCCGTCGCTCGTTTCAGACGTGCTCCTCGCCGCAAACCCTCGCTGGAAAAGGGCCCTACCAACATTGGAGAAGCAGGATATCTTGGTCTGTCGTCACAGCGCTGCGCGTTACCACACAACGACCAGGCCCAGCGCTTTTCGGTGCAACACAACACATTCGCATTGGGATTAAGAGTGCAGTCGTGCGCTTCCCGACATCCACATAATGAAATTCTCCTCCTCCGCCCTCGGGGCCTTGGGCGTCTCGCTCCTGCTGGCTTCAGGCGCAGGTGCCGTTGATCTAAATCTCGACGACCCAGGTAGGGATTGCCTCGTTGGTCAGGCCTCAAACCCACGCTGACTTTGGCTCTCTCGCAGATTCCATCAAGACGGCCACCAAGGCGATTATCAAGAACCTGAGAGCATACTACACAGGCGACAATGTCGGTGACACTCCCGGCAATCTTCCGGATCCATACTACTGGTGGGAGGCCGGAGCCATGTTCAATTCCTTCATCGACTATTGGTACTACACGGGCGACGACACATACAACGCAATCACAACCCAGGCTCTGCAGCACCAGATTGGAGACTACAATGCATTCATGCCCCCGAATCAGACCAAGACGTTAGGTAACGACGATCAGGCCTTCTGGGGAATGGCAGCCATGGCAGCAGCAGAAAACAAGTTCCCGGATTCTACAGACCCCAAGCAACCATCGTGGTTGGCCCTTGCACAGGCCGTGTTCAACACGCAGGTGGTTCGCTGGGACCCGACAACATGTGGTGGAGGTCTTAGGTGGCAGATTTTCAGCTTCAACAATGGATACGACTACAAGAACACCATCTCCAACGGTTGCTTCTTCAACATCGCCGCCCGCCTTGCCAAGTACACCGGAAACACCACCTATAGCGATTGGGCTGAGAAGATGTGGGATTGGGAACTTTCTGTAGGCCTCATGAGCGACCAATACCATTACTTCGATGGTACCGACGACAAGCAGAATTGCACGAGCGTCAACCACATCCAATGGACCTACAACGCCGCTGTACACATGGCCGGTGCCGCTGCTATGTGGAACGTGGTGAGTGCACCTCCAAGTTATCAGCTTGAAATTTTTACTGACTTGATATAGACCGGAAGCAAAGTCTGGGAAGATAGACTCACCAAAGTCATCAACGCCACCGACGTCTTCTTCAACACCAAGGAAGCTCCCGGTGTCATGTTTGAAGTCGCTTGCGAAAACAACGGCAAATGCGATGTCGACCAGCGCTCCTTCAAGGCCTACCTAGCCCGCTTCATGGGCTGGACCCTCAACGTCGCCCCCTTCACCGAGAAGCTCCTCCTACCCAGGCTGAGAGCCTCCGCCGCTGCCGCCGCCAAGCAGTGCGTCGCCGGCGCCGACCAGGTGGCCTGTGGACTGAAGTGGACCCAGAACGGCGTTAACGACGGCAGTCTTGGTGTAGGCGAGCAGATGGCTGCGCTGGAGATCATGCAGGTTATGCTGTACAAGCAGGTCAATGGCCCCGTCTCGGAGAAGGTAGGTGGTATCTCTAAGAGCGATCCATCTGCAGGTACCGAGACGCAGAGTGCGCCCGTTACGTTCAATTCCATCACTACGGGCGATAAGGCGGGTGCGGGGTTCCTCACCACGCTGGTCCTTATTGCCATCATCGGCGGTGCTTGGTGGATGGTGTCGTAGAGCGCAATTGTACATACGGTTGGTTGACTCGCTTTTCCTCGTTTTTTTTGTATCAGATCCTCCACTGAGACGTCTTGGGTAAACAGGACCCCAACTTTTCCGAGGGTTCTCGCTGCTGCTGCACTTTGCTTTTTGGGGGATCATGGGTGCTCCTGGTGTTAATCCTGTGTGCTATATCGATGCATACTGTTCGAGTCTTATATCTTTTTTAGTGAGCGCCCCTGCAATTGCATTGCATGTGTAGAGAGAATAAACAATGTAAAATCACGGTGCGCCTGTTGACGGTGAACACGTGTTACGCTTAGTTGTCCCCGTGCTGAATCGTTAAAGCTGTGTAATCGTGCACTGTTCCTCGTTCACGCTCTTGGCGCTCAGTTTTCGTTGCCTCTAGTCGTTGCGCTGGTCGTGCGCCATTTCTCGTTCACGCTCTTGACGTGCACTGCTTTCTACTACTGTCTGTCCGTCTCCTTCTGCCGCGCTAAGAACGCTTTGCAATAAGTGCTCACTTGGTGAGAAGTGGCATAGTTCGGTCAGTGCCGAAAATGGAACCTTCATCGTGAAGCTATATGTACGGTTCCAGTATGTTTAGGTCTGTATGGGCGAGAAGTATGCGATGCAATAGGAGAGATTGCATGTCTTGTCTTCGTTTTGTTGTATCTTCTACTCGTGCTCGGTTGTCCTGTTGCTGGGGATCTTGGTATTTGGTGTTTAGAATACGCTTGTTCAATACTTATATATTTGGCTGTTGCACACCAGCGCGCGCGTGCGAGAGAGAGAGAGAGCGCGCGCGCGCGCCTGTAAAGGAAGAAAAGGGGCTCTTTGAGTGTTCAGAACTTTGTACTTTGCCTTTGTTCTTTGAGTACGTATGTATATACTTGTCTACTATTGCTATAAAAATATCGTACAGTGGAGAGTGTACTTTTTACATTGGAGGCACCCCTCCCGTACCCGAAACATGACTTTCTATATCGAACCCCGTACGCCAATGCTATGCAACCAGTCTCCGTCTAATATAAGTAGTGTACAGCCGTCATCATCAAAAACATAGAGGAGAGAATAGAAGTAGAGAGCCACAGAACCATTTCATCCCCCCAATCATCTCGTTCATCTACCATGGACGCTTCCACATCCCAGACCAAATCACTGATTCTTCTCCATCGGATCTCTACCAATCGTCTCAGCACCCGCCTCCGCCTTCGCTATCCGCATTGCCATGACTCGCTCCCTCTGAAGCAGATCCCCAACACTCTCGCCCGGCCTAAGCCTCGGCGCACCACCAAATCCATCACCCTCTTTCAACCCCCTCCCCCTCGACCCACCGCCCCAAGCCCCCAATCCCCATCCACTCCTTTCCCTCGCGCGTGGCTTAATCCCGGAATGTCCCCACATGGACACTCTCTGCACCTTGTGCAGTTTCTTGATGCCCCATATGAGCACAACGGCGCCGAGCAAGCCGCTGAAGATGCTGACGCCCGCGAGCCCGAAGTCGGATTCTTCCATGAAGTTTTTAAGATTCATGCCGTAGAGGGCCGCGATGAAGGTGCCGGTTGTTAGGGCGAGGGTGAAGATGCTGAAGCGCAGGTCGAGGAGCATGAGGGAGTTACGGTTAGAATCTAGGATGGCTTTCACGCTTCACATGTACGTTAGCTACAGGTAGGGAGGTTAGGCTGGAAAGGAGGGAACATACACTTCCTCGGTATTCCTGATGTTGGAGACCAGATTTTCGGCGGCTTGTACGATTTCGTCGGCGACTTTGTGGTACGATTCGAGCAGCATCTCGACCTCCATGTGATCGTCGTCTTCTCTGATTTTGCCTGCGGCCTTCTCGCTCAGATACATGGCTGAGAGATCGTCGTCGGCTTCCAGCAATTCCGTCAAGGAATCTCGGACGAGTCTCGCCTTTTGCTCAAATGTACCCAGTTTCTTAGAGTATATAAGTAGATACCGCAGCTTATCCCTGTCAATTGTCTCTTCCAACTCAGTCAACACAGTAACCACTGGTTCACTAACGCCCTCGAATTCCTTCTCCAACCCCAGCGTCACGCTTATTAAAACTGCTTCGAGAGCCCGGAATTCGTAGGCAAGCGTCCCATTCGCAGGTGACTCTTTCTGTCGCAGTTTGAGATCCAAGTCGTACATGAACACGGATTGAGATTTGGAGTCTGTGGTTCCGTAGGCGTCAAAGACGAGGACACGGTCGTGTTTTATGAGGACGCGGAGGTGGAGGAGGTTTATGAGGATTGCGGAGGGCCTGACGAGGATGTGCGGGAGGAGGGAGGAGTCGATTTTGCGGAGGTCGCGGGGGAGGAGGCCATACTGAAGATACATTAGCGCTTCTTTCCACGGGCTCGAGGTTTTGTGTGTACCTTAGCTGTCAATTCGCTCTTCTTGAACTCCCCGCTAACCATCGTAACATGCCCATTCTCGTCCAGCTCTGTACATCTCATCTTCAGCTCATTCGCAGACCTCATGTGTCGCCCCAGACTGTTCAGACTCCCGCTATCGTCCATGACACTCGAGAGCGGTGACGTATATGCGCGCGGGGCCGGAGGCTGTTGTGGCTTCTTTGCGCCGAATATACCCCATACATTGTTCCGACTTGTGGTAGAGAAGGCTCGGCGGTCAAGAGGAGATGCGAGGAGATATGTCGAGGATTTCGGAGTGTATATCAGATTGTCAGGCAGACCGTGAGCTGGCCGCTGTGCTATAGCATTTATATTCGTTGTTCGAGGGCAGGTGTAGTTTCGAGGTCCAGGTCTTCCTGGCTCACTTCCACAACCATTCCACCCAATCCCTCCTCTTGGACCGTATGCCCTGCCTAATTGCCCTCCTTTTCCATGTGTAGTCGCATGTCCATATCCCCTCCCTCTCGCAAAAGCGCAAGGCTCAAACGTATTATCAATCTGCTTCCTCAGAAAACTCAATACGTTCGGTGAGGGCGCCGCAAGTTTACGAATCGGAAGCATACGCGGCATGACTCTCCAGGGACTGTATGCGACGGCGATCCATAGGGTAATGACGTTATTAGCTGCTGTCGTGAAGCCTGAGCTGCGATGCTTGATGCTCGAAAATTTTGGTACAAGGAACTTGGTTAGCGCCTGTCACGTGGAATCGCGATCTGATACGTCGTCATCGATGCAATTGTTTCCGCACGACTCTAATTTTGTCAAAACAACACCAAGCAGCAAATTCTCAGAGTGAAAAAAACTCAATGGCATGTCTACATCTCCTATCTGGAACGCCTTGATCCGCACCCACCATATTACATCTCGCAAAAAAGTCGCCAAACTGCGCGCGGCAGCTTCAAATCACAATGTCTACGCCCTTCTCCGCAGTGGTGGCTGTCCAGGCATCATGTACTGCGAAGGCAGCGAATCTGGGGTGCGAGATTGGGTCGGCGCTGTGCAGAGGTTGAGATACAAAGACTTCCAGCTGGTTAAGAAGGCTGCAGAGAAGCAGCTTCAAGCAGACAATGTCGAGAAACAAAGAGAACAGACTAATGCAAGTCTTGACTACGGGAAGCTCGAGGAGGTCGAAAGCGTAAAAGAGTTTGGGGCTCGCATGGCAGAATTACAAGTCTTGAGCTGGTGGAGAAATGGCATGGGCTACGCTCACGACGACTGAATATTCAAGCCCTTCCAAACAAATCTTAAAGCTCCGGAATTGCACCAGCACAGCTCAGAACTCGCCCATGAGAGCGAAAATATCGATATGAAGATACAGGCTTTAGCACAGCCAGCACAGCGCACAAGTCGGCGCCTATGAATCAATATCGTACCATCAGGGATTCTAGTTATTCGGATCAAACGAAGCCTACCATTTCCTCGACAAAGGCAATGCAATCTCGTTACGGTTTTTGGACCGAGCCTCTTTGGTAAATATAGCCAAGGAACAGTCATGAGATTTGGGGGCTGTGTCTGCTTACAAGTCGTCGACCAGCAAACACAGCCTGAAGTGGGCGGCGCCAGCACCTCGGACGAAGCCGAAACCGTGTAGATGCTGAGAGGGCGGGTGGGTTGGAGGATTTGAGGCTGAGGAAGGATAATTATGTTCAAATTGGGGTTTGACGATGCAGGCAACTTGGTAATCCACCCGTCTCCATGGGACAAGCAGTTCCCAAAGCCAGACACTTGGATCATTAAGCCAAGTGGGAAATGGTTTAGCTTAACGATATTAAGTTTAATTTGCATCTGTCAGAAGGCCTCTCGGGTAATAACCCTGTGTGTAGTATTTGTATAACCGAAAGGTTAAAATATCACAAAACTGCGTTCACGAAAGATGACATAATGAATATGAACAGGTATTGAAGATTGTATGGTATACAGGCTTGGGTAGTGCCTGACCTTGTATTGTTTGTAGTGGTAGTGTTTTACAACCAGTCTTCCTGCTAGTGTGATATCCAATGTCCAACCTAAGGAAAAATTTCCAAATGAAATGATGGTGGGGTATCTTGTGCTCGATCTTTGTACGCTACGCTTGAAATAACAAGTGAATAAAAATGCCATGTGATGACTCCTGACTTTGATCCAATCCCAATCCAGATGCAGAACTCCATGCCAATGAAAGGTACTTTTGAGCGAGTGTAATAGGAAAAAAGTGATGCAGATATATGTAATGACATAGAAGTAGAGAAGGAAAACAACAGGAAATATGCGAGGCGCTTAGTCTTTACATCGAGCGAAGAAGGAGCTCAACAGCACGATCGACCCTCAGGCCGTCGCCCTGATCAGTGAGTCTAAGCGCTTGACGTGCCTGCTCAGGAGTGAAGCCCATCTCGACAATACGGTAGATAGCCCTATCAGCCGAATTCTCCCCGTTGTCGGTATCATGGATGCGCTGAGCGGGATGCTGCTGGTACGCAGGCCTCTGATCAACATCCGAAGACGAGTGACTCGCCGAAGTGCTGTGGGTGGCGCTGCGAGCAGATCCCGGCTGTGACCCTGACTGCTGGTGTTGAGGCAAGTGCTGGTGCTGGAAGTAAGGGTGCGATTCGAGAGACGGCATTGCAGGGATTGATTGCCGACGAGCGCGGAAGTGAGGGTGCTCTTCGATGGAGGGCATGCTGGGGGCCATGCTGTTACGGTGGTCCCAGTCTGTTGGAACTGTGGAAGGCGGAGGTGAGGGGAGAAGAGGCATGGCTACAGTCCTTCTTGGTGGGGAAGCGGAACGCTCTGGTACGGCAGCAATGAGCATTTCAGGGATGGGGGATACAAGTGGCTGAATGAGCGCGGATCCGGAGTTCGGGGCCGCAGAACGCAGAGATGGGATGTGCGACACCAGGTTTGAAACTGGTGCAGGTCCTGTTCGTGTCCTGTTCAAGCCGGCGATGACATCTTCCCACTCGCTTATAGGGCGTTCCTGGCTCATGGTGACTTCAAGGCGGCGCTCGCCGCTGTTCTTGCGTCGGCGGAGCTCGGTGATGTGGTTTTGGATACGTTGCTTGGAGAGCTGGCGCTGGACCTCCTTGGTCGAGCTTTCGGCATAGGTTGCTGCGATTTTGTCTTCGTAGACTCTTGATGCAGCTTCTTTGAGGAAGTTGCGGCGAGTGCCACCGTAGACTGGAGGCTCCCAGTCGATCCAGCCATTTTGCTGTGCTAGGATGAACGCAGACGGGTCTGCTCGACGGCAAGGAGCCGCGAGGTCCAGGACGGTAGACAAACCGAGCGTGAGAAGGTAGTAGTACCACTCATCGAGCATCCCTTCTTCGCCATCAATGTCGCCTCCTCGAATATCCGTGTTTTCGTAGATCCCGAACTCCCTAGCTTGAATGGTGCGGCCCTCAAAGGGTTGAAGAAGCACGCCTAGGCAGTTCCAGAGTTCCATCATATCAAACAGTTGCTCGGCGGACAGTCCACCTTCGTTGCCTAATGCGAAACATTCTGGCGCGTTGGCCAATGTGTCATTCATGTCCATTGACTCGAACTGAATGCTGAATGTACAAACTTTCTGGTGAACTAACACGCCACCCTTCAGCCAGTCCATCTGAGCCACAATGTCTTCTTCGCGGTTCTTGCCACATCCAAAGATCTTACAAAAAGTCCAGATGCGCCAAAGTGCATCGTCAACGCGAGCCATGTCTGCTGGCTCATCGCTTGCAAGCGCAACCGAAATCTCGGGCCTTACGAACGACTGGCACTTGTCATAGATTAGTGATTTCAGGGCCGCGATGATATACATGTCACGTGTGTAGTACTGGAGATACGAGGTTGGTGTGTATTCTTGTCTTGGGCGCGCAGTTTCAAGATCGTCCGGGTCATGGTGATCGTGGCCTGGATAGCATATCTCACGATGCTCCCAAGCGGGCGGTGACATCTTTCGAAGAGAGTTTTTCGTCAATTCAAGCTCATGAAGCTTGAAGACTCGATAGAAGCCTCTGTTAACAATCGCAGTCGTGAACAAGTCATCCAGGCTTTCGAGTTGGTAAAGGATCCTAAAGATGACATTCTCCGCGATCTCAGGGGTGATGGCTCTTCGGGGTGCTTTGGCAGGGATAGGGAGCGGGGAGAGGAAAAAGTCGTCGGTCATGCGCTTGGGGTTCGGGATTCGAATGGACAGTCCATTAGCCTTTGCCAAGGAACGATTCCTTTTGAGTTGGGAAACAATGTGATTTCCAGGAACGCGGGATAGGCGGAAGTTATCTGGAACGGACTGAGATAGTCGCTTGCTGGACTTTCTGGGCAAGGCTGGGGGAGGCCCAGAGCTGTTCACGGTTACAGAAGATCTCCTTTGCACCAGGATTGGGTCTGGACTGTAGCGACCAACTGTTGTAGAATCTTGTCGGGCCAATTCGGGAAGTGGCACAGCAAAAATCGTCTCAGAGTCTTTCCGAGCAAAGACTGGACGACGGGCACTCGGGGGGTCGTAGAGTGAGGTGTCCTCGGTGTCGAAAAGGTCATCCCATTTGAAAGGATTGTCGTCTGTAAGGGAAGTAAGACGTTGTTCCAGGTCGTCTTCCGCTTCACTGAAGGTAGTGTGGTCTTCCATGAAGGTGGCAAGATGTAAATCGAGCTCTCTCTCGGCTTCGCTTAGGCTTGGACTGGGAGATGATCTATGTGAGAACTGTTTCGACTCGGAGCGAGTTGCATCTTCGTGAATAGGCCCCATCGCTAGACTTCTCCGACTGCGACTACTAATCGACGATTTGCGGATGGTCGACGTTCTGAATATTGAATGTTGTGGGCTTAGTCGAGAACTTATGCGTGGACTTATGTGGGCGGGATAGCTTGTGCAAGTAGGTCGGAATTCATGATCCTCTTCAATGGGGGGATGAGCTGCATATCTTCTAGCTGATGACTGACGGGGTCCGGTTTCAGCCAAAGCATCTTCGGACTTCAAAGGCGTCTGTGCGCTGCCATTTTCGGAGAAAATGCCCAACGTCACTGGTGATTTGATCGAGAATGTTGTGCTCGCAGAGCGTTCATGGAGATTTAGGGGTTTCGTGTGGGCCATAGGGCTACCTTTTTCGGCACTTGCGGCACTTGTCATCGATGAACGAGTGCTGTATATAGAAGACGCATCGTCTTCGTGCGAATCGTCTGATGACCCCAATTCAGGGCTGGATTTGGACCTCATTTGGGCATTGAGCGAGACTTCGCAAAGGACTGTTGCCTGTCGTTGCCGAGCGCTTAGTGGAGACACCATGGATTCCCGTATGCCGTTCTTTTTAGATGCTGAGGGTGGTGATATGTCCTGACTAGTGCTGCTGATCAGTTCAGCAGATGCCGAGTGAATGTGGTTGCTGTGACTTTGGCTAAAGAATGGACTTGTTGGGAGTGGTCGATTTCGATGCGCGCTGGGAATGACGACTTGTATCGTAGGTCTCCTACCCTTACCGGGACTTTGCGACCGTGATTCCGCCTGGCTGTGCGGTTCGCTATCTTGCCATTCTACCCTTCCCTGCTTGTATGTGCCAATAGTTCCATTGGCAAAGGTGTCGTTGGAGTGGAAGGTCATTTCCGTTCCTGCTTGGATAGAGGCGAGGCTTGTTGAATTCGTTCGAGATTGGACAAGACTGTGTGGTGGAAAAGATCGGCCAGGCTGCCTTTCTGACTCTGGTGACCTACGACCAATGTTGGATAGTATCTCATCGTTGGGAAGAACCGCCATATCTCGCTCGAGAGTGGAAAGTGAATTTGAAGATGAAGCCGTGGCAGGAACGGCTCGGAGGATGGTGGCGTTCTTTTTTGCGGAATGTTTCCGGTACGATGACAGACCTCTTATGTGTGGGCCTTTGGCTGCTTTTGTTGGGGAGATGCTCGGCATTATGACTGTCGGCCTTGAGCTCTGTGAAGCCCGTCGATTTGGCCGCAGCGAGCTATCAGCGTTCGAATGGGAGAGGACCTGGAGACTCTGATGACGGGTGCTGATGAGGGTTGTAGAAGTGCGCAGAAGAGACCGTGTTCTCGCATAGGACGATTCGAAGAATCCAGAGTCTTGGGAAGCCATGGTGGCAGGGTAGCTTGATGTATACAAATGCATGTATCAAAATAGGAATAACCCTAGTGAGGACTACAAACTGAGGCTAGCAGGGATGGACGAAAGTGGCGCCAGAGACCGGAAGGCTCACGGGGGGTGGGG
This sequence comes from Herpotrichia juniperi, assembly GCA_014905255.1. Taxonomy (NCBI): domain Eukaryota; kingdom Fungi; phylum Ascomycota; class Dothideomycetes; order Pleosporales; family Melanommataceae; genus Herpotrichia; species Herpotrichia juniperi. Next base: position 802,740 of record BLYF01000046.1, on the reverse strand, counting down.
CTGACAGTGAGATGCTAGGAGAAACACGACATGGCACCAACGGACGACTTGGAAGCAGGGAAAGTGGCAACGACGGAGAAAGCAGAGAGATGTGCGAGGTGAGATGTGAGATATGAGGTCCGCGCAACCGACTCGTCGATATGGCACGCAGGCGGCCGACTACATACTTAGCCGGCTACAACACCGGTGAGGACTGAGAACTGAGCCGCACTGCTGGATGGACGCCGACCACCCTGGCGGGGGCGTCCACGAGAGGGTACTGCCGCTTGGAGGTCGACGGCATGGGAAAGAGGTGGGCTGGCGGGTTCCGATTAGATCTGCGTAGGGATACGACCACCGCAGTTGAAATGGGTAGGGGCTGAGCTGCGACTAAATTTAGGTGAGCTGCGTTGCTTGGAACTGGAATTGGTAACCTGGGCCGTGCAACCTCCCCCACCCACCCGCCGTGCGTGCGGCTTCCCCCACTGTGCTCCCACCACTAATTAACTACCCAGCAACCTCCGCCTCGCTCTGCTGTTCTGCTGTTCTGCGCCGTTGTGCCGCCGTTCCTCTGCGCCAGCATTAGCATCAGCATCGAGCGTCGGCGGTATCGCGCGTGTATTCGTTTCACGTATGGCTGGTGCAGAGATGCATTCATTGCAATGCGTCGTAGCCGAGGAACATCGTCTGTCGTAGTGAGCCTTGGGGGATGACGACAACGACAGCGACGACTGCACTTCGGAACACTCCCTGAACCGGAGAGAGGGGGCGGCAGTGTGCATCTGCAGTCCCTTCGCCTCAGACTGCAAATCCATCGCTAGGGATCTGGCTACACGCGTAAGGAGGGTTGATTGGGCACAAGCCACATCTAAACCACGAGCTTACTCTCTTGCTCTCCAATGAAGCATCAACCAGCATCATTCCAACCCCAAGTGCCTTGAAGCGAGCTGACGGGCTGCAGCTCGAATTCGTGAAATGCAGCTCCTTCGTTTTCTGTAACAGGTTGTGATTCTCGAGATAAACACACTTTACGAGCTCTGGCGAGCAACGAATGCGAGAACAATCCGAACGTCGCAACTCTCTGCTCTTGCTACCATCAAAGCACAGCTCTCGACGACATTTTTTGACCAGGAAGCACTTCACTACCCTAGCAGTATGGCCTTGGTTCAGCCACGCCGACGCGGTCATTCCTCCGTCCCAATCAATGCCAGACGCCATGCATATATCGGACATATACTGCATTCGTCGCAGTTTCAAGATTGTACACGACTTCAATCATGATGAAACGAATATGGCCCTTTCTATACATACGTCTACAAAGCACACGCACAAAGCATCATACGACTTCAGCTCCTACGAGCATCTCATGGATCACATTGACAAAAAGTCAAGAGTTTCATTTTGGCCCCATATCCCAATACTGTAAGCGCCAGAAGTACCTTCCCACAAGCGAGATGAACCAATAGCGCTTGCTCGAGAATCTCATCATGAGCATTCTCTACTTTGGAGGAAACCTGACAATGCAATTTCTTTCGCTCGAGTAATTACCCTTTCACGCGTATATTAGTGACATTATCTTAGAAGGACTCTCTGCTCACTTTGCATGCGAATCCTCATCCGTCTCTCTTTATGTATATTATTTAAAGTTGGTTTGATATTTTGCTAGCACTCATACCTTAGGTTGGCAATCTTGGCCCTCGGAGGCACAGCGAAGTGGACAGCCATCGAATTTAATACCACATAAGGCACAGTGCAGCATATGTATCAATACCTATATGCTCCACAGAAACCCAGGCAATGCTATGAGAATGGGGCACAGAAATTGATAGTTCTACTACCTCTGCGGCAAACTCGTTTGTCTCATATGTATGCAGGTGAGGCGGGCGTTAATATGTTGTTTCCAATCTGTGGCTCGCGTTCGTCGCTTCTTCCCTCTGAGTCGCAGAACTGTGCCATTCTATCTTTGCGGAAGCCGCACCATTTTGGTTGCGAATTATGCCTTTGAGACACAGAATCTATCTTTCAGGTCTTTCTTTGTGTTTCCAATCATGATACGATACATGCAGCGGTTGCGAAGCCTTGTAACATACGCACCCTCTGTTATTTGCCCGCTCCTCCCATTTCTCTGCCAATACAGTTGTATACCCGACACACGGCATTCTACTGTAAAACATTTTTCTACCAGGAAGTTCCCCATACATATCGCATGACCGCGCCTAACAACGCATTTCACCGCGCAAGGCTGAGCACGAACGCACGGACCTACCCCACAAATCCACCGCAAACCTCCACGAGGCGAGCTGCGGTTCACAACGGACCGACAACCGTGAAAAACTGGATTGCACCATCGACAGATGTCACATGGTTTGAAAAGAAGGCGGAAGAAGGCGGAAGGAAATGTGATCGGAATGATGAAACAAAGTGGCGTCCCGGAGTCCGTAGATTATTCTCCGGCCTCACCAGTGAGGAGGGATGAGGGTTGTTGCCTTTGACTACTTGAGCCAATCAATGGGATCGCGAACACGAATTATAGATAATCAATGTTCTGCGGGTTGGGAGGTAGAGTAGCTTCTGATTCGCGCGTTTGTATATTGACTGTACAGTATGCATGCTAACTTCCTCGCGTATGTGCAGCTATCACTATCATCACCACGATCATATCCACTTCGTTCTTGATCTGCACTCAAAGTCGTCGATGCCGTTCGTATATGCTCATGCCTTTCCTAATCCTTCACCTAACACGCGCAACTTTTGTTTCCAAACATCACCGAACTCCGTTCGCTCATCACAATCTCGTACCCGTCCCAGCCTGATTTCGTAAATCGCATAACTCAAATCTTTTAACCAGCCTCATCACCTGACCGTTCCTTGTTCCACTGCCACACTGCCACACGGATTTCATGTCTCACAGCCCACTCCCCCCTTCCCGCGCTTTCGGGACTCTACACTGACCATAGCTCGACCGAAAGAGTTTCTAAGCATTTGGTCCCTCGTGTCATCCACCATCGGAGCTTGATGGGTGGGTAAATTGTAAGACGGAGAATTGTCCGAGGCGCCTGGGCAACTGCATGGTGAAGGATGGGAAGTGATGTGACATGGCAAGCACGCGGGAAGATGCAGGTACAGGACGAGGATCTAGGACTGGAAAAGGATGGCGTACCAGCAGTGTGGAGTGATGTGTTCTAGCGTGAACTTGATGCTTCTAAAACTTCTATAAAGGAGATCATGATGTGGGGCTCTAATGTTAGATGCCTCTTCATTCGTAGCTACGTTTGTATATCTGCTGGATCATGAGGAGATCAATCTTGTCTCGAAGAAGATCACCTAGGCAATGGGCAAAGTTAGATCCTCCCCTCTCCTACATTACTTGATACCATTACACTGTCTCCGAAACAGGCTCATACACTAACTCGCTCAGAGTGAATTTAAGAAGTTCCTCCTGAATCAGGATCCCTAGTTCTCCTTCCTATTCACTGCGGCCCTCATGTTAGATAGAAGAATCAAAACAGCATTTCCCCATACAACTGCTCGTCGCGGAAGGAATTCACTCTCCTACCCTTGCCGAAAGAGGAGCAGCAAAAAAAGTATAGAAACTGTTCTCGGCGCGACCTGAAAGTTTTACTCTTTAATCAATCTCTATCTCCTTCCAGCAAACCCCGCTAACTGAAGGCAAAAATCGTTCCATGCAGACTTATATCTCCAACAAAGAACCAGTCGAGAAGTACAGCAATCAATCCTTCACCCTCCACACAAAAAGCCCAAGCTTGACAAAAACGCAATTACTAGCTCCACTCAGCGTGCTTCTATGACATTAACTAATGATGCTAATCAAGCCCATCCCTTTGTCGTGCTCTCAAATCTTTCGAATCATGACGAACCACGATTCGTAAAGGTGTGCAATAAGAGTGAGTCGAGCAACGCTCTGAGCCCAATATCTCGCGAAGTTACCACCCACCTCGCAACCCAAATTAGGCAGTCTCTAGCCTTTCACACAAGCATCCTAGCCCTGACTTACATATACTCCCTAAGCACATTCACCCACTTCACCTAAGTAGTTTGATGACATTGGCAGACATATCTGGTGTATGTGTACCATAGCCGCCAGAAGTAGTGGTACCGGGTATTACCGCCATGTTTGATAAACAGGTATGTCATGAGCCGTAGTATGAGAGTGGAAAGGGGAATAGAAGAGGCGGAGATCACCTTTTAGAAGGGTCGTTGATGTTGGGGCACGGGGGAATATGGAATCATAGGGTGTGTATAGGAGGAAGGCAAAGTATGGCATAGTTGCGAGAAGCATTGTGTTGACTGGGCGGATGGATGTAGACGGAGATGAAATCATGTGCAAATGTTTTAAAAGTAGGTCATGTAGGTGGAGGGGACAATGAAAAAGCGATTGGTGTACAGAATTTTCGAGATCTATTTACTTCGCCACGGCGAGAATAAGGCAATGATGGATGATAGCAACGCGGAATCCAAGAAAGAAGCATACTTAGTCTTTCCCACCTCAACAGTACTTAATTTTTGCGCCAGATCTCTGAATTGCGAGCGAGGAAGTAAAGACGGGGTTTGAGCGCCTGTGAGTAGCAAGAATTAATTGCTTCGACAGAACCACTGGAAAGATTTGATCGTGGTACATGTATATATTGGTTGGAAGCTATACCTGCTCTTCCACCACTAAATAATTTGCATTCCCCTCATTCATTTGTTGCCCAGTTCCCCACCTTACATGGTATCATATCGGTGTTTTGACTAACTCGCTGACCTGCTTCTGGATTGCGACGTCGTCCAGGCCTTTCAGAGGGATCATCTTCTCTTTGCCGAACTCTGTAGCCATGGATTGTTAGCATTCGCTCTCTAAGCTTGATTTCAAGACCGTAGTCATCTCTCCAAACATGTCCAAATATTGAACCGACGCTGAAGTTCCTCCATCCAATCTTCATGATACGAGGAATTATTTGACGCACCATATCTAGCGTAAACCTTGGGCTCGGTGCCACTTGCCTCCCGGAGCATGATCGGTGTGTGAGGGTTGTGCTTCTTCATCGTGGGGTAGCTCTTGGTGAGAAATCCTCTGCGCGCACGCATTAGCATCTTTCTTCCATAATATCATTCCTTGGCATCTCGGGATGCAGACGTAGGGCACGCGGTGTGTAGACGGAGGGTTTCGCATACCTCACAGCGGCGCTGTGCTCGCTTGTCTGGCAGAACAAGAACCTCAATTCCTTCACGCTCTGTGAGAATCCATATTTCGCCGCCATTATATCAATCGTTCGCCCGCGGCAGAGTCGTAATCGAATCGCAATTCGTGGGAGTCGTGAATGTCGAACTCGACGTCGGCAGCCCGTTCGTTCAGTTCAAGCTCCATCCCGCTAACTCAAACCACACTAGCGTATCGGAGACAGCATCGGAGAACTCCCGAATTTCCTCAACACCAACAACTGCTTATCCCCGACCACAGCTCCCAAATCTCATAACCTCTCCTCTCTTTAAACCGGGACATCCCCAGGAAGCGGGTATCACACAGTCAAGATGTCAAACCGACCCGCCGCCCGCCTCTTCAATGCCTTCCGACCTGTCTTCCGGCAACCGTTGCTCCGTCGACGAGTGCAGACGGCCGCCAGCCCCGCGGCTCCCGCACAGAGCAAAGTTATGGCATATCTGAATGGGCCTGTTGGGCCGAAGACGGTGCATTTCTGGTAGGTCGAACTCGACTCTCAATTGCGATTGCGATTGCGGGACTCGGAAGAGCGAGTAGAAGAGTCACACGCGACACTCTACTTCTCCTCGACCTTTAGGCCCGCCTTTTCTGAATACATAAGCTAACTTGCAGTGCAGGGCCCCCGTGATGAAATGGTCTATCGTTATCGCCGGCGCCGCTGACCTCGCGCGCCCAGCTTCCCAGCTCTCCCTCACCCAGAACGCTGCTCTCACCTGTACAGGCGCCATCTGGACCCGTTGGTGCTTCGTCATCAGGCCCCAGAACATGTTCCTTGCCACTGTCAACTTCTTCTTGTTCCTTGTTGGTGCGACACAAACTACCCGGATACTGTTGTGGCAGCGGAGCCTGGAGAATGTTGAGGGTGAGGCGAAGACAGAGGGGAAGGAGATTGGGGAGGGGTTAAAGAAGGCGGGAGAGAATATTAAGAGTGAGGTGGCGAAGGTTGTCAAGTCATAGGGCAATGGAATGACAAGGAAAGGAAGGTGGAGTGGGGAGACTGAAAAGGATGGCCGCTGAGGTGGTAGTCTTGGTTCTAGAAAGGGGTGTGCTCTGTACAACTTACTTTGACTTTAGCTAGATCATACGTACGATTGCTACATCTGCTAGAATAGCTCTTTTCCAATCCAGTCAATTGCTTTCAGTCATTTTTCAAGTCCAATCCAGATATATTGCATACATCGCATTCAAAGATGCTTGAGTAGCCCATAAGTCATGTAAGTACATATTTACATCTGATTGGTACTACATAGCGGAACTGCAAACTTCTCTTGGCATCTTCTACAAAACACTTCGAAATCCATTACCATGTCTCTCTCTGCAGAATCTCGTTATCTCGTTCATATATTGATACTCTACCTCGCTCTTCTCACGCTCTTAGCATTTGCAGCGACTACAATCATGTTCGCAGCCACCACTCCTATCCTTTAGCCCAAGTAACCACAAAGAAACTCCAAAAATCCTTCGCAGCATTTCCAAAATCCACTGCAATCATAGCAGCACAAGAAAGTGCTGCAGTTCCCGCACGAGGTTGTCTGGCCCACGGTATCAGGCGTTTGTGCGGTGGCTTGCATAGCTAGTTCGATTAGTAGCTGGTAGGATATGGTGATAATGCAGGAGTTTTAAAGAGTGGGTAAGCTATAGTATAGTGTATGTGTTATCGTATAAAGATAAATGGTGGAGGTTGAAAGCACAGTTGAGGACATAAAATGACGTTGAGATTTTGTGAGTCTGATCACTGAATTTGCAAACGGTACATTGCACGACTCCCAGTACTCTCTGCGCATCTACTCGTCACTCTCTATTCTTTTATCCACCTTAAATTTCCCCAAGGCACTATTGTTCAAATTCCCTTGCAAGCCATCTCCATCGTAGTCATTCTCAATTCCATTCTCAACCCCACGCTTCCTACACATTCCACCATGAGCTATTACCGTTCGTATATGGCTATTTGCTCCTTTCAACCTTTGACTAGTTTTATCATCATCATGTCTTTATCGTACTGCAGCCACTTATTCACGCGGACGCTCTCATCAAATGCGCCGTCTTCAATACCTGGTTGTTATGACCTTCAGCAGCCAGCACAACACCAGGAGCGCAACCAGGACCAAAACCAGGACCGCCGCCTTTCGTTGGTTTTTCTGTTGTCTTCGGTCCTGGGACCCGTGGTTCTAGCTTCCATTTGGGGTAGGTTGAAGTTGTAGTTTTAGTGTTTCGGATGTGTGGATGAGTTGTAGTTGAGTGAAGCTGCGTCAAAACAATCAAGTTAAGTCCAGTTGGAGTGGTTTTGGTGATTGTGCTGTGAAGATGAGATGGCGCTTGACTTAAATACAATGATCGGGCTCAACTACAGGTGTTCCGGAAATTAGTGTTGGCAGGCGTTGCCTGAAGCCAAGATTCAGAAGGATTTTCCAAGACTTAAAGGTATGTGCAGGTCCCTGTTACTTACTAATTTAGAACACCTTGTTGGAAGGCTGAATGCAAGATCTCACGAACTCGAGGAACTCTACTTCGCATTCATTGGAAGTGTGGTCCATTACTTGCATTAGCGCGCCGATTTTCTGACGCTGTCTATTTTTATCTAGCTGTTCGTATGTAGTTCTTTTACCCCCTTTCTCAATTTCCACTGAGAAATACCTCAACAATTACAGTCGCCTCCTCCACATTCACTGCAACATTTCCCAAAAGTGTTGCAGCACTTCGACACACCATTACAGAAGATCTTGTAAGGATCAGATGTGGATGAAGACGAGGGACCGGTTTCTCGAGGCTGCTCTGCAGCGAAGGGAGATTCGCAGACGGGTATAGGGGGAACGAAATCCATGGGAGGATTGAATTGGGGCTGTGTGCATATTTCTGACACCTGAGTGGTAGGTGTAGTGATACTCCAGTGGTTTCCTAAAGAAGAGTTGTTCATAGGGATCCAAAAACTCGACGATTAGTAGAAAGCCTGACTTTATGCAAGTAGTGTATGTGTTCTGGACGCGAGATATAGTAGAGTTGATTTGGGAGAGGCAATTATGCAGCTGAGTGATAGTTTAGGTGTCTTTAATCATTCAATGGTGTGCTTGTCTGGGTTTAAGTTGGCTGTTTGTTGATTCACGTTCCACGGTTTGCTTTAGAAACTCTACATTGTGTTCATAATCTTTCACACCATTAGTAGAGGATATCGGAGCGAGGAGTATTGGTAAAGCACGTACGACCCCACCGTAAGAGACTGAAAATAGCAAGTGTTTCAATGACCTCAATCACGCTCAGTTAGAGTTACATATTCCTATATTTGTGTAGTTACCACCTGCCCCCAGTCTTAGAAATATGTCTAACCCAATACCTCGAATCAATCTGTACAGTTCCACCACTCAACTCTTCTGGCAACTCCAGCATCAATAGTCCTTTATCTTAAAGAATGCGAAGACAAGGCCGACCTGCATTTGCGCACATCTTCCACGATTGCAGATTCCCTCCACTGACTGACCAAATAAAGTACTTCTACTGCTCACTGCGGGGGAATAGGCGCTGTCCTACGAACTTGGTGTGCTTTGATTTGTATAATTGGGCAAATTCGGCTTGTTCGAGTACACTTGCTGGTATGTCTGGTGGTTTCGCAAAGCACCAATGGTTTTCAAAGTAAATATCTCTGGGTTGGAGCCTGGAATGACATTCTTCAGTTGCAAGAAAATGTCAACGTCTTCAGCTTCAGACCTTGCGCTTTCTGCTTGTTTGTCGATAACACATCGAGTTCTGGTGGTTTTCTCTCTAATAATACCGTGCTTTGAGGACTTGACGCCAGCTCTTTCGGACGAAGCTCTGAAATCGGCCCTCCTGGGAATATCGTTACCCTCAACTTCTCTGGAGGTAGCCAGACTGCGAGCTGCTCTCGAAGGTCTCCCAATCTGAGATGCGCTGGAGGAAGCTTCCATACCAAATTCCTCTCCATCTGAATCTATGGGTAATTTTGAGATTGAGCCCAGTCGAGCACGTTTAGGGCGGTGCATTGAGTCGTCCAAGCCCTCTGATCGGCGCTTGGCTGCTTGGAAATCCCGAGTTGAGTTGAAAGCAAGGTTGTTCTTCAAATTAGCCTTCAAGTCAAATATGGCTCTGGTCATAACCGAGCCGACAGCTGTCTCAAGATATTCCCTGTGATCTTGAAGAGAAACGCTAGTCTCCAGGTTGTTGACTTTGTTTTGAATGAAAACGTGTTTTGTCTTTAAATCAGTAAACGGACGTTGATCATCCTGGAAGTCAAAACCACTGGTTTCCAGTTCGCCAATTTTATCCTGAATAACAATGTTGCTGGTTTTCAGGTTGTTGATTCTCTTTTTTGTCTCCCGGAAGTTAGTAGTGAGAATCTCCAGCTCCTTGACTCTGTTTTAGAGGGAAAGGTAGCTAATCTATAATTCCATAACCATCCGATTCATATTCTGGAGGGCAATAACGCTTGTCTCTAACCGGGAAACTCTGTCTTGGAGAGCAATCTTGCCCTTCTTCAATTCTTCAGCTCTCCGTCTTGTATCCTGAAGAGTGTTGTCTTTTGTTGCATAGTTGGTTTCCAAATCGCGTATCCTGTCTTGGAGATCTGATTTATTGGTCTCTATTGTACGCATCTTGTTTTCCAACCCTTAGAGAGCTATAGAGAGCCGATTGATATTTCCTAGAGGTTATTGTTGCTAGTCTCTAACTTGCCAGCTCCTGACTTCACATCTCTGAGAGCTGTGCTTAGCAAGATAACCATACACCTCAACAACCCCATCCCCAACCATTCACGAAACCATCATGCCACCAGGCAACTCACTTAACCACCCGTCAATCTCTTCCGGAACTTTTTGTGTCTGCTTGCACAAATTCCCCGTAGCAATGCTCTGCGTCTTAAGTTCGGGACAATTAATATAACAGTTCGAATCCATCGCTTTCTGTAGTGCATCACCCTTCCAGCCGAATACGTAGTCGCCGTGGTTGCCATAGCCCGTTCTATATCATGCAAGTTAGCGTCTGCTCGAAGTTCAAGAGTGATTGGGGAGGGAAGTAGGTAGAGTTTTCACTTACGCATCCCCAAAACTCCAAACAAAGGGCTGAGATCCATCTGCTGGCCAGAGAGATTTATCATTGAATTTCGTTGTATCCCATATGACCTCGTAGAATAACTGCGGTAGAGGCACAGGATGTGTAGCTGGACACGGTCCGTTGTTTTCAAAGGTGCCACTACACGACACTATCAGCCTCATTTATCCATTTTCCACTACTCCACATCGCTCCAGAATGACATTATTAAGGAAAGACCATACCTAGCAGGGTAGGACACGTGCGACATATGATCCGGGCTATCCAAATTCACACCATCCCAGCAGGTGGGAAATCGAACATTGACCATAACACCTGCCGGACATGGTTTCTTGGGGAAGTTGAGTGTTTCGTTGGTGCGAGTGAGGATGTCTTGAAGGCAGGTGTAGGTTAGTTGCCGGAATTGTTTTGCTTGGACTTCGGTCCTATAGCTAGGGTTTCCTTTAGCGCACTACGTCAGCCACTCAACATCTTTGTTTGAAAGGCCAGATTAGTGGAGGAGGAGGAAAGATAAGTGCGTACCAACGATCATCCTGAACCCCTTCTTGAATGCAGTGACCTTCTTCGTTCCTGTCAGAACTGGTATATAGTACACTGTCATGCCGCCAGCTGAAGACTCGAATCCGCTATTTCCTTTGATTGGGACGCGTTTGAATGTTCCATTACGCGCTCGGAAGAATAGGACTGCGGTCCAGTAGTTGCTCGTGTCTGAGGTACAATCAGGTGATGCGTGCATCTGGAAGGTCAGTTTTCATACCTTCGGTAAAAGTGCATGTTGTACAGGTGGCCTCGTCCGCGGGCGAGATAGCCGGATCCATCGAGATGTTGAAGGCATTTCCACCGATGATCTAGCATAATTAGTGGCAGAGTAACGGACTTTGAACTGGAGGTGGATCTGACTTGGTGGAGGTGAGGAGATTGCGCGACGCCAGGATTCACTAGTGGATCAAGACGTTCGATGACGAGTTGCGAGCAGGAGAAGCGGAGGAGTGCTTGAATACTTGGCACTAGGAGCGCTACAACGATCGGTTTCCAGATCATGATGGTTGGTGTCGACAGAATGATCCTGAATAGATTTCGATCAGGTCTGGTGTACTTTTGTCTCTTATAATGATGAAAGTAACTCCGAAGCTAGTGCATCTTGAATCCAATGTGATATAACTTGTTCTATCGTTGGGTTACGTTGTTGAATAGCAATGTATCGTAGATGTGTTATCGTCTAGGGTCGTATATTGTAGCGATATTTTCATCTGGCAAAATGCAGTTGAAACTCTATGGCCAAGCCAACGCTTAGATCGTTTATACCCAATGAAAGAGAAATCACCAATCAAGTGATGCTTTGTGAGTAGATGAGTAACGACGATCTCGGTTCGCGACGTCGAATGAAGCTTTGCGCAATCACTTTCATGGGCTTGGCGTCAAGGGCTGTAGATGGTTGCTTCGGCTTATCCACATTTCCCGATGCGACCTTGTAATGAGAGAATGTTTTATGCTTATTGTTCGCACAGCTTGAAATGATAAGCGATTCGAAACCGAGTATTTTCCGACACTATTACGAGTGGGTGGAATAAGATGAGGTAGAAAATGGATATTTAGTAGTACAGATGCAAGAAAGAATGAAGGATATCTGTCAAGGAACTGAGAAGCTCGCATGACGGTGAGACGCTTATATGTATAAATAGGACCTATGACCCTACAAGTCTGATGCAAATTACTGATGCCATAAATGTTTCTTCAAATGTGTCGTAGCTTGAAGACCCCCACCGCAGATCTGGATGAGGCATAAATGCTGTCTAGTTCGATATATCTTCTCAATGCTCCGTATAGCGCCTGAGACTCAGTCCGAAGATAGCTCGCCAGCCTCGTCATCGCTGCCCAGATCACTCAGCTCACTTCCTACATCACTCAGCTCGCTGCTCTCTGACTCACTTTTGTCGTTTTGTTTCCCTTTCTTCTTCTTTTTGCCTTTCACATTGGGACCTTTGCCAGCTTTGATAGGGCTGGCGTCTCCACCCTTTCGTCCACCGCTTCGTTGAACAAGATGATCGATTGCGCACCCTTTCTCCCATCCTTCACTGTTCTCGCCGGTAATAGCTCGACACCTCGGACATGTTTTCCCGTGCTTGATGAAGAGTTGATGCAGTGGATATTTCAGGTCATCTGGAATCCTTATCTCGCAGTGCGCATAGGTGGAATTTCGCGTTGGGCCAATAAAATTACCTTTCGCTCCAGGTGCCAATCCTCGTTCATCTCCAGGTGGTGGAACCCAGCCAAGCCATTGACAAAGGCGAAAAACGTGCGTGTCGACTGCGAATGATGGTCTCTGCAGACAGAAGAGTAGTACACAAGATGCAGTCTTTGGTCCGATACCGGGATACTTGGTCATAGCGTTGAAGGCGTCGTCGTTCGACATAAGATGGAGATGGTCTAACGAGAGTACATTCTCTTCTGCTCTTGCAATCTCGGCATTCTTCTCCTCTGGTGCTTCGTTGGAAGATCCTGTGACCTTCGATTCCGAGGCTAGTGCAGTGCCCCTCATCTGGTTCTCTTCCCAGACCATTTGTAGAATTTTCTTGATATCCTTGCTTTTCACGTCTGCTAGACCACCACTTTTGATAGCCTCGAAAACATCTTTGGTGTCAGCAAGTCGAACCTTGTTCCAGTCCACGCTTCCTTTGCCAACGCCCTCTTTTAGAAGTCCGAACTTTGATACAAGCCCAGCAAATGCACGCGAAGAATTGGTGCCAGATGTCGCAGCCGAGAGACGGGTGCGGATGAGAGCATCCAAAACAGAAGGTACCTCGCCACAACCCGAAACTGTTAGCGATGGCATGGGAATAGTCTTCGGCGGTCGAACTTCTCCGTGAACTTTTGATAGAAGCTTAGTGACTTCTTCACATTCTTCCGGTGTTGGATGAGGGTAATTGGGGTAAGGTGTCTGCCCCGGGGTCAACCCGTAGCTGTTTTTCTTTGGGATATTTTTGGACATAGTTGTGGCTTTCGAAACCAAATCATCTTTGCTTTCCTTCTTGGACGAAACGTCCTTGGCGGTTTTGCGCTTCCTTGCTTTTTTTGTTGACGTGCCATTTTTAGTGTCAAGGTCTTGCGGTGGCAAATCAGGGATGCTACCCAGGTTATGAGGGAGCTCATTGACATCTTCATCTTTCACTGCGGCTGTTCGTGGGCGTTTTCGCGTGTTCTTGGGTGTTTCTGGCAGTGCCCTGGTGGTAGGAGCAGAGCCGATTTCCAGCTCATCTTTGGCGGCCTTTCTCTTTCGGCCTTTTGGAGGTCCTGGTGTTGCTGGTGGGCTTGATAGCTGCGTGGGCTCTATCGGCTTGGCAGCAGAGCCCCTAGTGACTCTTGTTGCCATACTGGAGGTGTGGATGAAGCCCAAACGACAGAAACGAGCAGTCAGCAACCCTTTGGAATAATGTAGTGCTAATTGCAGTTTGGCATGCGAATACAAGAAGGGAGAGATGCGTGTGATGAGGTGTAAGGTGATAGGAAGCCGCTCATTTAACAGAATTCTGATGCAGCCAAACGAAAGGCGAAGTGAAGGTGAAAGTGAAGGTGAACTTTGGAATGAATGCATGACGTCTTGATTAAAGCTAGCGCTGCTAGCGTGCTTCCCCTGCAGGAACGTGCTAGCGCGTCATGGCCCAAGCTAAGCTCTCGGCAATACATCCTGCCCCGCGTTATCAGTTTGGTAGTCTAGCAATTATCTCGAACCCCTCTTAAATCTTTGTATTCCCTACATAAGAATTAACAATGGCTGGAAAAGCACCGCTGGTCGTACCTGCTCTAAAGCGGCACACTGCAACTGTGATTGTTGCCCATGGTCTGGGAGATAGCGGGGCAGGCTGGTGAGGAGAGAGTGCAAAGCTTTAAGATCAGAAGTCTGACTGATTTATAGGCTCTTCCTCGCAGAGAACTGGCGACGACGAAGCAAGTTCGAGGAAGTGGCGTTCATCTTCCCAAATGCACCCCAGATCCCGATCACTCTAGTACGTCAAATCGCTTTAGCAATCGCGAAGACTCCCGCATCAGTCGCGCCTCCTTGGATGTCTAGCTTTAGCTTGGGGACTACAGTGTATACAGGCTTACGGATATAGAACGGCGGAATGAAAATGCCAGGGTGGTACGACATTAAGAGTCTCAGTGATCTCCAGTCCCGTGAGGAAGATGAAGCCGGCATTTATCGTTCTCGAGACTACTTCCACAAACTCATCGACGACGAGGTCGCAAAGGGCATTCCTGCAAACCGAGTTGTCATTGGCGGTTTTTCACAAGGAGGCGCAATGTCCCTTTTCTCAGGGGTTACATACAAGAACCAGCTGGGTGGCATCTTTGGGTTGAGCTGCTACTTGTTGTTACAGAAGACGCTCAAGGATCTTATCCCAACCGATAGCCCGAACAAGAATACGCCAATATTCATGGGACACGGTGATGCGGACCAAGTTGTCGCGCATAAATATGGAAAGCTGAGCGCAGATGAGCTCACGAGATTGGGATACAAAATCGACTTTCGCACCTATAAGTACGGCTCTATGACTCTCATAGAAGCACGCACTAATTGATTGGACAGGGGCCTTGTTCACTCTGCCGACCCAGACGAGATCGACCACTTGGAGGCCTATCTAAATCAACAAATCCCTGCCCTTGGGGACGACAAGACATCGCTCTGACTATCCCCTCCAAGTCACTTCACAGAGTTTTCTGCTGAAGTCACGACGGTACTTGTCTTGATCGTAGCCCTTGCCGTTGCATGGATTACGTGTCTCAAGATACAGAAAGAGGATGAATTTGCTAGTGAATAAGCGACCCTTGATAGGGCAACGACTGGATACGCTGGCTCGACAATGGAGATACACCAAAGTGTAGGTAGTGGAACGCTGGAGGTCGAAGGTGGGTCAAGGGATTCGAAAGATAGATTTGTCCTTCTCACAATCGTACAATTTCTTTCATTTACTTTGTTGTGCATGTCTCTTGTGTGAGAATTTAGCAAGCAACGATCCCTCCTTCCTTCCTTGCTTTGATACTACGAGGACTGTGACTGAAATCTGCAGTTAAATGCGCTGTCCAATTCGAAGATTTTATCTCAACCATTCAAGCAACCTCCTCTGCTGCGAACTAGAGAGTATATATCCTTGTTTGGATTCATTTATTTCCAGCGGTCGTAGTAATCTACACGAATATTCATGTTACGCATAAGCGTGTTGTGTAACGCGCATCCCGTCGACGTGGGTTAGGTTCATGGTGACGTCAATCAACGTCACGCAAATAGTCCTCACCTCAACTCAATTTTCACACGAATAGACAACACACCTCACATTACCACAGTACACACCAAAAATCAATCAATCAATAAAATGACAGACAAATCTAACTTCCAAGTCGCAGATGTCTTCAATGTGAAGGACAAGGTGGCGCTTGTCACTGGTGGTGGCTTAGGTATCGGCTTGATGATCGTCCAGACTCTTGCCGTGAATGGAGCAAAGGTCTACATAGTTGGCCGAACCGAAGATAAACTTGAACGCGTGGCGGAGCAGTATGGAAAGGATATCCCAGGCCAGATCATCCCAATCATAGGAGACGTTGCGGACAAGGGGGGCGTGGAGTAAGTTTATTTGAGATCAAATGTCCACAGCTTCAATGCTGATAAGCTGCACAGGAGGCTTGTCAAGGACATAGAGTCCCGTGAGAAGTGCCTGTCCATTCTCGTCAACAATGCGGGTATCGCTGCGCCGAAGACGAAAACCGATGAAGAGGATCCCAAGGAGGCGCGAAAGAACCTTTTCGATTCCACGTCTGTCAAGGAGTGGACGGACATCTACGCGACCAATGTCGTGGGCCCATATCTCATGACCACCGCGTTCCTACCTCTACTCCAGAAGTCGACCGATATGCACTACGGTTACTCGGGTTGCGTCATCAACATCACGAGCATTTCCGGATTGGTGAAAATCTCGCAAGGCCACTGTACGTATCTTCATGTTGATGTCTTTCCATTGCGTGAACAGCACTGACATCATACGTCTGCATCTAGTTTCGTACAACTCTAGTAAAGGAGCTGCCGTGCACCTCAACAGAATGCTAGCAACCGAGGTAGCGAGTGCCGGCATGAAAATCCGTATAAACAGCATTGCTCCAGGCGTGTTCCCGAGCGAGATGACCACCGGGGATAGCAAGGACAACCAGAAGAGCGAGATGCCAAAGGAGCACAAGGGAATGCTGCCATCTCAGCGACCAGGAAAGGAGTCAGACATTGCTGCTGCCATTCTCTTCGCTGCGAGCTGCCAGTACCTGAACGGCCAGTAAGTGAAGATCTGCGACAGCACGAAAGAAGAGAATGATAGCTAACAACGACCGTAGAACCATACCAGTTGATGGGGGATATATCATCCAAGCTGGAGAGTGAGGAAGTCTACGGCAAATCGGCGATACGTTGTTAGTTGACGCGCTAAACATGCACTGTGATCATGACAGCAAATTTCCCCAAGTCTGCCCCTGCATAGTTCAGCGAGCAATGAAAGCACAGCGTTGAACTCGTGCAGTGCAGCCCACCGGTGAAGGCATTTGAGGCGTTTATTTCGCCCCGGATCAAGGGTTGCCATGATTCGCCCAAGGGTCAGCCCTTGGCATTTGCTTATTTTCTCCCAACTCCATTCGAACGTTTCCAATCCGCTGTCCGTGGTCCTGGAGACTACGATTAATCTCCTAAGAATGTTACATGCTTGGCTTTCAGAATAACAGACTTGACAAGGTATTGTTTACTGCACGTTGCGAAGCAGATACGTAAAGGGGCCTGAAAATAGGCTTCCAATATTGATCTAACGCTTATTTTGTTCGCCAAATAAATCCCTAGAATCTCATTGGAAACAGCTGAGCCGATCTTTTCGTATGCGCCAGCGAGACGCCCGCAAAAGCCGAACGCGGTGTCGCGCCCTTAATTTACCCCCTAGGCGTTGAGCGAGGTTCGTGTTCGGGGTGTCAGGCCTGGCCCGACCTCCGCAACTGTGTTAGCACAATTTTGCCGACCGGTGCAATTCCCGCTTATATCTACCTCCTTTGGGACGACTCCTCCTTTTTCCCCCTGGCCATCGATCGCTGACAGAAAGCTTATCATGTCTAGCACCTATTGGAGAATGCTACCGACACTCAGCCTCACAGAGTTTGTTCATGCGTTTTTCTCATCGCTGTCCCCACTAATGGGGTGTGTGCCGCGTTCCAGTCTTGGGGGCTATTAATACAAAAGGGCTCAAAGCCCGTCAAGTTTCCTCCATCTCATCACGACTCTCGCTCTCGATCCATTTGCTACTAATATTCAGTAGTGTCCATTCGCTTCCATATCTCTACCTCAAGTACTCCTAATAATCTATCTTTAATCAAAATGCGTTATTCCATCTTCGCCATTGTCGCGCTTGCGTCTGCCGCTTTCGCCCAGAATTGCGGCCCAGCATACGGGAACCAGATCTGTGCTGCAGGAAAATGCTGTACGTATTTACCAGGAATAATGACGCGATTTGATTCTAACATTCTTTATAGGTAGCCAGTATGGATGGGTACGTCGATCTCCCTTCTACACCTTCGCATCGTCTCCAATCATACGGAATATGCCAAGGTCCATAACCTACGAACTTGTTGACTGACACTAAATAGTGTGACACTGGTGCTGCTTATTGCGACGCAGCAACATGCCTCAAAGCCTTCTCCGGTACCGGATCTACCTGTAAGGGTGCTGCTACCCCAACCACCTTGAGCACCAGCAAGGCCACCTCCACCTTCCCTGCCCAAGTCCCCGAAATCGATGTTTGCGGAAGCGCCCAAGGAGGTGTGACCTGCCCCGGCGTTGGTGGCAACGTACGTTATCCCCTTTATCGCTCTTACTTCGATCACTGACATTACACAGGGCTACTTCTATCGCTGCTGCTCGTCTGCCGGACACTGCGGCCCCAAGAACGACATCCAGGACCAGGCTATCTACTGCGGAACCGGCTGCCAGGCTGGCTACGGAAAGTGCAACTCCATGACCAAGCCCCCTCAACCTACTTCCGGTGCTGGAACTGCCCAGGCTGGACAGGACTGCGGACCCATTGTCAACAAGAAGTGTGCTACTGGACTTTGCTGCTCCGGATCCAACTTCTGCGGTTCTACGGCTGATTTCTGTGGCGCGGCCAACTGGTGCCAGCCTAAGTGGGGCAAGTGCACTTAGGGTGCGAATGACAGATGAGGATTATCTTTTCCCCAGCATTGTGAATATTAGCATACATCTTAGCAGGTACCGCCGATCCGCGACTCATTAATGTGATGGCTTGTTCATTCTGGTATTAGCATATCATGCTTTGTCTAGATTTGGAAAAACATTCTCGTATAAATATATTCGCATTTTTAGCTGGGCCTCAGTAATTGTATTGACATATCATTGCCGTGACATTAGGGTTGCTCGAGGATTATTACTTTTGTGCAGGGAAGCAATGCACTAGCTAGCTTCGACTAATATTGACCAAAACATATATCCGTGGTATTGGATATACATGTTCGCACGCGGCGTTTGCCGCGACTTGGGATCTCTGTATAAGAAGATAGTCCACAAACACGACCTTACTCAAGCAAGGATTCGTAAGTTACACCACCTCCTGTAGCAACATGACACCAAGACTAGCAGCAGAAAACTTCGAGTTCAGGGGAAGTGGCTCTGTACTTCACCCAAACCAGATCACGCGCTACATATACCCTTCTCTCTCGTGCTACTCAAAGGACCAGTTGCTCCTTCAGAAACCACGATCGTGCGAAAAGCGAATACGCCCCCAAGGCCGCGGCTCCTGGGACAACATATTTCTAACTATTACTCAGGCAAGCAATAACCGAGTTCCACCTACGCGCGAAGAGTTCAGATCTTGGTTCACCGCCGAGCACGCTAACGATCAGAAATTTAAGAACCCAATTGGTCGCGCTATGAGAAGAGTTGTTGGTTTTCCGGGGAACACGACTCTCGAAGCTGGAAAATTCAGGCTTGAGGGGTTGGTGTATGTTACTAAGCGGACAACGAGGCTGCCGCTGGGTGGGAAAGATGTAGGAATATTCCGGCAGGACGAGGATACTTATGTAGTTCCTTGCAGGAAGTGGAGGGACTTGATCCCGCTGGGTGGGCACGATTCTTGGTGGACTAGGTTGCATGTATGATGATACCGCGGTCTATTCAATGAAGCATATTGACGTTTATTTCTACCATATAGGACTTATTCAATGCTACTACCGATCGAGCATTCTTCAATGTCAGAGATCGTCTTGATGAGCTAGGCATTGCTATGCCACTCCCCATATGGTATTTTCCGAACTCAAAACAGCCATCCATGCTCTTACTGTTCTTGCAGGCTTCCACGAGTGGACGTCGAGAAAGCCGTCGCATGAATCGAGTATCAGAAGAAGGAACTTTTCCATGGAAAAACAAAAGAACAATTTACAGATTGTAGGACTTGCTATAGTGATTTCTTCCTAGATAGTGATCATCCCTGTATGTTACAATGCGGAGATTGGTTCTGCCTCGAGTACGTCACAGTCTAGATTGACGATGCAAGTACGTTAACACTACTAGTCATCGGTCAGTGTCCTAGAGTCAAATCACGCTAACCCTGTGATTCTAAAGGGAGGACCAATATCAACCCAGGATAGAAAGATCCTGGAACCAAGTTCGCCTGGAAATGCCCCCTCTGTTCCGAAGTCCAACCAGCACCATTCAACCGCCATGCTGCCATTCAGGAGCAAGAACTTCCATACTGGCGATGGCGTACAGCGGTCGCTAAAATGGTAGAAGAAAGACAAGTCAATTGGGCCGCGCGGCTAGGATACATCGATGGAACAGGGCTACCTTTCGTGGTATAAAACTGACAATCTCGACTCGGGGACCAGACTGAATATCGCTGTTACGTGAGTACGGCTGAGCGATGCGAGGGCCTTCATGAAGGATGTCGCCATCTGGGTCGCTACTCTCCAACCATACGGCTTCAGCGAGGACAACCCAACTTTGACTGACGAAGCGAAGGCTTTGCACAAGTGCTTGGATACCGAGCTTGTGCGTCTTTCGCAGACACAGCAGAGATTCAATACTGCTGATTTCATCGAGCACATGAATGCGGTAGGTGCTCAAGCCTTCACGCCAGTTGTAGTTGAGGACAAAAAAGCAAGGTTGAAGAACCCGATCTTGCCAGTAGGTTACGAGAAGCACAGAGAGTTTTTGTGCGAGTGGACTGCAAGAGGATGTTTCTTAAACTAGGGTGCAAAACTGGAGATTATGCAGTTTGTGCAGAAGATGAAGAGTGATGAGGGGGCGTGGTGGAAGGACTATAGGGACTATCCGCCTCCGATGTGACGGCATGTTGGTAAGTTTTCTTGCATTTTTCTTCATTCGTTCTGCTATTGTTGTCAGCATAGTCATATCTCCTACTTCTTAGCATCTCATCACTAACTAGCATGAACCATAGGGCTTTATTTATGCTAGCGTATCTCTCTCACATAGTCATCTCAATTCTTTTTCTGTCTTGCGACGCCATCAATATTAGGATCTTACATACTCTGGCATCTGCTTGGTCACACAAAGAGTTCCTTTCCCTGAGATTCAAATCACTTCACGTCTGCGACAGTCTTATAACATTTTCGGATTGACCAAGATGTTCATTTCATTTGATTGTAACGAGTGGTATACAAACCAATGGATACCACCGGCTTCACTGCTCTAGGTCCTTTCAAAAGACCTCGCACAATGAAAAACAAATTGTACAGCAAAATCCCAAACTCCTTAATATTAGAAAAAATATCTAGTCGACCATTAGCCGGAGCCCAGAGCCTTCCTCTCGAAACATCCTACTCCTGAATATTGGGCTTGCGATAAGGGGGATTTAGAGTTACAGTGGTGCCCTCCCGACCTGGAAGATGAAGATTGTACAGGCGAACCCAGCGCCTAAAGAGTCAGTTAGGATCCGTGCCACTACGGCTCCAGGCTCCATGGTTCTCGGTCTCTTTGAGCTGCTGTTCCAGGAGATCGGCCTCCGGGTCTTTCTTCGGTGCTACGTACGAATAAGACAAATGAATCGTCAGGTCCTTTGGAGTCTCTGGTGTCTCGTTGACGGCCTCGTTCACAACTACGGGCTGACCCGGGCGTTTGCAGCGTGGAGCTCCAGGCGTCACAATGATTTCCTCGCGGCCGGGGTGATGGACTGTGTATGGCCGAACCCGACGGGAGAAGAAGCCCTGTGGGTGCATACGGGAACGGTTCCAATTACCGTGGCTTTCAATCTCCTTATTCGCTTTCTCCGTCTCCTCGACCTCGTTCAGAAGTTCCTTTATTAGAGGAGTGATGACGAGCTCGGAATCGACTCCTTGCGGGCAAACACGAGGGGTATGTTCCTGGGTAACAGCTTTTGCCTTATGTGCTTTCTTGGCCTTGGGAGCAACATTTGCCTTCTTGTGTACCGTCGTCGCTGTCGAAAAGGCGAGGGGTTTGGCTGGGACGGGCACTGGAAGGAACTGCCGCATCATCACTGGGGCCAGCGCGAACTTTGCGGTTGTGGCGTTGATCAAATACGCAGGAAAGAAATCAGGCGCAGATGACCTCAACACCTGATTCTCCCCCCACTGCCCGTTCTCGACGATTGTATTGAGCCGCTGCTCCAACATCGTATATCCTAGGTACACACTCGTTGCCGAGCTGAAAACAGCGGCCGAGAGGTCCGATTCGATACTCAGCTTCTGGTATTGATTCTCAATTCGCAACGACTTCAACTCATTCTCCTTCTCTTTGAGGATTTCAGCGGTTGCGGTCTGGACTTCTTCAAGTTTGCGCCGAAGGGCTGCGATCTGGTTGTTAGAAGTAACTTGTGCCGCTTCGTGTAGCTTCCAAGCTACACGGATTGCGCGGTTCTGATCTGCAATTTCCTTTTTTGCCGCAGCCTTCTCGGCGTCTCGCAACATTCGCTGGAGCTGAAAAAATTGCTCGTCCTTAGCCTTTAGACGAGCTTCGGACTCCTTTTTGTCCTCCTTGTTCCTCTCCTTCGTGCGGTATAGGGTACCAAGGAGAAGCTCCTTCTGTGTCTCATTGAGTTCTGCGAGATCTGCATTCTCCTTCTGAAGTCGTACGATCTCTTTGTAGATTACTCCAAACTGCTCTTGAACTGACGAGGTAATCTTGGAGGCCTTGGAGAACTTGTCAGCCTGGTTGTAGTTGATGGAACGTTCAGCAGCCAGCTGCTTTTGCGCTTTATCCGTCTTACTTTCGAGTTCCTGGATGACGCTGGTTTTGGTCGCAATCTCAAGCTCAGTAGAAGCCAGCTTCTGCTTGAGCTCATTAATTGCGAACTGTTGACACTTGACTTCCGCCTCGTGCTTAGAGATGCGGCCGGCGAGATATATTTCGTTCTCAGACCGACCCTCCTTGCATGCAGCATGCGCCTCCTTCTCAGTCGCTACTTGTGCTACAAGATCAACAACCTTTTCTTCAAGCTCAGCAATTTGGCCTACAAGACCAGCAATCTCCTTGTCCTTGGCCAGCAAGTGATGACTCATCTCGTCTACTAGCTGCTTGTTATATTCTAAGTTGTCCTGAGTCTCTTCCATATCCCGCATCGAAGGAGCAATGGACCCCGCTATTGAACCTGGACGTGCATTCATGATCGAGGGAGGCCTCGAAGTACTACGCGATGGCGTCATGGACAGATTGACAGGAGCATGCATGGACTTGGGAGGTAAAGTTGACTGTACGGAGCCAGTGTTCTTGCCCCATCCAAACCAACCGGAGCTCCTATCAGAAGAGCCAGACGGAGTTGGAGAAGTGTGGGGATATATGCTTGTCATGAGTGTCGGATGAACTAGCGAACGGGTCAAAGAACTTTTCTATTTGTTAATCAACTATCCAGTGTGTCGGGTGCTCCTTGAGCTGATAATGAGATGATAGAGATGGAAATGTAAGTTTATGTATTCTGATCAGAGCTCCCTTACAATGGGGAACATGACATTGTATAGAGGCATTGTTAAAAGCGTCATGGTCTGTAATTGATTAGGCGCATAAACAAAAGTGTGTATACAATGTTAAACCGTAAAGCAAAAAGTCACCTATTATAATAATTATTATTATGCTAGAGTTGTGCAGGGAATCGCTAAGAGAAAGCAGAAATCGTATTCAAAATAGTTAAAATAGCTGCATTAGCAACCTTAGGTTGTTTGTTGCACTTTTTTGACTAATTTTTAAGTTTCTAGTTAGCGTAATCAACGAGTTGCTACGCAACTGTGTTCTTAACCAGTCTATGCTAAGTATAATTTTTTCTAGATAAACTAGGCGGTGTAGTAGAGTTGAAGCATATGTTTGCTGCCAAATTCCAAAGAATGGAGGGTTAGAGGTTCTGAACACGGCCGCGGAAGTTAAGATAATGAAGAGGAAAACAGTTTTGACTTAGTTGACATTTTACTAGCAAAGGGTCTCTCATGAATCGTTCCCATTCAATGTATACCATGGAGGACAATTTTTGGCGACACAAGTTCAAACAAGCATGGGTTAAAGACAGTCCATGTCGTAATAAGACATTGTTAGTACCTTTCGTTGAACTTTTTATGCACGTAATGCTGGCTCAATACTTGATGTAGTAGATCATAATGAGTACAGCTATTAAACAGTCCTCTAGTTAAGTTGAGGCGCGCTGTAGAAGATAATCAGTCCCGATGCGTTACCTTTTGAAAAGTGTGTAGACACGAAACTAAGAGAAAGGCAGATTTTAGTTGGTGATAGATTTTATAATGTTCGAGCATCAATGATATGAAAGCTTTAGAATGTTTTACTACAAAGAAAGCACTGGGGATGCCTCAGGGGAGTCTCGTTGGCCTGAATGTCAAGTTTCTTCGTGTCTCAAATACTACCCTACACTTAGTTATGCGCAGCCCCGCCTCTCAGTCTCATGTGCATGTGAATAGTAGAGCCCTGAAACCATAATGTCAGTTTTATTTGTCTAGGAATGTTGGAAATCTACCTTATGCAACCCATAGTCGTACAAGTGGAGATCTGTATGAGTTAATTAAATCATAGGTAAGTGGTCGCTAGAGTCTCATCATACCGTTCTTCAGTGGCTTTCCACCGTAGTTGAAACCGTAGTACTCAATCTCAATGTGTTTCTCACTCGCTAGGCGCTTCAAGAGGTCCTTCACTTTTAACATTTGCGGTATGTCTCGCAATATCAAGGTTTTCCCATCCACGTCTTTAAATTGTATCTGCTCCAGGTTTGCTCGTGCAGCATATGCAGGTGGGGGGTCGGTGCGAAGGGCTTGGGGTGTTACTGCACGTGTGAAGAACAGAGTATCTCCCTAATTTGGTAAGTACCCCAATTGGTGGGCATGACCAGAATACGTACGTCTTCGATTCCGTAGGAGGAAATCATTGCGTTTACTGGTGCGTTTTAGCGTAATACAACAGCTATGAAATTTTTACTGACGGTCCGTGAGTTCTTGATTGCCGAATGCAACATTGATTCGGCCCCATCCAGCAGGGTTGTTCAGATTGGCAGCAAGAGCTCGCTTGAGATCTTTTACTGTTTCTCCAGTCGAAATGCCCTCTAAACGGCGGCTGCTATTTTCGTTATCATTGGTGTTGATCTCTTCCACATACAGACAGTTTCGCGATTCTTTGGCTACTGCTTCTTTCCAGCTAGACATTTTGGTGGAGGAAGGATGAATGAGTATATTTTAGTGGTGTGGGAAAAGGCTAAAGGGCAGGGTGTTATGAACAGCAAAGCGGCTGCTGTGGGTTATATCACGAGTGGGCGGTTCAGCCTTGTACATTCGTCCAGTCCTTCGAAACCACGTACTACCCAGAGTCAGCCTTCACTTGCGCCTCGAAAATGATGTTGCAGTTTATTGGCATGTGCCCAACCAATGGTGGTTGATTCGACGCCACCTAAGTGCTGCAGTTCAGGCTACAATCGCCCAGTTTTCAGCCTTCCTCCACCTCTAACTACTTTATCGTTTTGGTATTGTTTTACGATCAAAACAGACTCAGAAATGACTGATCAGAACTTCGAAGCCTGGAAAGTCTGCTGGCAGGTTAATATTGCGTTCCACATTCCTATACGACAGCCTCAAACGTGCATCGTCTGCTCTCGAGCGCTCGAGTACGGCAATGGAACTCAACGATCAGTGTTCTGGTTGGACGGAACACGGTGTTCAGCCGGTCATGGACAAGCAAAAAGGGAAGAAGTAGAAGGCGCCGTTGGACTTGGGGTATGCGGTACCTGCGATCAGACTTACATGCTCAATGTAGTCATTGGGAAAATAAAGTGCAGAAGAACGCCGTGTCGACGCACAGTACGTGTTCACAAAGCCGAAGTCCAACGAGTTCTTAATCGCTCGCACAATGAACAACTGCTCCTGTAAGATACCCATCACCGCATAAATTAGATACGAGCTTTTGCTAACCTTCTGTTATCAGAAATTTCAATGCGCTGATGAAACAGTGCAATACTTATGAGTGTCTGATACATCAGGACGACGAGCCATTCAGAAGCGAGTCACTCACTGCATATTCTCCGCCAACGAAGGGATGTAATCATGACCGGAACGTTGGAGATAAATGTTTGAAGGATTGGTACGAGGGGGCAATCCGAGCAGGACGTTTCAACGACTTGAAGTGTCCAGATACCGAATGCTACCAGCCTATACCGTTTGATAAACTTAGAACCCTTGTGTCTGCGGAAGTTCTGAAGATGTGAGTTTGTGCAAATGTTCCATCTATTCATTAAAAAGTGTTTACTTCAGGTACAGATACAATAAGAACCAAGCTCTAAAGGCACTGTCAAGCAACCCAAGATTTCGCTGGTGCAGTTGCGGTCACGGCCAAATACATGAATCGGAAGGTGAGTTTGATTGTCTAGGCAGTTGTGCTCATTACTGATAACGACCAGAAGATAATACTGAATGGGAATGCTTGCGGTGCGACAAGATTCACTGCTACATCTGCCAGGACGCAGATGGGCTTAGATGTGAACACCTGCGCAAAACAGAGTCTCGGAAATTGTACGACAAGGTAAACGCAAGTAAGGTGGCGGAAAAAGTCCTAATGGATGCTGCTGCAAGGGCTGAAATTGCCCGTAAAACCAAGATGTGTCCAAAGGTTGGCTGTGGCACATCAATAGAGCGCAAAGATGGATGTGCTCATTTCAAGTGTGAGAAGTGCAAGTCCGAGTTTTGCTGGGTCTGCAAAGTGATTTGGCCGAAGGGGAAAGCACTGCATTTGAACACTTGTAGACTTGGTACAAAGAGCAAAGTGTCGAGATCTGGATTAGCTTTAGCTGACTACTCTGCTAAATGGGACCAGGATAAGGGTTATGACTACTCCCTAGATTCAGATAGTGGGCTTATGCTTATTGACAGTCAACAATGAAATTGGGTATCTAAAATGTTGCACTGCTCAGCCTGTTTATGTCGACACCTGAGGAAGAAAACAGCAGCCATATAGAACCCAAGAGATTTGAAAGCTTGACACGGCGTAGGATATGCAGAGCAAGGCAAATACCTAGGCAAACCATGTACTACGTCACCGGAGTTCATTAGTGGGCCATGGAGAGACGTGGCAACACTACAGCCATACGAAGGCTCCGCCTGTTCAAGGCTGAACCCAAATCATACTTGCTTTTGTGAGTTTTTCTGCCTATAACTAACGCCTTCAAAGTTGGCTCGACAGCCTGTTCGAAATATAAATTCTATTGCGTCTTTTGAAGTGGAACGTAGCAGATTATTAACCGAACAGATCCTCTTTCTTGCTGAAATGGGATTCTTTGGTCGAATGAAAGGCAAAGAGGTGGAGCAAAAGCAACGAAACGCGCCGACCTCAGTACTTGAACCGCAAGAACCTATACCAATCTCAAAATCTTACTCCAGAACCTACCAGATTCCTGACCAAGTATTCACTGTTCCCATAAAATCAGCGACCAACACTCTGCGAAAAAGACAGGTTTTTTCGAATCATGAAAATAAAACAACAAAAAGACAGGAACTACAGGATGATGTTGACTGTCAGCATGTGTTGTACGAAATCGAAAACTTGCGTACACAATTACAGCTTGCAACTGAGGGACAATACGAGGCAATGACACAACTTAGTTATGAGCAGGAAAGAACTAGGACAGTTGCAGAACAGCTTACTCAAAGCATCGAGACTGGGCAGAGGCAAGATCGAATTCTAGCTGAGACTACTGATAATTATCGTCGCAAGCTATCGGAAAGTCAACAGTAGGTAATAATAAAAACCACGTATAGCACAGCACTGAGAAACTATAGGGTATTAAAAACCAAGGACAAGGATTTCAATCAACAGCGTCAGTCACTGCGGCAAACGCAGCTGGAGCTTCAAACAGCTTCAAACAACGTTCATTCCATCCGCA
Source organism: Herpotrichia juniperi (assembly GCA_014905255.1). Classification (NCBI taxonomy): domain Eukaryota; kingdom Fungi; phylum Ascomycota; class Dothideomycetes; order Pleosporales; family Melanommataceae; genus Herpotrichia; species Herpotrichia juniperi. The sequence goes on along the minus strand of BLYF01000046.1, from coordinate 775,071 downwards.
AAGACCTCGAAACTGCAAGAACTGAGCTGGGAGCGTCCTCTCTCAGAATCCAAGAAAGAGACGCGCAGCTCGAAGACGCTCAAAAGGCCTGTAAACGTCTTCAGTCCGAGAACATAATTCTACGAACGGAGTTGAAACAATCCCGGGAAAACTTCGATCAGACTATTGCGGCTCATGAAGTAACCAAAATACGCCGGAATCAACTCCGGGATCAGCTCCATGAACAAAGCCATAACGCTGAACAGAAGGCGAGGAAAGACTCGAATGATTTAAGAGAAGCTTCCGAGGCCCTCCGAAGTACTGAAATGGAATTGGTTCGCGCTCGAAACGAGACTAACACAGCCAAACGAGAGGCCCAGCAGGCAAAAGAAGAGACAATGGTCAAGGACAACAGACTTGAGTTTGTCCAACAGCAATGTGCCCTCTTACAGGCAAGATTTGTCCAACCTTCAAGAGTTTCAGATAAGACGTGTAGACGCAAACTAGAAACTATGTCATCGGAGCCCCTACTTAATAGGAATCGAGAACGAAACGAAAGACCTAGAAATAGATTAGAAGGCGATGGCAACAGCCCAATGTCAAAGGACTGGCCAAAGCAGCGGAACCGTAGATTGAGCCCCAGTTCTGAACAGACCTTCACGATGTGGAGTCTTCCAGAGTAAGATGCCAGCGATTATTCGAATCACCTGTGTTCGCTAGGATCAAAACAATCCGCGGCTTTTCACTCGTACTGGCCTATGGACGGTTAGCGCACCTGGCTGGTACGGGCTAGCCATATTCAGCGTGCCTCCGCACTTTTATCTTCTACCCCAGCTTCAGCTTCATTCTCACCCTAAACACATGCAACAACCGGCTTCGCTTTTCAACACTCTCACAACATCTCGTGCAAGAATTTTAAATATGACTCGGAGTCAAAAGAAAAAAGTGCCGCAACTACAGTCACAGCAACCCATCGAACCCACTCGGTTGCCTAACGTTGTTGAAGAGGTTCGGAACCATGAGTCTGTTAAGACTACTCCCACACCAACTTCATCAGGTCCCACTGAGACCCGTACGACCCGATCGAGAAGTAAAGCTCAACGTATAAAATCTGCAGCTCCATTGAATCCAGCAGCCCCACCTTTTCTAAACCCTCCCACAAACACAACAATCGCGCAAACATCCAAATCAAAAAATGGGCTTCCAACGAAGAAACCAAACATTGGAATTGACCCTAAGAAGAAACTACAAACTGGAGTTGACCCCGAGAAGAAATCAAACACTGGAATCGACCCAAAGAAGAACCAGAACAACGGGATTGACCCCAGGATACTGTGGATGTTTACCAACACGTCATCCATCCTCCAAATCATCGACATCCCCACCCTTGCCCCTAGTAAAATCCCAATATCCTCCAGCGCAGGCTTTGAACTTCTCTGCACGTACAACTGGATCACTCCCTCCAAGTTCAAAACCGGTCCAGAGATCTACGTTCCAGGTGGTCCACCTGAGTGGTCTCCCCCAGCTCTGCCTGTCAAGCTAGAAGCAGACAAAGGCCACCAATATGTAGATCAAAATGCATATCGTATCCCTCAATACCCGTTTGAGCCGATATTCTGGGCCTTGGACATCATGAACCCCTCCATTCGCTTCGACGACGTAGATGTGGTATGTAACCGAAATAGCTTGAGGAAGCTACTGGATCTAGCTAGTGGACGAAAGATTGATCCATTTGTGATGCACTTGCACATGATACAGAGAACGCTATTAATCACACGCAAAGAGAAGAACGCCCGGGCGATGATCAGAGGGAACGGGAACTCAGGGTACGGCCACAAATTTGAAGAGGCGTTCACTACATCGAATGACGAGCTCCTGAATTCTACGAGCCACCATCGGGTCGTTAGATACAATATGGGTGGTCTCAACTGCGTCGTTCGCTTCGAAGTCGACGCGTACTTTGACGGCGTTGTAGAGGGTGTCAGTTCCAACGCATTCGATCACCAGATCGATCTCGGGACTGCGATGGGAGGGCTCTCGCTCAGCACAGCAGCACCAGCGCCCCTCATTGTAGAGAAGGCGAGCAAGAGAGGGACAGTGCTCCCCTCATCCAAGTTGGCAGAGATCAAAACGTGCGGAAAGTATCTAAAGCCAATGGGGCAATTTGTTCCGCAAATGTGGTTCGGACGCACTCCACATTTGCTGATGGGCAGACATCCGGCTGGAGACGGTATATTTGACGAGGTCATACACATACATGTAGGTTCCAAGTTTGAGGGGTGGGAGGAAAAGAACCAGAAAGAGTTGAGGATTCTGGTTGGACTCTTGAACCAGATCAAGGAGATCATGGGTGGTCTGGAGAAGGGGGCTGCAGTGCTGTTGTATGAGAAAAAGGGAGGGCCGCTTAAGGTTATGAGGATGAGAAATCCGACCCAGGTGCTTCCTGAAAGGAGTAGGAAGTATTGGAACTCTGCTGTTGGCGCTTCTGCTGGGTCGTAATTCGTGGGAAGAGGAGCGGGAGAACCTCACATGACAGTACTTGGATAGATCTGTGACTCGTCGGTTGTGGGTAACATATGCAAGGCTAAAACCAGTAAATCCAAGTCTTGCAAAACAGTAAAGCATTGCGCGGCAAACCCTCTCCGTCCCCAAAATGCGTACCAAGAAGGTACACAAGCCACGATTACCTACCAAAGTTTAGGCAAAGCAAATACCGGTAACGACACTTGCTCACAAAATTGCGTTCGAGCTAAGTGGGAAGATGCGTGAAGAGCGGCGTCACATGAAAGTTTTACCCCGCCCCGGAATTTACCTTGTGCATCGCGCGTCCGATAGCTATATAAGCCTTCGTGCTAATATGACGAACCTGGTTGGAGAACTGTTTCTGAAACACACGGGCCCTTGTCCCCTTTGCAGATACGGTACCCGGAGAAATGCGAAACTGTGGAGAAGATGTTCGGCAATTGCGCCGCCCACATAACAACCTTCCAATCACAGAGACACTGCAAAATTTAGAATGAGGACGCGGACGATATGTACACTAATCGAGATGGCTGCACGTAAGCTGTGTGGAAACAGTAAAGAGGTTTTGAGGTCAGTGATAAGAACCATCTCCTATAGTATTATCAGCTACCATCCTTACCTCTGACCTTCTATACCTCAATTATACCCTTGACCCTTGTCTTCTACTCTCCTACAATCACATATGTACTTTCTTTCAAAGGTGTCGCAATTGAGGGGATAGGATAGACGGGAGAGGTTTTGTTGGGACTTAAGATGACGGTTTTGAATTACTGTGTTGGGATGCCTGGTAGGTGTTTATGAGCAAATGTTGAGGAAGAGATAAAACAAAACGCCATCGTAGATTTGACGTTACTATAAGAAAAGCTGTGAGGTCTACGGTACTTAATCTTTCTTTGGCCACTATCGTACTTCTGATAAACGGTCAATATAACATTCCTCCAATCCGGGAAGGATAAGGTGAGGGAGTTGTGAGTACTCTGGGACACCCCCTTTTGTTGATCGAAACCCATAGCACGAGACTCGAACAATTGGTTTCCACGCAATTCCGTTATATTGTTGTCTGTGAGCTCTCAGCTGGCGGAGGAGAAGAAAGATGATGGTGCTTCGATAGGAGGTCGTGGCATCGTCATTGGCTAAGCGGGCACTAACAGGTTTCGGGAAATTACAGGCTTAACCTTCCATGGTTCTGGAAGGGCTTGGCTTGGCCAGTGTTCAAAGGCGACTACAATCTTGTCTATGTAGTAATGGGCGAGCGTTGACGAATGCCTAGTGGTCGCGTTTGCAGATGCGGAACGCGTTGAGGCCGCGCAGGAAATGCAGGAGATGCTCTCGGCGTCTGGTTCTCGGCTGCTCCATTCACGCGCAACCCTGCAATCGATACGGGTGCGTGGCGCATGGGCAGCGATCGGTTTGATAGGCGGATGCGCGACAGGGAACGGCCGCTTCCCGACTGATGGGTCGCTAGGATGTCTGCCCTGTTTGAAGCCCATCCAAAGAGATACGCCGTATAAGAAGTCCAGGGCCGCCAGCATGCACCGTGCCTGCCTTCCTGCCGCACCTCGTCCCCCCTCACCATGCCGCTGAGGAAATCCAAGAAGACGGCCCCGGAGGCGTCTGAAGACAACGCGGGCACGAAGAAGGGCAAGAGACAGAGGCTCGTTGAGTTCCTGAGGATTAGGAGAAAGAAGCACACAGAGCACAAGGAGAAGGAGCATGTTATACCTGTACGTGCTTTATCGCTTGATACCACACCTCGCCTTCCCTTCACTCAGACACCAGCTAATGGCATCGTTTCGCTCCAAGATCCCAATCCCCACCGATAAATCAACCCCACGAAAGCCCCCCCGCGACTCCAAGCTCGCTGAATTTACACCACCTGCGAAGTCGAGCAGCTCTATTGCGGTTGTGAAGCCTGCGGCGCCGCAATCAAAGCAGACGCCGCAATCCAGCAGCCCGCCTAGCCCAACCCCAGAGCCGAAGGAGAAGGAGAAGGAGAAAGAGAAGGAGAAGGAACAAGATAAGGATAAGGTGCAGAAGGTGGAAACACTCAGCGAGGAGCACGTCCACGCCCTCTTTTCAGGCGCTCCTCACTTCACAGTTAAGAAAGCAGATGATCAGCACACACCCCGAGCGCTGTTCCCTTGGGATGATGAATTGAAGGTCAAAGATGTGTCAGACTCAGCACAGCTAGCACAACCTGCCTTCTCCGCCGCAACATTGCATCGACATCTTCCCAGCCTCCAACAGGCGCGCGACCAGGACAAGATATCCCAAGGTTACGATATCGGCGTGGTCGAGGTACCGAGCATGCTCAGTGCTCAAGGCATTGAACCAGGCACTGTGGGCTTCGTCCACTTCCTCGAGCTGTCCAATTCAGACAGCCTTGTCACGGATCTGCAGCAATCACAGTCCACCAACGGATTTCTGGAAGCTATGCGGAACAAGGAGCGCATGCAGAGTGATCCTGAGAGACTTGGCATTCGACAGGTCAATATGACCATGGTCCATGACCGCCTGATCGAGCTTGGGGACCTATTCGAAACCTTCCAGGATAGCCCTGAACGAATCACTATCCTCAACAATCAGACATCAGGGGATCTATACGCCAATTTATTTGGCAAATTTCTGACCCCTCCAAAATATGACGACACTGCGAACGATCCACTTGGACTGAAGGTGCAGATTGACACTCTCTTGAAGATATTGCAGTTAAAGGGTGTATGGTACGACTTCAGTTTGGTGGAGTGGCGAATCAGGTTAGGCCAGATTCTCTGGAGCGACGGCGAAGCGCTGCCTGAGCACGATCCTCACCAGCTGTGGCTTGAACGAGAAATTCTTTTGCTTCAGATTACGCTATCTTGCGAACTACTGCTACGACTCGATGCTGTCTCAAGTATGGACGTGGACTATGTCAAGGGGCAAATGCATGTCACTCCCGAGGATTACAAGGGATTTCTGAACTTGAAGACAAGGAAGACTGACTGGGACATGGTCTTGGCCCGCCGTTTTCTCGAAAACATCCTCGTCGTCAAGGAAAGCGATACAGAGACCTTGACCCAGACACCCAAGCTGGGTGGACTACTATCGATGCTTGGTAGGGAGGATCCTCAGCCATCGCCGACAGATGATATCATTCTTCTTCCTCGACACCAGGCTCGCCAGCTCTCAGGCCTTCTGCATTTCGCTCAGGCTGTAGCATGGCCTGAAATGGATCTACTCATCACAGAACTAGCGCAAAAGCTTGGTGTCCCTGACAGCACGAAAGCTCTCGAGCAACTGCCCTCACCTTATGGGAAATTCTTGGAATCGAGCACGCCATCGTCTGTCAGCGTCTACGGCACTCCTCTCGCAACACCTCGATCGACAGCTACAATTCGTGACAGTTACTTTGGCAAAATCGCTAAACCTGCCTTGAGCCGAAACAATTCCAGGTCATTGACAATACCGCTTTCGACCACCCTCTTGGCGCACGCAGGGGCTCCCACCGCAAACGCCATGAACGTTGGTGGCTGGCTTAGTCGATCATATCTCACTGGTCTTGTGTTGCCGGGTGAGGGAATCTCGCATTTCCTAATATCCACTTTGCTCGAGAACGATAGGCTTGCAATTGCGGCTCTTGGTGACTCGGCAAACTTGTATGGAGGCTTCATCTATGCAGGCAAGAGCTGGTGGAGCAAGAGCTCTATCATTGGGCGCGTCCTTGCTTGTGTCGAAGGATCTCAAGAATGCATGGGATGGATCGCTATCGCGAAAACCCCAGAGACTCTTCCGAATGGCTGGTACGCTCTCAACAGCAAACAACTGTCAGCTGACCAGCCGCCTCGCATTGAGGCGGATGAGGATCTGTTAGCCCGGGATTCCGCTGTGATACCACACAACGATGAAGACGATGAGGACCTCAACCCTGAGCATCTCACGCTGCCCGTAGATCTTACTACGCTTCCCATTCCCTCCATCGAGCATACTGGATGGAATCTGACCCTCACCTCCGCCGAGCTCTCGGACACTGATGGCACATCTGGCTCGCTTTCAGAATCTGACTTGACCCACACAGCTTCTGTCACCTTTAAATCCCATGCGCGCGGCACCACTCATACAATTGTTTTAACACACGATATTCAGTTCATCACATCATTCCCATGCACGCCGCCCGCTTCCACACCAATCTTCAACCTCCCTCAAATTCTTAATCCTTCGCCCCCGGGACCGATTGCGCGCTCACCTAGCACCAATCGCCTTTCTCGCGCAATCACGATGGGGAGGCGGAACAGCCATGGCTTCGAACCACTGTTTTCGCATCCGCCAGACTCACCAAGTATCGAACCTATGCCGGCGTTCAACCCATTGGACACGGAGCTCGAAGGAATGTATGAGAGTGGGACAAAGTCGTCACCTATGATGGTGCATCCGTTGCATACATCTTACAAGTATAAGATTGTGCCTGTGACCGAGGTACTGGCTTCGAATTTCGTTCTTCCGTTTAATGTTCCTTCATATCACGCCTCCCCGCCTACTCCACTGCTCGAAGATAAACACGAAAACATCAGCGGAGCCGATGAGGACGTTACGCTTATCCTCGATGCGCGGGTGTCGAAGGATCTAGAACTCTTGGCACGAGCGTGGTGCGCAGAGAAGGGGTTGCATGCTATTATTGGCCGCGTCGGAAGGTCGTGTCTTGCTTGCTGTGTTAGGGAGGCGAGAGGACTGAGAGTGAAGGTCGTGGTGAGGGTTTGATGACCGTTATGATTAGTTTGTTTTCAGTACATATACCCTACGAGATTGCATGGTACGGACATGGGATTTTGTTTATTGATTATTGATGGGTGGTTTGGCGGGTGCTTTTGCTTAAATTTGGTGCGGTTCAGCGAGATACCCAGTTAGTACCTGAGCGGTTCCGATTATATACGTTTCTTATGCTACCTTTCCAGTTTTGTGCAGTGCGAATTTGTGAAGTCAGGGATGAAGGCTGGCGGCGGATGTAGATTATGGTGATGCTCATCACCACTGGTGCCTTTGAAAATTCCCGACACATGAAAGTCATAGCCTATCAAATTTTGACTGCTTGTAGACTAGAGCCGTGTCTAAGGGATGGCACTATGTAGTCACAGGTCTCAAAATCGACCGCTGCTATGCTCTTGCCTTTGTAGGGTTCCAAGCTCAAACTGCTTCTAGGAGGCAGAAATACACAATTGCTGATGTTCTTGGTTGATAATGAAGAGACATGGCAGGATGTCTAGTTCCTTTTGTGTCTCAGCGCAGTCCTGAGGCGAATCTCGAAGGAGCAAGACGCATATCTCAGCTGTGTTCAGATTTTGGCGCAATTTTCTGAGAGTCATAGAATATGGAAGCCATATGTTTCGGTAAACAGATGCCGCCACTATCCAGAGCCGGAGAAACAAGGACCCTGGTGTAGTCGGAGTTTGTAGACCTCCCCAGATAGCCATATGAAGATAATCCCTGTCTTCTAGAGACGAGATGTCCTATGATGAAAGTTTCTCAAGCCGCAGAACAGGATCTTCGTTGGAGGTTTGGATCGAGCGCCAAAAACAGTGTCTCTTTTATAGACGGCTCCATGACACAATCTGCAGTCGTGAACACTTCGGAGGTTCCACTTCACATGGGCTCGAATCAAGCAACTTTGAAAGCTAAATCAGGGAAGTCATGCCTTCTCATTGTATTTTTTTTCGAAACACCGGTCGTCTAGGGCTCGCACATTTGGTTATGGCGTTATCATTTGAATAAGCAGTACAAAGGAGAGAATGTCTCTTCCCAGACAAAGAAGTGTAGGAGACAAAACCTCTTCTAAGGAGGACTCGAGATTCGCTAAACATCGACCTTTCATTGGAGGATCGTGTTCCCACCACCGAAAGCTATACTTGGCGCCTTTCCACTTTTTGGGCCCAGAGTCGCTGCTAGTCAGAGTACCAAAATACAAAGAACATATGATAATGCAGAGATGTTTTTGTATTCCTAGAATGTATCATATCTTGCTATGTCTATCATAGACCCTGTAAAGCAATTGAAGGTGTTTTGGTTCAACAACGAGAGTATGTTTTGTGTACGTTTTAATTTCTGCTACCGGAAACATGACACTTTTATCGGTTACTTTTGAAATAGACATCGATTTTGTGTAGAGTGAATAGTGAAAAGTGAAAAAAGAGTGCTTGATCGTGGTTGAGGAGAGGTTATGCTATTTCGGATGCCTCATGGTAGTCTAGGTATGGTTAGAATACGATCACGTGAAACGTGTCCCATGGAGAACAACTCCAGCAATTGAGCGGGTACTCTGGTAAATGCTTTCATATGTTCCGCCAGTTTCTAAACATATATTTACATAAACTTTTAAGCTTCAGGGGTATCAGTCTAAGCCTCGTGAAGTGCGCCTCTTCTCTAGAATCTTTTACTCCACTCGCGGTATTTGATCGTCCAGCCTCTGGAGAAGTGGAACCCGCTCTGAATCCACTAGATCATCGCCATCAGGGTTCGGATATTTGAACACCGTGTACTCGCCTCCAGCAATCTTCTTAACCCTCCACGTTCCTGCCTCCTTCGCATCGGTGAAGAATTGCTGGTTGTCCTCGAACGAGCGACCTCCAGATTCAGGCAGGTATATCCAAGTCCAGACTCCAGCAAACAGATTCGTACCGGCAAATACAAGGAAGATGAAGTATGACAGGTTGTTGAACATGACTGGCGTCAAGAATGTAACAGCAAAGTTGGCGAATCCCCACACTATCACAGATATACTTGTCCCTTGTGCGCGTGCAGTTGTGGGGTATATTTCAGTGGGTACAAGCCAGACAGTAGCTAGCCAGCCAATTCCAAAAGCGCCTGTCGCGACGAACAAGACTACGGTACCTAAGATACCAGGTATGATGACAGGGAGGTTCAGGGAGGATGACTTTTCAGCAAGACCTCCAAACAGGCCGAGAAGGAGGAAAGACGCTGTCAACATGATGGATCCTTGAACAAGGAGCTTGCGGCGGCCGAGTGCGTCGATCAAAAGCCAAGCGATAGTCATGAGGAAGAAGTAAGACGTGTAGTTTCCAAGAGTCAGGTACTCAGAAGTACGAACAGGGAAGCCAAGGAGCTGTTAAAGTTAGCCTGAGGTACAAAAGTATTGGTTTGAGGGCACATACCTCGAATATCTGAGGCCCATATACTGATACTGCTCCGTACCCAGTTAGGGCCTGATTGATTTGCCCCATGATGACGATCATTGTGGGATGGAACTGTGGATGGCCTGGGCTGATCATTTGCAAGTACGATGTGCTGTCCATATCCTTCTCTTGCTCGTGTACGTCAAGAAGCTCGTCAAGCTTAGCATCGCCCTCATTGCCCCAAATGTCGTTCAAGGCCTTTTGAGCATCACTTTGTCGGCTGTTGAAAACCAACCAGCGTGGCGATTCAGGTAGTATCCTGACGAACATCATCAACATGACAGGATAGACCTGCATTACGATGATTGGGATTCTCCAGGCCCATTGGTTGCCCTTTCCTAGAGTCACGGTCATACCAAGATTAAGCCCAAAGGCCATGAGTAGACCAAGGATGTTGGACTGGAACTCTTGTGCCAATGCTTTGCCTCGTGCCTCGTCTTTTGATAGCTCGGAGCTGTATGTTGGAATGACACTATCAATGCCTCCTACGCCTAGCCCCATTATAACGCGGCCTGTTAACATGACAGCAAGTGCTCCATTGCTGTATCCTAGACCCGCCAAAAACATGATGAGGTTCCCGAGGGAGGCAGTCGCTAGGCACAAGAAAATAGACTTCTTCCGTCCTAACTTGTCGGCGAGCTTCGAAAAGATGACGGCTCCCGCAGCACATCCCAGGTAGTAGACAGATACGATGACACCGACAATAGGTGATTCACCACCTATGCCCATGGTGTGGAGATAATTGTAATTGGTGTTGATCAGGGACATCATTCCCTAGAGACGCATTAGGAAGCTTCAGTCTTCAGAGGAATTGAAAATACCTGATCATATCCATACAGCGCTATGGCAGTCGAAGAGAAGATGACAACTTGAGTCTGCTTGTCATTGTAGGCCGACTTGGCATGATCGACGAGGAACGACATGGTGGAAGGTCAATTGGGCGTGCGAAGGAGGGAGAAGAGGGCGATGCATGATAGGCGTCCTCATTAAGACCCCAAGGAGGATCTCAGCCTCCAGCTATGATGGGCAGGTGATCCGGGTCGGTGGACCACCATGTAACGAAGTTCTGGATGGTCGTGCAGGATGACGGAGTTGCGCATGACGCTTGTCCAGATCGGAGTATTGCTATCCGATTCTCCTTAGTCATTCAGGCCCTACTGCTTTCTTATTGGCTCGGTACTTTTAGCAAAGTTGTAATTAGCCAATTGTTTTGCACTCCCACCAGTTTCTTGTCACTTGGCAACTCGGCAGACTCAGCTACCTCACTGGGCTTGTTCTGGGTTAGCCATCGGGGTATACAGCCTAAGATAAAGAATCTAGACACAAAAGCTATGATGCACGTGGCTGTGCTAGTTCTCGCGCTGGTGTTCTCCATAATCCAAGTTTCTCCATCCTCAAACAAGACAATACGCCACATAAGTTCTGAAGTCTTGTACTGTGGTATATCTCTCCAGTCGTCCATTTCTAGAAATGTGACCATCTTCCTTCTGTTTTTCGTTCGAATATATGATTTGACAGCGAGAGTCTTCAAAAGCTTCTGATGTGCGCCCACTGAAATTTTCGAGAGTCCGAAACCCATAACATTGCTGATGGGGCTCCCTGGTTTCTCCGTCTAGGGAAAGAGACAGCGTAGGATTTGGTAGTTCTTGTATTGACTTAGGTAAAGAGAAATATCCAAGTAATTGATACTGCCACAGGAAGATCTAAACCTGTTTACAGAGAAGCGGATTGACTAATTTACAAACACGCGGAATCCCCGACGCGAATATTAATATCAGTCCATACTTACAAAAGCACACCCAACCTCGACCTTTCTCTTTCTTACACAATCGGTTCTACGCAGGTTTCCGCCCATTAGCATACGTATAAACCATATACACAACCCCCACATTCATCCCCACGCCCGCACCCCCCAACGCAGCCATTCCAGTGCTCATCCCCACCGGTATCTTCCCTCTCCTTGCCGCTACCAAAGCGGCAACAGCTCCCGCCGTCGCACCCCCAGCAACCCACCAATCCGTATCCACCTCCCCCTTATTTTCCAACAACCTCCACGACCGATCCTGCCACTCAATCTCTGTCCTCCCTCTCATCCTTCCCCACGTAGCCACCACCCCAAACACAGCTCCTAGGACGAGGCCGCGCGCAGAGTGTGTGAGGAGGCGCGGTAGAAGATTTGTGGAACTAAAGGGTGTGTTGTGGCGGTAGCGAGATACGAGGAGGGAGCCAGGTGCGGTAAAGAGCGGGATGAAGGAGCCGGTCATTGCCGCGGCGCGGAGAACGTGCAGGTAGAGGATTGCGTGGGAGAGAGGTTGATCTTCGGCATAGGTTGGGTGGGGGAAGAGTGATGTCATACTGGGATCGAGGCTCTTCGGTTGTTTTGTTACGATTGCGATCTCCGGAGTAGCTAAGGAGGGGCACCTGGTAGGTATCTATGTAGAAATAGATCCGAGTATGGCCTTTGAAAGAGCACTGTTGTTGTGTACGTATTAGTCCGATACTAGTGTTGGTGGCCTAGGGAGGCTCGAATGGTGAATGGCGTGTTGATGTGGAAAGAGCTTGGGTCAGTTGGCTTGATGCCATCCTGATCGTGAGCATGGCTCCCTTTTGAACTCTTCCTTCAGCTCCTCGTGAGGGGTTGTGGCTAGTCTAAGTCGAAGCTTTGCGAGGCTGCGACCGCAAGATGAGAGCGAAGGTCGGTGCGCGCTCTAATCTCGCCGACTTAAACCTCCGACCCCACCGACAGCACGACCTCAACACCAGATGTCACTCCACATTTCGCGTGTATCTCCAGCAGTAGTTAGCACCTAACGCTCTGATGCTCATCAATACACATCATGTCAAAATATCGACCTGGACTTATCTTAGTTCTTCCCGAGTGGTTCCATTCCTGGGATTTACCGGTCACTGACTACTCGACCTCACTTTATTCCCTGGCACTTCCCCGTCACATAGGCAACACATCCCACGGAATCTATGGTTCTTTTAATACCACTATGGTGCCCACTATCTTTAAATGCCTGTACAACACCTGAAGCCCAAGGCTCGAATGAGAGATCCACTTCGGGAACGACCAGTTCGAAGAATGCAATTCGTTGATGAAGATACTATATGAGCTAGCCAGAAGAGCAGGTATAGAGTAAAAACAAGCAA
>BLYF01000046.1:570216-762172 GCA_014905255.1 Herpotrichia juniperi | reverse complement strand
GTATCTTGCTTAAATATCGCAGAGCAAACGGGATGCGTTGTTCTCAAGATCCTGTGGTCGTATGTGAAAGAACTGAGCCCAGGCAGGGCATATATAGAAAGTCAAAAGCCTGAACAGGGACAATGATTCTCGCCAGCACCCTCCATGATCAGGATCGAGTTGTTGGAAAGCCACGTATTTTGGATGAGGAAGGAGGAACGCCTTACTGCACATAGCTATCTCTACCTGGATATTTGGGATTTCTACAGCACCACCAAGCAGATAAATGGAAACGGTTAAAGGTTTAAGTAAGCACGAGTAAGCCCTATTGTATCTGTCACGGGGAGCGTTGCAGGTTCCACGGGATACACTGGCACCGAAGAAATATCTTGTATTATATATTGTATTAGTTGCCTAAAAGATAAACAGTCTAACGTATCCATCTACCCACAACCGTAACCAGACAAAATTTTATGATATAACAAAGAAAAGTAGGTGCTTCCAACACTGCATCACAGCGAACTACCCGCCACCACAATCTCTCTCCCTATGAAGCAACCGACAGTGCTCTCCCCACCGCGGAAAATTGGTCGTCATTCTGGGCTGCCTCAACACCCTCAACTTGATCGTGAGCGTAGGCTGACCATTTACCATCTTGGTCCGCCTCTGCGTACCATCCATCGTCTTGGCAAGCTCATTCCACTCCGCAGTAAACCCCTTCGCCTTCTCAACAAACCCATCCACCTTCTTTTCAGCCTCAACCTCACCCGCCTTCCGCGACAGCTTCGGGCGTCTCTTCGAGTGTCGGGGAGGAAGCCCCTGCCCCGGCACCAGGACCTTGATGCTCGGAACCGGTGTATCAGGGCTAAGGGAAGGGAAGGAGGAAGGACGCAAAGGCAGTCTAGAGAGTCTATTTACAGGATTTTTTAGGGGCAGGATGGGGAGAGGCAGGTTGTGGATGGGGACGCCGCAGAAGAAGGAAGGGGCAAGAGGGAGAGAAAGAGTAGACTCTTTCTTAACCTGGGCCCGTGTTTGAGATTTAGAGAAGTCTTCGGGGCAGGGGAGAGGGACTTCAGCTTTACTTGTCTACGTCTACGGGAGACGTCGGGAATTTTAGAGTTCATATTGCCTGGGGCGGATAAGCGTTGAGATGATGTCTGCTGAACACGATGGGAAGCAGGAATGTTTTCGTATTTAAGCCAGTATGTGGATTTTAGATTTTTTCCCCAAGAAGCGTGGAGTTTATACTTTGTTGAAAAAAAATTCTTCCCGACGCTCAAGTATAGTTGTTGTGCAGGCCTGTGAATGTTGTACCTCAGTAAGGATATCAAGGGAATCAGGGCATCACTCATTAGACAAAAAAAAAGAGATTTCTTCAAGAAATATGAATTTGTATCTATATTTTATCCCTAAAAGCCTAACAAAAAGGGTCAGCATATATTTGTTACAGTTGCAGTTGACACTCGCCGCCGTGTCTCCTACAACCTTAGCCGGAATAGGAGCACACTCACCAGCCTCAGTATTTCCGTCACCCATACTCTTGCTACTAGAGCTTCCACTTTGTATTGAGCCCAAGATGCCATCGATGTAACTAGCTCCACTCCATTTCTGGTGCGTCAAGACATCGCAGCCGATCTCCTTCTCACGTTTTTGCACCAGGTTGACGTATGCGAGCATGCCTTCGTCCTTGAAGGCGCGTGAAAGCTCGCAGGTAATTGTGGCGGTGCTATGCAGTCCAGCAAGGGAGATTAGTTGGAGGACGAATCTGTGGTATGATTAGCTGACTGTACGTATCGTGAAAAAGATAAAACGGCAAGGATAAGCTTAAAACCAAGCTTAAACCAAACGAAATCTCCCAACAATATGAAATGCTAGCATACCCGTGTTTTGCCAAATCCCACACAAAGCTCTTGAGCGACTCCTCCGAAAAGCCCTGTCCCATCCAGTTGAAGCTAGGACTCAAGTTGTACACAAACTTCTTGCCCGGATACTTCTCCCTGATCTCGCCAGCGAATTTGCTCGCATTTTCGACATTCGGGTCCGCGGTCTCGACCCACAGGAGGTCAGCGTAGGGAGCAAACTCCTTTGCACGCTTAGTGGCTGCAGCGATGCCAGCCTTGTAGTGGTAGAAGCCCTCACGGGTACGGGGGATGTCCCAGTTGAAGAAGACGGGAGATTTCGTGTAGCCATCTGCGACCTTGCGACGTTTGAGGAGGGAGAGGTCGGGGTTCAATTTGGTTTCTTTGAGGTAGGCGTCGATTGTTGATTTCGAGGCGCCTTCTTTTTCGAGATGCGCTACAACAGCTTCGTCGAAGGTCACTAGCTTGTGCTCCTTCACCCACGCTGCCTCATATTGGTCAATCTCACTACCTGGCGCACCCGCTGCTTCCATATCCTGCAATGTCTCTGCTAGTGGCTCCGAGTCTTCTGTTACGCCCTTGATGAACTCGTGATCCCGCACATCAACTGCACTGCTGATGAGCTTTCCACTCTCAGAGTCAGTGCGAGCGATAACGAGGTTCTCACAACCCATCATGTCCCATTGGAATCTTGCGGCTACGAGGCGGTTTATGTGGTCTCCGACTGGTACCAGGACCTTTCCGGCGAGGTGGCCGCACTTCTTTCCGCCGTGGAGCTGGTCTTCGAAGTGCACTGCTGCTGCACCGTTCTCGGCGAAGAGTTTGGCTAGTTTGATGACTGCTGAGAGGCCGCCGTGGCTGGATTATGTTAGCACTGTGCTGCACAAGTTTTGTGAGTGATTTACAGACCCAGTGTCGCCATCAGCGATGATGGGTCGCATGTAGTCAAGATATGGGGTCTTAGCGCGCTCCTCTGAGCTCATCTTCCGCCTGTTGTCCCAGTTCTTTCTGTCATGAAGTTGCTGTGCCTTGAACAATCGCTGGACCTGGTTCGGCACGGTGTTATAAGGGTAGTCGCCAAAATCAGCAGACACTTCGTTGGTGGTAGTCAGAACAGACGAGCAAGCCCAGCCTGAGATGTACAGGACCTCTTGGTTCGGGGCTTGCTGGGTCATTTGCACAGGGTCAATGGCACCCACTGCGATTCAGAGATAGCATATCAGTTATTGTATTGTCTATGGGGAGCAGAATGAACGCACTGGTATGCACGGGCTCGCCCTTCGCCGCCCGCTCCTCGAACAGGTTGAAGAGCTTCCGCGCCATCAACGAGCTGGGGTATGTCTGCTGCAACGCGCCCCTCTTACTCACCACATCCTCCGCCGAGTATGGCCTCTTGATGCCCTTGTACCGCGGCGATGCCCACCAGTCCCTCACTGCCTGCACCTGCTCCTCAAAGAGCGCATCTTCTGCCTGGCCTGCCTTCTCGGCTTCTGAGAGCAGCTGGAACGAGTCTGCGGGGAGGACAGTCGATACGGGGGGGTCTACTGGCTTGAGTGTTGAGCTCGACATGCGGCACGCCGTGGTAGAGAGTGGTCGGAGGAGCTGTGGTGCCCGATTCGATAGCTTCAGAGATCGGCTCTGGCGCGCGACTGCTCGAGATACAGTTCGCAACATGGCGTTTCGCGTATAAGGAGCTGACGTCTACTCGTGCTGCCCGACTCTTTGTATATATTCTGGGGGCAGCTATTAATAATGATTAGCAATGACTGACTTGGTGAGGCGGGTTGGAGGCGCCGAGATGTCAAGATTTGCCACGCTGGTCACGTCCTTCTCCCGCACGCGGACGTAAAGAGTCTTATCGATCAAAGGAAGGCGCGTTCCCGTTGCACTTCCCTCTCCACCGTGGATGCTGTGACGCGGGGGATAACTTTTCGCGCCGTGCGGACCGAGGATACCCATGGATCTAGCCGCAAGTGAGCTTTACCGAGGGGCAGCTCAACGCCCACGGGCGCATCAACGGACCACACAAGCCTCGTGGATGCCAGTCGCCGAGGGTTGCCGCTGACCGTCTTGTTGTCCTTCTTCCATATATCCTTCAGCAATACCATTGACCTTCTGTTTCACTGTTTGGGGCTGCTTTGCGAGGAATAGAAGAACCGTCTTCCCCGCTACACATAACCTCTACCCCTGCTAGTCCTCATCAATATGGCGTTGAGCGCACGAGCCGCAACAAGAGCTCTGAGAGCTGTCAAGGTGCGATCAAATGGTTCAAAGCTTCAAGATATGAGCTGACTAAAGCTTCCCAGCCCTCTACGGCCCGACCATTTGCTTCTGGTATGCCATTGAGTCCTCCAGACCTCACGTCGCGGTGCTAACTAGTATTTGCAGTTCAAGCATGCAACTACTCTTCCTCTGCTGAGCTGGATCTCAAGGACACCTTCAAGAAGGTCCTGCCAGCCAAGCGCGAGCTGTTGAAGAAAGTCAAGGCCCTCGGCGACAAGAAGCTCGGAAATGTCAAGGTGGAAAATACCCTGGGTGGAATGAGGTACGCAAACACGGGATTGAAACAACCTCAAACATATTCTGACGCCTTCTAAGAGGATTGAAGGCCATGGTCTGGGAGGGATCAGTTCTGGATGCGAATGAGGGCATCCGATTCCACGGCCGCACCATCAGGGATTGCCAGAAGGAGCTCCCCAAGGGCACTTCAGGCACCGAGATGCTGCCCGAGGCCATGTTCTGGCTTTTGCTCACTGGAGAGGTCCCATCAGTAAACCAGACGCGCAAGCTCTCACGAGAACTCGCCGAGAAGGCTCAAATCCCCAAGTTCGTCGAGAAGATGCTCGATGACTTCCCCAAGGACCTTCACCCCATGACCCAGTTTGCTTGCGCCGTGTCCGCCCTCAACTACGAGTCCAAGTTTGCAAAGGCGTACGCAGATGGCCTGAACAAGGCCGAATACTGGGAGCCCACTTTCGACGACTGCATCAGCCTGCTCGCTAAATTGCCTACCATTGCTGCCAAGATCTACCAGAACGCATACCGTGGGGGAGGTGCTCTGCCTGCACAAGTAGACCTCGAGCAGGATTGGTCGTACAACTTCGCTGCCATGCTGGGCAAGGGCGGAAAGGAGAACGAGGGCTTCCAGGATCTTCTCCGTCTATATCTCGCGCTCCATGGCGATCACGAGGGCGGCAACGTCTCTGCTCACGCCACCCACTTGGTCGGCAGCGCGCTCAGCGATCCCTTCCTTAGCTATAGCGCTGGTCTTCAAGGTCTTGCTGGACCTCTGCACGGCTTGGCTGCTCAAGAAGTGCTCCGTTTCATCCTGGACATGCAGAAGGATGTTGGCACCAAGTTCACAGACAAGGACGTCAACGACTACCTCTGGAAGACCCTCAAATCTGGACGTGTCATCCCTGGATACGGCCACGCTGTACTGAGAAAGCCTGATCCTCGTTTCGAAGCACTCATGGACTTTGCGAATGCGAGACCTGAGATTGCGGCCAACCCAGTTTTCCAGCTCGTGAAGAAGAACTCGGAGGTAGCTCCTGGTGTATTGACTGAGCACGGAAAGGTGAGTAGCCTTATACTCGTTTTTAAACGCCTTGCTAACGATATTTTGCAGACTAAGAACCCCTTCCCTAACGTTGACTCTTCTTCTGGTGTCCTCTTCCACCACTTTGGATTCACAGAGACGCTCTATTACACGGCAACATTCGGTGTTAGCCGTGGTCTTGGGCCTCTCGCACAGCTGGTCTGGGACAGGGCATTGGGTCTGCCTATCGAGCGACCTAAGAGCATCAATCTTCAGGGTATCTTGGATGAGGTTGCTGGAAAGTAAACGCTATTGAAAGTAGGGTCAGGAACAGACGGAAGACGAAGAACCAGATTTTGTAGATGAAGCCTACAACTTCGGGCTCATTCGAAAAGCTATTCAGAATGATCATGAATGAAATTTCATACCTACTGCACTGATACTGGTAATTGTGTCGTGCCATTATGTTGCGGGGAGCCCGGAGGTGGCGCCAACATCTTACGATCGTCAGGGGTGAATCCTGATTGGCCGCGGTGAAGAACGCATCTCTTGGGAGAGATAGAAACCATTCACAGCTGCCACGACAACTCTTGATTCCTTTGTCCCACGCGTCGTTTCCGTTTATTTTGTGATTTCTCACGATCTTGTTTGTCTCTGTCATTTCCTCTCCGACTCCGGAAGCAAACCCATGATTCGGCAATAAACTATAATCGGGGCATCGAACCGCCAGCGTTTCGAGACCTGAACCTCAACTCACACCTCATCCTCCACTCCCTGCTCACAACTCGACGACATTGTGCTTGCCATCATGGCACCCCATAACATCGAGCTCCGCAAAGGCCGCTACGCCCGCCTCGACGCCCCCGCAGAGGACGACGAACCTACCCCAACCCGCCGCTCCTTCGACTCCAACGATTCCTCATACGAAGACCTCGAGGAATTCGATCCCCTAAATTATGATGCCGGAACACTGAAGCAGAAACGATCCGCCAGTGACTTGAAATCAAGACGAGCATCCTCGTTCCGGAAAGCAGAATTTGTCTCGGAGAAAGCACAGCAAAAGGGTAGAAGGACATGTACGCCTTGCAGATTATGTGGCGGGCTGGCTCTGCTATTCGTCGCGACAACGGTGCTACTGCTATCTGCGGGAGGAATATGGGCGTGGAAAAGTGCGCCCAAGATGGGGCTGAGTCCTCCGTGGTATCCTTCGCCCAAAGGCGGGACGGACGCAGCGTGGGAAGAGAGTTATAAGAAGGCAAAAACATTGGTAGAGCAGATGACGCTGGTGGAGAAAGTCAATATCACAACCGGTACGGGATGGAGCATGCAGATGTGCGTGGGCAATACTGGACCGGTCCCAAGACTAAAGTTTCCGTCTTTGTGTCTGCAGGATGGACCGTTGGGGATTCGATTCACGGATAATATTACGGCGTTCCCGGCTGGGATAACTGTAGGGGCCACGTGGAATAAGGAGTTGATGTATCAGAGAGGACGGGCACACGGACTTGAAGCACGACTAAAGGGGATCCATGTGCTTCTGGGACCAGCGATGGGACCTTTGGGACGAATGCCAGCTGGTGGAAGGAACTTCGAGGGCTTTGGTACAGATCCTGTGCTCCAGGGCATCGCGGCTGCGCAGACAATTAAGGGAATCCAGTCTGAGGGGGTTATGGCGACAGCGAAACATTTCATCGGGAATGAGCAGGAGCACTTTCGGCAGGCTTTAGAGTGGGGGACACCGAACGCGATCTCGAGTAATATCGATGATAGGACACTTCACGAGATCTACGCATGGCCCTTTGCCGAGTCAGTTAGGGCGGGTGTAGCGAGCGTTATGTGCTCATACAACCAGGTAAGTCCAAGTCTGCAGTCTGGCTAAATCTGGGTACTGACAGTGACTAGGTCAACAACAGCTACGCTTGCCAGAACTCGAAGCTCATGAATGGCATCCTGAAAGACGAACTCGGGTTCCAAGGCTTCGTCCAGAGCGACTGGCTAGCGCAGCGAAGCGGTGTTGCCAGTGCGCTCACAGGCCTGGACATGTCAATGCCAGGAGACGGCCTGAAATGGGCGAATGGAAACAGTCTCTGGGGACCTCAGCTCACCAAAGCAGTCTTGAATGGTAGTGTTCCTGTGGATCGAGTCGACGATATGGTCACCCGCATTGTCGCCGCGTGGTACCAAGTTGGTCAAGACAGATGGCGAAAGCAGCCTCCCTTTGGCAAAGGAGGGCCAACATTCAGCTCTTGGACCAATGAGGAAATTGGCCTCCTACACCCGGGAAGCGACGATAAAACTACCGGCATCGTCAACCAATTCATAAACGTCCAAGGCGAAGATGAAGAGTTCCATGGCAAAATCGTTCGCCAGATTGGCGCCGAAGGTACAGTCCTCGTTAAGAATGAAAACAACTTCCTACCCCTGAGCCGAAACGGATGGAAAGAATACGAAAAGACTGGCAAAGAGATGAAATACCGCGTCGGTGTTTTCGGAGAAGACGCACGCCTAAATCGAAAAGGATTGAACGCCTGTCCAGATCAGGGTTGCAACGATGGTACGCTTGCTTCGGGCTGGGGCTCGGGCGCGGTCAACTTTCCGTATTTGATTGAGCCGATGTCTGCGCTTCGGGCCGCGTTTAATAATGAGTCGGTTTATGTTACCGATTGGCTTGAGAACACACTTCCGGCAGAGAAGCAGATAGTTGAGGATCAAGACGTTTGCATTGTGTTTGCTAACGCAGATGCTGGAGAGGGATTCTTGGCATATGAAGGAATCAAGGGTGACCGGAATGATTTATACTTGCAAAAGGGAGGCGACAAACTCATCCAAGATGTCGCCGGCTCCTGCGGTAAGGGAAATGGCAACGTCGTTGTTGTAATTCATACCGTCGGGCCCGTTATATTGGAGAACTGGATCTCCCACCCTTCGATCAAAGCAGTGCTTATCGCCAACCTCCCCGGCCAAGAATCAGGAAATTCGCTCGTCGACATTCTATTTGGGGACATCAATCCTTCAGGCCGCTTGCCTTACACCATCGCAAAGAAGGAAGAAGACTATGGGCCAGACAGCAAGGTCAAATACCTACCTAACCCCCTCGATGGCTTAGTCCCGCAGCAGAATTTTTCCGAGGGCCTGTATATCGATTACAGGTATTTGGATAAACACGACATCACTCCACGGTACGAGTTTGGATATGGACTGAGTTACACTACTTTCCACCTCTCCTCCCTCCTCCTTACAGCCAAAGGACCTAAGACCCCTTTCGCTGCGCCTCGTCCTGATGGCATCGCTCCTCCGAGTTATTCGACGGAGATCCCGGAGGCAAAAGATGCTTTGTACCCCGAGGGCTTCAGGAAGTTGAGCAAGTACATATACCCGTATCTAGAGTCGGTGGATGATATCAAGAAGCCTGAGCCTGAGATGCCGAATAAGATGTGGAAGGGGCATGAGCTAAGCCCCGCTGGCGGTGCCCAGGGTGGAAATCCAGACCTCTACACCACCATCCTAACCGTCTCTGCGTCAGTAACAAATATTGGCACCGTGGAAGGTGATTGCGTAGTCCAACTCTACATCGCTTTCCCCAAAGGCTACAAAGATCACGAGACTGGGGAGCCCGTCGATTTCCCGGTAAGGGTTCTACGTGGTTTCGAAAAGGTTCACCTCGATGTAGTTCAGGACGGTCCCATTCAGGGTATCAAAGGCAGTGAGCACGGCGGTGGTGGAAACAAGAAGATGGTGACGTTTGATGTTACTAGGAAGGACTTGTCGTACTGGGATATCAACAGACAAACCTGGGTGATGCCTACGACGGGTGACTTCAAGATATTTGTTGGGTTGTCTAGCAGGAATTTGCCTCTCGAGGGGAGCTGGTAGTTGGATGGGTGGTGGGGATGTTTGAATAATAAGAAGATGTTGATGTTTGGATAGGAGGATGCTGGGGTGTAGGAAGTACTGGGGGCGGTGAACGGCGATTTGGTGTTTATACGGCGCTTACATTGGTGCATACTTTGAATTCCTGTGGCGTAATATAGAGCATGTAGATCTTTGATGCATGAATTGAAGCGTTTTGGTCGGTGTAGCATTCTGTATCTTCATTCGTTGTGGGCTCTACTGCACGAAGTTAGGATCACTGATTGACTTCGACAACGGTAAGAACATGCAGTAAGATTTTTGGTTTTTCGAGGAAGCGGTGAAGGATAATTGATATCTACGGCGCTTACCTATATTCTTATCTCGCGTGCTTGTGAAGCGGTATTTGTGCAATCCAATTACATCGTTGGAAGATTCCAATCGACAAACTTTTTCTGCGATATAGTCTTTCCATGCACCTCCCTTACTGAGCGTAGGGCTCGAGTGGTACATACCGAATTTCGCTTTCACAGAGCTCCGCCAAAAGCGAACTCGTTGGGCGTAACCCGTCGATGAAGGACGAATGCAGAAATGCAAAAAGCTGGTAATTGTTCAAATCCATACAGGCCAACATCGGCCTATAATGTTCGCCACAAAGGGCATGACCCGGATCGCCTCTTTCTAATGGAAATGGAGATTTCAAAGTCAGCCCTACCCGAAACAGTCTAGACGTGTTTTGAAAGAAAATTGAAACGTTGCGCTAATGGTGGGTAAGCCTGCCCAACTTTAAAAGTTGCCCTCAAAAGATTCTGCCCACCAGCCCTTTTCCTTTCCTCTTCTTTGTGCTTTTTAACTCTCCACTCTCCACTCTACCTTGTGGTTCTGGCAACCGCGACTTAATACGCAGGATATCCATTTGTCAGGGCATCAGCGTGATCTGCAGCCACCTCGGACTTCAGCCCCGGAAGGATAACGAAAAATATCCCACCTCCATATCGATAAGAAAACCCCTCAAAAAAAACCGAAAAACCACCACCACCGCCATCATCAGAATACGGCAAACCAGCGCCTACTTCGGTTCTCAGCTCCTCTCGCATTCCCGGCCAGCGGGTTATGCCCCATCACGAATCGCCCCCCATGGCTCCCGCAATCATGGTAAACAAGGCCGGCGACAGCACCGCGCCCCCGCCTACACAGGAAGATGTCAGCGCCATCCTCAACGCCGCCCTTTCCGCGAAGACGTCACACGCCTCCGTAGAAGCGGCCTACAACCTCACCGAACTCATCCAGAACTCGGTTGGCTTCCGTGGCCTCAAGGGCTATGGCGTCCTCGACGATATCAAGAAGGCGGCCACCGACAAGAAGAGCCCCATAAAACGAGAGGGTGCCATGAACGCTCTTGGAGCTCTGTTCGAGCGCTTCCCACGCGTACATAAGTTGGGCGAGGTCGTCTTTCTCGTCCAGGAAGATGGGCTCGTTCTGCTTGCGCTAGACTCTCTTGCGGATAAGACGCCAGCGGTCAAGGAGTCCGCGCGCTATGCGCTGGACCAGCTCTTCGACAACTTGAGCGCCGAGGCGAAGGTCTTCGGCCTCCTCCCCGTGCTTGTCAAGCGTCTAGGAAAGCAATCCGGAAAATGGCAGGGTGCGGTTGGCGCGCTCGAGCTCATGGGCCGGATGGCAGACAAGGCCAAGATGGGCATGGAGAGCCTCGAAGCCGAGAAGGAGAAGGACATACTCAGAGAAGCAATGGGCAAGAAGCTCGAGAGTCTGATTCCCGTTGTAGAGAGCGGCATGCACGATCTCAAAACCGAGGTAGGTCTGACCCAGCGCGCGCAACAGAAACACAGTACTAACATCATTATAGGTCACTAAGCAAGCCCTCAAGACAATGAACAGCCTTACCACCCTCCTCCAGAACGACGATATTGCTCCCCGCATTCCCCTCCTTGTCAAGGCCATCGAAGACCCCTCTACGCAGAGTCAGCAGAAAGCTATTCATGCTCTATCGCAAACCACTTTCGTCGCCATCGTCACATCCCCTGTCCTCGCTATGGTCACTCCTCTCCTTGCTCGATCACTGAACTCTCCCTCTACCTCCCAGGAAGTAACCCGTCAAACGGTTGTTGTAGTCGAGAATCTGACGAAGCTTGTCCACGATCCTATCGAGGCGCGTGCTTTCTTGCCCAAGTTGCAGCCTGGTGTCAAGAAGGTCAAAGATGGGGCTTCTCTTCCTGAGGTCCGTGAGATTGCTGGAAGAGCTCTGGACGTTATTGAGAAAGCTATCTCTGACAGAGCCGATGGCGTCGACCACGGTGTCGTTGAGCGCGCTGTCACCGACGATGTTGCCAAGGTTCTAGAGAAGGAAATCTCAAAGTCTGGCCCCATGCAGAATTTCCCCGGAGACGCTGAGATTTGGGCTCTCGCAAAACCCTACTTATCTGAGATGATTGCAGAGGTTGCAAATCAGCGGCAGGTGCAGCGCATCCATGGTCTTGTTGCACCGTACTTGGAACCCCTGATGAACCCCGGAGACGCCGAGAAGGTCGCTGAAGGTGTTCGCAAATTCTACTCTGACGAAGATGAGCGCAGGTTTGGTGTCCCGGAGAAGGAGGACGACGGTGAGACTGAGATCGTTAACGCTACCTTCTCTCTGGGTTACGGTGGCATGTTGCTCCTTTCCCACACCAACCTCCGACTCCTGAAGGGCCATCGTTATGGTCTCTGCGGTCGCAACGGTGCTGGTAAGTCTACGCTGATGCGAAGCATTGCCTCCGGCAAATTGGAGGGTTTCCCGCCCCAAGATGAAGTCAAAACTTGCTTCGTCGAGCACAACCAAGGCGAGGACGCCAATCTCAGCATTCTCGAATACATCTCGAGTGATCCTAGATTTGCGGATGAGAAGCCCGAACGTATTTCCGAAGTTCTGTCCGAAGTTGGCTTCAGCGCTGGCCCACAAGGCAAACAATCCGACCCCGTTGGCTCCTTGTCAGGAGGATGGAAGATGAAATTGGCTTTGGCTCGTGCCATGCTTATGCGTGCCGATGTCTTGCTTCTCGACGAACCCACCAATCATTTGGATGTTGCGAACGTAGCTTGGCTAGAGAAGTACCTGCAAGAGCACACCGAAATCACTAGCTTGATTGTCTCTCACGACTCCGGATTCCTTGACGCTGTCTGCACCGACATTTACCACTACGAAACAAAGAAGTTGATCTGCTATAAGGGTAACCTTGCAGCTTTCGTAAAGCAAAAGCCAGAGGCCAAGAGCTACTATACTCTCTCAGATTCGCAGGTCCAGTTCAAGTTCCCTCCTCCTGGTATCCTTACCGGCGTCAAGTCCAACACTCGTTCCATTCTGCGTATGACCAACTGCACGTACACCTATCCTGGAGCTTCGAAACCTAATCTATTCGATGCTTCCTGCAATCTTTCGCTTTCTTCTCGGGTTGCGATTATTGGCGCCAACGGTGCCGGTAAGTCCACACTCATTAAGATTCTCACCGGCGAAGCCGTCCCTCAGGAAGGCAGAGTCGAGAAGCATCCGAACTTGCGTCTTGGATATATCAAGCAGCACGCTCTCGAGCACGTTGAGATGCACATGGAGAAGACTCCTAACCAATATCTCCAATGGCGTTACGCCAACGGCGATGATCGTGAGGTGCTTATGAAGCAAACACGTATTCTGACTCCGGAGGACAAGATTCAGATGGAAACCACCATCGATATCGGTGATGGTATGGGCGATCGCAAGATTGAGGCCCTAATTGGTCGACAGAAGTGGAAGAAGAGTTTCCAGTACGAAGTCAAGTGGATGAACATGATTCCAAAGTTCAACACTATGATTTCACGCGAGACCTTGCTTGCTAGAGGTTTCCAGAAGCTCGTCCAGGAGTTCGACGATCACGAGGCGTCCCGTGAAGGTCTCGGTTTCCGTACTCTGGAGCCCAAGGTGATCTCAAAGCATTTTGAGGATCTCGGCATGGACCCTGAAATTGCGAACCACAATGAGATCTCTGGTTTGTCAGGTGGACAGAAAGTCAAGGTTGTGCTTGGTAAGTCTTCTGCTCCTTTCAACTCACACGACGTCACTAACATTCTACAGCTGGTGCCATGTGGAACAACCCCCATCTCCTCGTCCTTGATGAGCCCACTAATTTCTTAGATCGTGACTCCCTTGGCGGTCTCGCCGTCGCCATTCGCGAGTTCAAGGGTGGTGTCATCATGATTTCCCACAATGAAGAGTTCGTCGGTGCTCTCTGTCCAGAGCAATGGCACGTTGCCGATGGTCGGGTCACCCACAAGGGCCATCTCGCCGTTGCCAGCGACCGCTTCGAAGACTCCCGTGCGGGCAGCCTTGCAGGTTCTGGTGTGAATTCGGCTATGAGCTCGGCCGTCAGCTCCGCTGTCTCGTCGGCCGCTCCTAGCACGACCGGTACCCCGAACATGAGCGAGGCTGAGGGTAACAAGGATGATATGAAGTTCAGGTCCCGCAAGAAGAAGAAGATGACTCGTGCTCAGCAGAAGGAGCGCGAGGTGAGGAGAAGACTGAGATACATTGACTGGTTGAACAGCCCCAAGGTACGGCATTTTCTTTATCCTGTGTATGGAACATGTATGCTGACTTTTGCAGGGCACACCTAAATACCCCGACACCGATGATGAGGCCGAATAGATGGCGTGTCAATCTCAATACACGCGGACACATTTGATGACTTAGATTTGCATTGACCGGCGTTGAATAGACGGGTTTTAATGGATGTTTGTGGTTCGGTATTAAATGCATGATAGACGAATATGAGCATGGGCAAAAGAATTTCGTGTTTTCATTCTCTTTCCCCTACATATCTATCAATCAATTTTTGAGTTATTTCACGAGCGTGGGTGCACTACATGAGTTGAGTGAGTACAGATGTGGCTGTAGTGGTTACAAATATAACTACCACGGATAAGTTGTCCTTGATAGGGAAGGTCTGCGGGTAAGCTTGTGTGTTGCTGTTCCCCCCTTTCTCGTCGTAGTATTGTGTGCTTGTTCAAATGGGCTTTCATCTCTTGTATATCTGATTCGTTCCCACGCGTTCCACTGCTTTCTTCAATGTCTCTCTCAACGCGCAAATGACTGGTGATTGTCACTATCATGTAATGATGCGCACTCTCTCTCCCCCCCCATATTATCTTATGTTTCCACCTCCATGCGCTTCCTCTACCATTGACCTTCTCGCGTACTGCATATTGCCATCAAGAAGTACAGCATGCAGGGGGCCGCCCCCATACGACACCCTGCCGCACATGAGATACAGCATAGAGCAAGATGAACGGCTCTACCTTCTGGTCGAAGACTGCATCCTGCGCCAGGTTGGCGGAGCTTTTGTCTTACAGTGAAGTTGTTATGTTTGCCAGTCCTCGGGCTTTAAACTGCTAGTCGTTCCTGCCGTTTTTACGTGCCTTCCCCCCAAAACACTCAACACGCATTCAACATTTGCTTTATCTCCGATAGCCTCACCGTCGTCACCGCCAGTGCTAAGACGCACTAGTCAAAGCGCCCCACTTTGCGTTTGCCTCGAGCTCAAAATCCAAAAGCCCTGCCTTTTCCTCTTCTCCTCCTCATCCACATTCCATACACCACGTTCTCCTCGACACACATTCGCCTTCGCTCTCACTTGCTAGAACGCTCACTGAAGAACAATTGTAAGTGCCTCCCCAGCGCCCCTTGTGCGTCGGTGTCCAGCAGCACCCTCCTGTGCGCGTCGCTTTCCCCACCTTCTGAGCCTGGCTAACTGGACGATAGAGTGTCACCCACATTCAAGTTTCGAGCACTTTGAGATTAGGTGAGTCTCCAATGCTGACAGTCCTTCTATCTCCTCTCATCCCTTCACTTTTTACTCTGCACGGTGGAAGCGAGCAGGAGAGCTCACTTCACCACCCCTCTTCTACTGCCTTCTTCCTTCCAATCTCTTCTTTCTCGCTCTCTCTTTCAACTCTCCGCCAACTCCTTAACACTCACTGACTACTCCATTATCTCTCAGTCCTCGACAAATTCTCAGCATGAAGCTTCTCTACCTCGCGGGTGTGGTCCTTACGGACCTCGCCGCGGTCGTCGCTGGTGTTCCATTCACTGAGAAGGATCTCGTCAGA
This sequence comes from Herpotrichia juniperi, assembly GCA_014905255.1. NCBI lineage: Eukaryota > Fungi > Ascomycota > Dothideomycetes > Pleosporales > Melanommataceae > Herpotrichia > Herpotrichia juniperi. The sequence continues at coordinate 746,815 of BLYF01000046.1, read as the reverse complement.
GCCAACAAGTTGGGTGCGACCCCTGCTCATCATGGTGCTGTAAGTCATACATCCCACATCCCAGGGGCTTGATCGTCTGTCAGTCCGCCTCTCTCGTCACTTGTGTACGCTTTGTACATGGCGGCAGAGACACGAGACGTTTGACGAAAGGGCATTTTGGCTACAGGAGGGACTCCATGGCTGACTTTAATACTAGTTCGACGCTGTCATTCGTGACGAAGCTCCCGTCATCGACGCCGACTCTCAAGTCTCTGGAGTGACTACCAAGAAGTGCTCCCGTGGTGGCCACACTGTGCTTGCCTTCGCAGCGGGTTCCTGGAATGAGGATCAGCGTTGTAAATCGCCCTTTGTCTGCTGTGACACCGGTCTTGACGCCGAGATTGGCTGCTTCTGCAAGGTAGATACTGCCGATTCCTCTCGAGCACAAGGCAGCAACGATGTCCATACGACCACGGACCCTAACCACGGACGATCATGCTTCAATGACAGAACTGGCATCTGGCGCTGTATCAAAGGCTTCTGCGCTCCGGAGAGATACTGTCTCGACGAAGGAAAGATGTGCCAGAACACCGATATGGGACCAGCCTGCGAGCCAAATGATTGGGCACAACACATCCTTGCCTTTGGGTGCACCGATGCTTGCCAATGCGGCTGTAGAGGCCGAGACAATGCTCGCTTCTGTCCTTGCCTTGAGCAGCTTGCTGGGCGATCCATCAAAAGCTCCGCCAAGAACATCATCAAGCCCGCTACTGAGACCGTTGCCTCTCTCCTAACCAAGGGTACGTATATCTACACTTTCAATATTGGGCTCCAGCTAACAAAGGCATCCTCTTGCAGACATCCAGTCCGACGAACCTGATGTATCAGCATCGATATATATGCCCGGCCATTTTCCTCTGCTTACACGAAACGATGAGACTTCTATTCACGACCATGTTAGCAAAGATGTATCTACGAAGATGGATCTCAATCATGAGTGGTAGGTAACTACTCATCGTCCCTCCCTTCTCCTATGTCGTACGATGTAGATAGGAAGCCATAAGAGGCTTATTTGCAACGAATATCACACCCCTTACACCATTCGTTCCCCGCTCGTTCCTGTCCAACTACTTCCTCTGCACTTGAAGTTTGCGTTCTCCCAATGCCAATCCATTCGTACCCAACTTACCAACCTTACACAAACATCACACCGTGACTTCTCAATCAGCCACTACTTCCCATCCTTTCAACGGCTAACCATCCCTAAGGGCCTCGCTCGAATCATCTTGCACGCCAGGTCATTACGCTTGTCTGTACGGTCGTGAGTACACTACTGTCTGTAATAGTGCGGGTGAATGGGTTATCGGAAGCTATTGCGGCTTTGACTCTGGTCACAAAGGCTGGTAAGACTGTTCCCGACAGACTAAACTGTTCCTCTTTGCTAACTTCTCAAAGTTGCCGATACGGCTCAACTCCCGGAACTGCGTAAGTTGATCATTTTGCGAGTATGGGGAGAGATACTAATTAAGGAGCAGTTACTGTGACTGTCGGGCTCCTCCTCAGGAGATTGATTTTACACAACGAGATCTTACTGCCAGGACTCAAATATCGCAGGAATCGAATGGTTGCACACCAGGCCAGTATGAATGCATGGTTGACCGCGTATTGATAGTCTGCGACCAGACTGGACGCTGGAAAGCCTCGGCTGACTGTGGAGGGAGGCACTGGTCAGTTTCTCCCTGCAGTTCTTGATCTCTGATACCTCGACGCTAACTTTGTGCAGCTGCAAGCACGGAACAGTTCCCGGCACTGCGTAAGTGATGATGCTTGAATTATATCGTAAATGACCCTGGACTAATTAGTCGCAGGTATTGTGACTGCAGGCCGCCATCACCAACGATCGAAACACTGCCAGATGTATCTGCCGTCAATCTTCCTAAGCGAGAAGTAGTGGCACCTGTTTGCACTCCAGGCCAATTCACGTGCGATTCATTTTACCCAGAACGGGGAACTCGGGTCATCGTATGCAACAATACTGGTCAATGGCAAGTGTCATCCTTGTGCGGCAAGAACGCGGCTGGGGTAGGCTGGTAAGTTGCCTAGATCCTCTATATCTGATCTATTTGACGGACAGATACTGATTTTATTCCAGCTGCGAATGGGGTCTTATCCCTTATACTGCGTAAGCACTGTGCTCCCAGTCATTTAATAATACTCTAATTGTTTGACAGCTACTGCAAGTGCCCTCCTGTCGCACAGCAGGAACCATCTACTTCTACTCTCAGCATCCTAGAACCAAAAGACATCACTGATCGTCAAGATCAGCATGTAAAGGCGCCTTGCGTCCCTGGTACTTACATATGCAACCCCAACTTCGACAGGATCCTTGTGTGCAACAGCAAGAGCAACTGGAAAGATTCAACTTACTGTGGCAAGTGGTGGTAAGTTATTTCCTCTTCCCATATAGCTACCTGCCTTTACTTCAACAACACTAACTTGACTTAGCTGCAAGTTTGGCTCTGTTGCTGGAACCGCGTACTGTGACTGCCGAAACGAGGCTTCCCCACTGAACGGAACCTTCGCACTGAACGGAACGGCCTGATCACTCCATTCGGGCTTATCACAACACCTGAATTCGGACTGACGACTTTTGCTCGTTCTCTGAAGTTCATGCCAACTTTCTTTTTTTTCACTCTGATCAAGATCTGATCCCCCCAAAGGGCATTGTTCGGATGATGCATATACTGGTAAGATGAATGGAGGAAGATACCCGAAAGTATGCTATAGAGTTACAATGAAGGATGTAATTATTTCCAGTCTTTCGATGCTTACATCTGGTACCTACTTTAGCCCTGTCTCCCCCTCGCCTCTACCTCCACAACCCCCAATTCAACCTTGACCTCCTCAAACAAATAGTCCAGCACCTCATTCTCTTCCCCTGGTACATATCCCAAGCACCATAACAAGCCAACATTTCTTCCCTTCGATTCATAGTCATTCTTCTTTGTGACATTTCACGAACAGCATTGAGCATCAAGCACACATACCCAGCCTTGTGCCCGGTCATTCCTTATAGTTTTGCTACCGGTATTGACGTTCACAGCATACGGAATACATATTCTGTAGCATGTTGGAGACGGAGGATTGAGTGTAGAAAACGAATACTGGGCGACCAATATTCGGAAATTAAGACAATGGATAAGGATGGAACGGATAGAACGCTCGGGTAGGAAGGCTGAAAACAATAGGGATAAAAGAGATGACTATCACGACGGTGATGTAGAATTATAAAGGCTTTGTAGGACAGCTATGATCCTCCTGCACTCTGTTTAGATCCTTCCTTCGAATCCTGCTCCGAGGTGACAATAAGGAGTAGAACTATGTAAAACAAGCATACTTAACAAGATTGATTTGCCAATTTTATATCCAATAATCGTTTGTACGGGCTCTTACGCACCCCATGGGTAGTCTTCGTTCTGAGCGGTTTAATATACATTCATACTGTATCTTCTAGCAGTACCTTTACAGGGCCCCTGTGATTCTCCTCAGACATGGAAATATGCAGTATAGTACGACGGCTTGAATACTTCTTGGATATTTTTGGCGTCGTCCTCCACGCAATGGCATCGCACCGAAAAGGTACGTCTCAAGTCGTGGAACGTTCGTTGCTATAACTACCAGAAAAGACAAAGATGTATCCAAAGTGAAGGTATTGAAGAATGACCCCAGCCGTAGGGAGCTAGCGGTCTTGGCCGTCCACTAGCATTCACACGTCTTAGCCTGCCCAGCCATCTCACATCTCAATCAATTCATCCGCATCAATCAAATCCATTACCACCGCGCATCAACCACGCCCTAAGCCCCATACTGTCAACTTCTGCCGCCATCGGTATCTATCTACCGTGGCAAAGGCATGGCTTCCGGCGCTCCTACCTCTTCGCGCCAGTGTGGGCCGTTCCGCACCCTGCAACATGATCTGAGAAGGGCGTAAATTTTCTTAAGAGGCCTGCATATGAGGGAAACCCATGTCCATTCCGGGGAGATTGCCGCTGGGCGGTTGATGACTGGGATCGACACCCCGTGACTACGTTGACCCGGGCTGGTGGGTGTCCTCAGGTTCGGTTATATAATGGGCTTACCACAGCGAAACCTTACAGTTTGGGTTCTCATCTTGGGTCTATCCATCCAACTAACAGCGAAACGAAGAGTCTGTCATGGTCCTTTCCTTTGTTGTTGCGGTCACGATTGTGAGCTCATTGGTGCCTTTCTGCTCGGCTGTCCCATTTCGAGTTCGTGCTGATCAGATTGGGGCCCCTGGGGACGCGATCTTTGACTATGTTGGTAAGTAGTGTATTGAGAGCAATTTTTTTCCGAATGCTAACCACTTGCTAGTTATTGGAGGCGGAACTGCAGGATTGACAATCGCGGCTCGACTTGCTGAATTCGCGTCTGTCGCTGTTATCGAAGCTGGAGGCTACTATCAAACCGACTATGGCAATGCCAGTGTTGTTCCTCTGCTCTGCTTGACTAGCATTGATGTCATCGACCCATCCACAGCCTTTCCCCATCGCCCGGAAATCGACTGGGAGCTCTTAACCCAGCCTCAAACCAATGCAGCCAATCGGGTTGTGCATTACGCGCAAGGCAAGACTCTGGGCGGCTCTTCCGCTATCAACACTATGTCCTACGCCAGATCCTCGGTAAGTGCATATAAGCGTTGGGCGGACCTCGTGGGCGACAGCAGCTATACGTTTGACAACCTGCTTCCGTACTTCAAGAAGTCTGTTCGCCTTACCCCTCCAAACCTTCAAAAGCGGAATGCTGCCAACGCTACACCGGAGTATGATCTCAACTCCTTCGGCAGTGGAAGCCCGCTCGATGTATCCTGGAATAACTGGGTTGATCCGACGATCACTTGGCTGGCGAAGTCTCTCCAAGCGATTGGGCTTGCGATCAACCCCAAAGGATGGAGTGCTGGCGATTTGAATGGTGGGTCGTGGGTCCCTTCTACGATAGATCCAGCATACGCTACTCGAGAGTCATCACAGACCAGCTTCCTCGAATCTGTTTCTGAAATCACTCGGCTCGTGGTGTACCCTCACAGTCAAGCGACCAGGATTCTTTTCGATGGGACGACGGCGTCTGGGGTGACTGTTGACACTGACGGCACAATCTACACCTTGTCGGCGAGCAAAGAGGTCATTCTTAGTGCTGGCGTATTTCATTCGCCTCAGATCCTGATGGTGTCAGGTAAGCAGAATCGGATTTAGCAAAAGAATATAAACTCACATTTGCAGGTATTGGCCCGAAGTTGACACTGGAAGCTAACGACATTTCTGTCATTGCAAACCTTCCAGGTGTAGGACAGAATCTCCGGGACCCGATTTCCGTCAATGTGGGACATTTCGTTAGCACGGCTAATGCTCAGGGCATTGTCGCCAATTCAACTACCCGGCCGGAAGCTCTTCGTCAGTACCAAGAGGAAGCTGCCGGTCCTTACAGCTCAGCAGCAGGCTACGTCTCGTTTGAGCGACTTCCAGAAGAGCTTCGCGCTTCACTTTCGGATGCCACCCGCAAAGCTCTAGCAGCCCTGCCCTCTAACTCACCCGAAATCCAGTTCATCGCCGGCACGTTCCTGTGGACTAATGGGAGTGCAATGGGCTCGTTAAGCGCAACAATCTGTAATACGTTTAGTCGAGGGAGTGTGACCATCTCAAGTGCTAGCGTTGCTGATGCTCCTGTGATCGATCTTGGGTGGTTTAGCGACCCAGCTGATGGTGATGTCCTTGTTGCTGGCTTGAAAAGAGCACGGCAAGCTTGGGCTTCGGAACCCGCACAATCGGTTAGCCTTGGTTCTGAGGTGAAACCTGGCGAGAGTGTTGCAACCGATGAGCAGCTACTGGAGTTCGCCAAGGCCAATGCGAATATGGTTTGGCATCCAAGCTCGACCTGCTCCATGGGACAGGAAGGAGATGCAGATGCGGTGGTAGATTCGGAGGCTAGAGTATTTGGCGTACAAGGGCTCAGAGTGGTCGACATCTCCATATTCCCCTTTTCGCTGCCAGGTCATCCTCAAGCATCGGTCTACATGATAGCCGAGAAGATCGCAGATGCCATTAAGAAAGGGTCGCAATGACATATGTTCTCATCCGCCATCTCTGGATAATGGTATGTAGTGAAAAAGGAGAAGGGTTCAGCCGTATGACAAGCTTTCATCAATTCACGGAACAACCCATTGAGCTAATGACGAACAGTGAGATTTCAGCGAATTACAGGCTTCAGCCCCAAAGTCGCCACGCAAGACTTGTTCTATGGTGACACAACTCAACGTGTGGCCTCTGATGCTAAAGCCTAGGTTTCAGCTCCGATATAGACTCTTGCTGCAAATCGCATTGGGTGAAGAGCATGTGCCAAGCCTGCAACTCAGCCTTTCCTTCTCTTAAAAGCTCACAGTCTGTACTAGTTCGCTATCTTCCCTGAGTCGCTGCCTATCATTATGTGGCCGCAACATGCAGGTTTGCGCCTCAGTCTCTGCCATTCATTTCTTCCTGTTTATTGGCTAGAAGTGTCTCCAGCCTCGTAGTCTTGTGTTCTGCGCAGCCGCATATGCGCAGTCCAAATCCACTGCCTAATACTCCGCCAGTACTGTTTCTCTACGAAAATAGCCAACTATAACGACACTATGTGCTCTTTTAAGATTACGCAACATCTTCCCAAACGTGTGTCTCGTCTGCTTCCAATACCCGTTTAGCTACAACGAGTGGACTCTTAACATGCTATTCTTAATCCTGGCAGCTGCGACAATCTTCTTTACCTCTATCCTTGCACGTGAAGGTGGCGATGGAAGAGGAGGGGGAGGCACACCTATCATTCCGCACACAGAGGATGAGTGCTACAGTGACTTTCTGAATCCCATGTATGTACGTGGGAATGGGTCAAATGGCTACAACTTCACAGGGCCCAAGATTGGGAACTATTGGTATTGGATCTGGGATGTTGAAGTAAATCGAACCTCGCGAAAGAACATGTTGGATTTGCTAACTTGATCAGCACGATAAATCGAGCGTCAATCTGATCACAACTCTAGAGCCCGCTATATCCTGGAATATGGAGATCCTCGATGCCTACTATAATGGCACATTCTCCCTGACGATCACCCCTCCGCCCTCAAATGGGACCTTCGACTGCCCCGAACTCAAATCCCAGACCATCCCCAATATGTTCTTCCGCGTCGGACCGCAGTCTAGAAACAACATGACGCGCAAATCCTACGGCGACGAGAACAGCTATTACTTCCAGTTCGGCCGCACCCTTCCTGATGAGAAGTGCCCCTATACAGCCAACAAGGCATTCGTGCACTTTGAGTCCAGCAATGACGAGCTGCAACAAGCGCAAGCATGGACGCTAGATCAGAAGAAGAAGGGCAACAAGTTCGAACTCTACGGTACACTTGAAAGCAACACGGCAAGTTATGGCAACTACTGGAACTACGTCGTCAACACAACTGGCTCAGATATCAACTACCCTCAAAATTGCCCTACAGCTTTCTCGCTTCGTACAATGCTTGCCTCTACTGGCGCAAAGATGAACGCCACTGTTACCGCGACCGCTGCGGATATGGAATTCGAGTTCAAAGACACCGAACAACCCGGCTACATCATCACTGGGTCTTTCTCAGGCCAGAGTTGGGACGAAGGCGCACATTTGCTTTTCGACACAAATACTATCCAGACTGAAGGCGAAACAACACACGTCAAGCCCCGTGTACCCAAGACCTTTTTTCATAAGTATGGAAAATGGATCATCATTGGCGCAGTCGTTCTCTGTGTTTTCATCGCGGCATGGATTGTCTATCGACGTCTTAGTTGCTTCAAGGCCTGCTTTCCCTGCCGCCCCAGAGAAAGAATTAGCAGGAAGAAGCTCCACAAAGCGAAAAGGTCGGAACAAAACCATCATATCCAGCAGCACAGTGCCTGCGCGGATTGGACTCTGAAGGTGCCCATTCATGGGGTTTTTTCTACGCCAATCCCGACTTCGGCCCCAGAACCTGTCATCACCTACGAAGTTTCAGCAATTGTAGCTGAGAGTTTTGGAGTTACTGATGGGCCGTATGTGGATGAGATTAGAAGGGCTCAGTTGAATATGAATCAGGCAGTTTTGGATCTGAGCTGTGCGTATGATGTGAGGAGTACGCATATGGCAGAGACGATGATAGCACACCATTCGGCGCTGATTGGGCGGTATATGGCTTTGAGGAAGGCTCAGGGACTGTAATATAAAATCGGACCGACGCGCATGATAAGAGTTGTTCATTTGCACTTCGTTTACATTGTAACTTTTCAATGTTTACCCGGTGTACACTTGCTATCCTTACGCTCAGTACTATTGCAACTACGATACTCCTCTTGGTCGAAGTTGTGCAATCATCTGTTCTCTTTTCATTCCTTCATCTTTTTAATTGCATAACCCATCTCCTTGAGTTGCGTCTAGATTCCCTTTGCCAAGTTCCAACTGTATCCTTTCCCAATGGATAATCATGTGTCTATATCTCCTTCGCTGTATAACTTCTTCTTTTCCTTTCCCTCTCTCTCCAGCTTTTACATCACGGCTCATGGAACCTCAATAAAAAGTGAGGTCATGGTAAATATGAGTGGTCTTAAGCTTCTAAAAAATAGACTGTACAGTTACCTAAGTAGAATTCTCATCTCGAGTATGGTTGACAGCTTATCCAGCGACAGTTCCAACGAGCTTCCAAACCACGATCCAAAAGTGGGAATGACCATCTTGGTCAACGAGGTCATGGATTTTGTGTGAGATTAACACAATTTGAAGTACTCTGCACAGAATATCAAGAATGTCTACGTTCTAGAATGAAAGAAGAGAGCAAATGAGACGTAGCGAATCCGAGCCACACAGTAACCTCCCACTACTGAAGCCTCCATTTCTAACCTTTTTCAGTACCTCGAACTTCATAATTAAACGTACCCCAGGTCAAGAAAGCGGTCCCACTTCAGACTCCCTCCCCAGCATCCTGAACCCCTCAATGATCAAATCCTTATCTACGCTCATATAGCTTCTGATTTTACAGCGTTCACCATCCAAAGGTGGCCCGACCATACAAGTCATATAGCTCGTCGGCTCCGAATTCTTGTTCGCTGTGATGTATTGAATTCCAGCGTATGTCCTACATTTCATATTAGCTCAGCAGCAGCTGTTTCTCAATAGCAAGATAGAAAGACTCACACATCCCTCCGTCCTTCCGCAACACCCAACCCAAAACTCATCTCCGGCCTCCTCTCTCCTAGTCCCCACCACCTAGTCATCCTAAATCTCACTTCTCCGTCCTGCATACTCTCCCACTCCCTTCCTTCTCCCTGGACTTCAATTTTCCTCATCCCCCTTTGTTCTCCTGCTTTAACACATGCATATTCTCCGCCCGGCAATGTCCCATTCGGCCAACTCGCCTGACAATTGTGCACTCCGGACGGGAGGTTGATGTCGAAATCGATGCTCGAGTCGAATCTCGCCCAGTCGGGCCAGGTGATGGGGAGCCCGGAGTCGGCCATCATGTAGTGCATGTTGAGGCGGGGGATGAGCCAGGGTTCTGAGATTGCGATGGTGGGGGTGGGGAGGGTGTGTGAAACGGTTAAGAGGAAGGAGATCGTAAGAAGTATGGAGAAGGAGATAGGGTGGTGCATTGTGAAGATGTCTTGTTTGTGTTAATTGAATTGAAGAATAAGCCGAGGATGTGTGGTGATAGAAGAAGTGCGTTTTAACCTAAATTAAGTACGTTCCGACCTAGAAAGAACTTTCTTGTGCAACGTCGAACAGGTAAGCACGGCCGTTACGCAAGATATATTGGATCCCCAAACTTGACAGCGGCCCACACAAGTATGCCGGGTAATTGCGCATAAATTCTCAAACCACTTATCGTAGCTACCTGCTTATCATTACCGGCAACACAAGGTACGATGAGCAACAAAAGGCACCTACCGTTCATTGCAGCATGGTCTGACATAACGTGAGAAAAATGTGATTGATAACGAGGCAAAATGGTGCGAACGGGGAATATATCAATATATTCAATATGACCACGCCCGTTGAACGTGATCTGAGGATATACTTACTGTGCAGTCGGAAGATACCGGAAAGTCAGTTTGTAATAGCTTCCAACGCCCGATTCCTCATATCAGTGGAAAGAAAAGTTGCTAGTATGAGATGATCCACGCGTAAAAATATCATCCAAACATAAAGCATCACCGGTACCTCTCAAACGCCATAATATATTCCTGGTGGCATGTTAATGAGTAGCGACCCGTTGCGGCCTCCCATACCTAATCGCAATCGCTTTGTCCGCCAGCTCCTGAAAGTTCAGGTTTTGGTCCTGGTCCGGCATGTGCTCGCCACTTGCAATACAATGAATCTTCATCTTCGGATGGAACTTCAAATTGCTGAGCAACTTTGGGGTGATTAGGAAATATTGACTTGTACGCTCCTGGCACGCAATATCGACCATTCGCTCGTGCACCATGCGTTCGTTACGCGGGTCCATACCCTGGTTGATCTCATCGACGACACGGAACGGCGAGCGCGCGAGGTCTTGCAGTGCCATTAGGTAGAAAATTGTTGAGACGGCACGCTCGCCACCAGACTGGCGGTGTGAGTCGAGAATTGAAAGGGATTCATTTTCGCTTGAAGTTGTCAGCGTACGTGTACAGAATGTGGATTTAAGAAGTTGTTAGCTTACCGGAACCGAACTTGGATCTGGATGGACCACGCTTCGAACTCCTCGTCTTTATAGACTCCAACTTGACCTGCGCATCCGATTCCTTCGAAGTTGTGGGAAAAGCCATCGCTAATCTTCGCGACAAGTGTGTCTAGTTCTGGTTCCCATTGTCCACGGATCTCGACAATCTTCTCTTTGGTTTCGGCTAGCTCCATCCGTATCTCAGCGAGCCGTTCGTCTGTGTCCTGAATGTCTTGTTCTCGCCTCTCGAACTCCTTGATAGCTCTTGGGTTGCCCTCTGCCATCATTTGTAGCCGTGCGTCGTTGCCTTCAATTACATTGTCAAGGTCTTCGACAGTGGCAAGAGTCCGGTGCTCCTCGATGACTGCTTTCTGTTCATCAGTGGCATCTCTCATGGCGGCGTTCGCTGTGTGAACAAGCGCGTTGTGATCTTTAGTATATTTTGTCTTGAGTGCCCCTAATGTCTGGATCTCGGCCTCCTTTCCGCTAACGCGTTGTAAGATGTCCTGATTTTCAAGCTCGAGTGACTCAACTTCAGACGTGGCCTCGACCAATCGAATTTCCGCTTCTACGAGTGACTCGTGAAATTGTCGCAGAACGGTGACAGCTTTCTAGGACAACGTGAGTGAAGAGTATCGCAAAACATGTGGAAGTGTAACCTACTGTATACTCTAGAGTCTTCTTGGCGATATCAATTGATCCCATTTCTGCTTTGATGATCAACTGGCGAACTCGGTGACTAGTAGTCGCTATCAATTCAAGGAGATTATCTTGTTCTGCTTTCTTGTCGGCTACATAACGTCAGTGATTAACTCTCAAGATAGGCGGGAAGGCTCGCAAAATACGGACCAATTTTGCGTGGGAGCAGGTTCCAGGCATGTATTGTCTTTTGTATCCTGTCTTGATTCTCTTTAATTTCTCTCTATATCGTATATTAGTATGTGACTTCGGAGATGGATAGACGCGCCCTTACGATTTCAGCCTTAGCTCGTTCTTGCTCATCTTTAAGTTTCTGCTTCTCGTTCCCGAGGGCTCTATGCTCGTTTACAACTTCCTGCAACTCCTGCTCCGATTCCTTAATCGTGTTGTCAATTCGCCGGATCTGCTCAGCGTCTACGGGCTGGTCGATTAACAGTTGTGCTTTCCTGATAGCATTGACACGGGTAGATGATACACCGTATTCTTTGCGTCGTGTAATCTGACACTTTTCCTGGCCAGCGACCCAACTATTGATTGGACTATTCTCGAGGGCCTGGTGCTGCTGATCCGAGATTTGTCTCGATGAGAATGCGACCCGATGTATTGAGGAACTATCACAGAGCATAGCTAAGACTGCCTCGGGGCCGCTGAGGTAATCCTTGAGCCATCCCTCAAATCCGTAGCCTGTGAGCTCTTCTCGAGTTACAGGAGATTGATAAAATGAAAGGGGTTTTGGCGAGGTACGGATCGACACCTGATGTAAACGCATGTCGCCCAACAGTTTATTCGAGATAAACTTAGTGTCCTCTCCATTCTCACATGTGATAGCCGTTAATTCCATTGGTCTGATAGAAGACTCAATAGCATCCGCAAAACGAGGGTCAGTTACAGAGCATTCCAAAATCGGTGGACCGTAGATCTTGCCTTTGAGTGGTAAGGTAGTACGATTATCCTCGATCCACTTCCATCCTTTGGCCGCATCCCTGGAGAGTTTTTCGAGCAAATTGGCTTGTTGGCCACTTTGCGTGTTGAGACTTGCTCTCTCGCTCTTTTTGTGAGCTATCAAGCCCTTGAGCTCACCGGCGCGTGGCGTGTTTATCAGTCGCTTCTCGTCAATTTCTAACATACGCCGCTCAATCCCCGAGGCCTGGTTACGGAGATCGCTGATTCTGGCATTACTTCCTTCGTCTTGCCGCACCGGCTCGTTTTCCCTCTGTTGTTCCAATCTGAGTATGTCTTTCTTGATTGTCTCCACTTGCTTATGCCGTTGCTTCTCAGCCTCTCTCTCGCCATCCCTCTCATCCATATACTCCTTCACAGCGTTCTGAACAGTCTTGATGCTCTCTGCAATTTTCTCCGCGCCTTTCTTGGCCTTTTCGACATGGCGTGTCCGATTTTCTGACACCTGCTTGATCTGGTCTCGATAGGCGACAGCATCATCTTGAGCTTGGCGTGCTGGAGCTTCTTCGGCCTTAAGCTGTTGTAACTCTTGTTTGGCAGTGCGCAACTCAGCCTTCGTAGCTTGCACCTGATTGAAAAGTACTGATTTGGCGATAATGGGTCGACATATCTCTAGTGCCTTCTGCTTGAGGATCAATTCCTGACGTTGTCTCCAGTGGTTGACATCTTCTTGTGTGGCATTTTGCTTTCTCCGTAGCTCTGCCAGGTGTCCGTCTTCGTTCGTTTCTTTGATTCCCAACGATTTTTCGGTGGCACGGAGCTTCTTTAGCTCGTCGTGCCAGATGATCATCTGCTCCGGCGCAGCAGCGCGCTGTGTCTCCCTCAGAAGCGATACGGGGTCGAGTTTTGCGAATTCCACAACTCGATCCTGAGGTAGGAACTGGCAGAGGTTGTCGATTTGAATAGAAAATGATCGTGCTAATTCAACGACAGCGGCTTGTGTCGATTGTTGCTCGTTGATCCAGAACTGCGACTTGTTGCCCTCTTTCCGAATACTCCGACGAATAACGGGATTCTTCCTGTGTTTTTTGCCGGCAGCGAGTTCGATCTCAATCATTGCCTTGTCACTCCCGTGTTTGACGAATTCTCCGAGTTCTTTGGCTCTGCCTAGATGCTTGGGAGACCATCCAAGACCTAAGCATATCGCACAAACAAGTGTACTCTTCCCCGTACCATTCGGTCCTATCACCATATTTAAACTGGGACCTGGATGGAATTCCGCCGCTGTGTATGTTACGAAGTTTGTGAGTTTGACTCGGACAATCGATCCGGGCTGGTGCGCATCCTCGTCAAGCTCTTCGTCATCATGGCGGACATTCTATAATTTGTTAGTAGCTAAGAGAGTAGTTGGGGGCGCCAAGATAATGTCCATACAGGAATCGACGCGTTGCCGTTCAGGCGTGTGCGCTTGCTGCTTGTATCGGTGCCCGAGTCCTCGTCTTCATCGCTTGAGACGGTGCGGTTATACGTACGCTTGTGTGCGTTCTCAACCCTTCCGGGCATTGTTGCGACGGAAGTTGTTATTGTGGGGTGAATGTGGTGTGGGGGGAGAGGGAGTGGTAAAGGTGGGGGAATTCCCGAGATGGAGTCGCGACAAAACGCGCTATCTCAAGAGCAGTACGCCACTAGGCTTAAACCAGAAGAGTGCTTTCCAATTTACACGTGACTTCGTGTCCCACAGGTGTTTCATGGCAGCTTAACATTGACTTGTGGACACTACATAAATGTACCACAGCGGATGTATGTTTGAACAATCTCACGGGAACCACGCTATGGCGAAATCAAGTTGCCGGTGACGACTTTGGCTACATTGTTTTCATTTACGCTTACAACTATTTTACGCTATTTACACTCTCATGATCCTATTTCTTCTCCGCTGGAGCAATCATAAGTTCTGGCCTAACATACTTGTCAAAGTCCGCCTCACTGATTACCTTGAGCTCCATGGCGCTCTCTTTGAGGGTAATTCCTTTCTTGTGTGCATTCTTGGCCGTTTTGGAAGCCGCATCGTACCCTTTGCGTCAGTCAGTGAATGAACTGGAGAGGGTTGTGAGCGAATAACTTACCAATAACAGGGTTGAGACATGTGACAAGCATCAGGCTGTTGGCTTTGTTAGCGACACAAATCTGTGTATAGGCAGATGAAGATAGCTACCTTTCATTGAGCAAAGAAGAGATGCGCTTCTCGTCGGCCTCAATACCCTCAACAAGGTTCTTTTCGAAGCTCGTCATGGCGTCTGCTAGAAGACGAGAGCTGTGGAGCAGGTTGCGGATCATCACTGGCTTGAAGACATTCAACTCAAAATTACCCTGTGATCCAGCGAATGTAGTAGCAGTGTGGTTGCCAAAGACTTGGGCGCAGACCATGGTGAGAGCCTCGCACTGGGTGGGGTTCACCTTTCCAGGCATGATCGAAGACCCGGGCTCATTCTCTGGCAATTTCAACTCTCCTAGTCCGCATCTGGGCCCAGAACCTAAGAAGCGGATGTCTTGAGCAATCTTGAACAGAGATGCAGCAAGGGTATTCAGCTGGCCTGATGCTTCTATAATCGCATCGTGACAAGCCAGCGCCTCGAACTTGTTGGGAGCTGTGATGAACTCGTGCCCAGTCATCTTGCTGACCTCTGTAGCGATATCCTCAGCAAAGCCCTTGAATGTGTTGATTCCAGTTCCGACAGCAGTTCCGCCCTGAGCCAGCATTTTCAAATGCGGCAAGGAGGACTTGACACGAACAATGCCAAACTCCAGCTGCTGCACATAGCCTGAGAATTCCTGACCAAGTGTCAAGGGTGTAGCATCCTGCAAGTGGGTTCGACCAATCTTGATAATCTTCTCAAATTGTTCGCTCTTCTTCTTCAAGGCATCGCGGAGGCTCGCTAGCGACGGCAGAAGCGACTCCTCTAGGTCCATGACTGCAGCAATGTGCATGACGGTGGGAAAGGTATCGTTGGAAGATGCGGACATGTTGACGTGGTCGTTGGGGTGCACAGGCTTCTTCGAGCCCATCTGTCCTCCCAAAATCTCAATGGCGCGGTTGGAGATGACCTCGTTGGCATTCATGTTTGACTGTGTGCCGGAACCAGTCTGCCAGACAACGAGGGGGAAGTGGTCTGCGAGCTTCAGGGAAGCTACCTCTGACGCAGCTTGTTGTATAGCTTCACCAAGCTTTGGGTCTGTAAGCAGTTATCAGACTGTGTTCATCCCATTCTAAGGGAACCATACCCAGCCCATACTTCATGTTCACCGTCGCCGCCGCGCCTTTGAGGATACCGAAGGCCCTGACGATGGGTGGGGGCATCCGGTCTTGAGGTTGATTGATCTTGAAATTCTCCAACGAGCGCTCTGTCTGCGCACCCCAATACTTGTCGGACGGCACCTGGACCTCGCCAAATGCATCTGTTTCTGTGCGAGTGGAAGCCATCCTGCTAGTGAATGCGAATTGGCGACGAGAGATGTTGCTGTGGGCGTTTAATTGAGTGCTGCGGGGCACTGGTCGGAGTGCGGTAGAGAGGGCTCTGGTGCTGCATGCCCAGGACCTGCCCGCGATGGAGGGGTTGAGTCTGACATGTGCGAGAGGCCGTAGTAATCCGGCCGCCTCGGCAGGACGGATCATTGTTTGGGCGACTCGGAACATGGCGCCGAGTGACGGGTGACAGCAGAGGCGGAGAGACGACGTGAGGAGTGCAATTGGATGCGACAGAAACCAAAAAACTGCAAAAAAAAGGAAACTAGGTACGGTGAGAGACGAAGCAAAATTGTCGATAGCGAAGGTCGAGCTCAGCGGGTCAAACCGGAGAGTCTTGGCGCGTATGTCGGCTGCGTTTCCGCACTGCAAAGTGATGCCGAGAGCATCAAAATAATGCATTTTCATCGACCACGTCAAATTTATACCACCTACGATCTTACCTCCCTTACTTACATCCTTTTCGTATCAATCATCACTCGCACGTACTGTCTATCCCGCCGTTGCCGCGCTCGTTGATCCCATCGGCCACTGCTACGAAGGAAATCTTTTCCACAAAAAACCGCAGGCAATGTTGCCCGAGTGCCAAAAGGATCAAGCGAGCTTTACCAAGTATCGCTGTACTCGCCAGAGTGTGATTATTCGGTAGTAGAGTTCGCGAGGATTCATTCACTACTAGGAATGAGGTTCTTCGCACGTATGCGCTCTGCGCTGTCTGTCGGTCCCGTTCCGTCTCTTCCTGCACGAAGTGCAATTCTCGTTTGACCCGTTCCGCTGCTTAAGCCTGCAGCCCACCGTAAAGTTCGCTATGTCCCACCACTCTGGGCGGCCCTTTGGGACTCTCACCACGGCTCTGTGGCACTATGAGGAGGACACGGCAAGGTCCTTGTCGGCAGCAGAGGGAGGCGGTCTCCCACCTTGGCTGAGCATTGAAACTCATCAAGCCCCATCACGTCCGTCCCCTCTTTGTAATCCACTCACACGTCGTCGCCACCGGTCTCGCCTGCACTACGGCCTCCGCTGGTGTATGTTGGCTTCGTGCTTGTTGTCTCGGCTGGACTTATTAGCTGTGCCCAAGAGCTCGTACTGTGTAGGGAAGTTGAGCCTAGATGCCGGAATTGCCTGCGCGCCCAGCGTGACGCCGTAAGTTGTAACTGCACTCCCTGTCTCCGCGCTCTGTCCCCAATCCAGCTGCTGCCGGCGAGGACCGTCCTTGCGCGGCGGTTGCAGTCGTCGTCGTGCGTGTTCTGCCGCCCGGGCATGAAAGTTCATGAGGAGAGGGGAAGGTCCTGGACTCAATAGATTGAAAAACGACTGGTCGTCCCACAGCTCGGCCGTCTCAGTCTCGCGCTCCGGCACGCAAAGCAGCTGACGGTTTTATATGCTGCCCGCTCCCACTTCTTCCACGAAGGCTGACCAGGTCTCGTCACCCGTACCCATATGCAAGCCTCGCCTCTTATATGACGGTTGGAACCTAACACTCGTTGTCACACACCCACGGCACTAACACTGGACCAGTTGCCCCTCACAATCCACCTCATCACCTTGCGTCTGCGTCCTCGTCCTCAACCTCAACCCAATCTCAAAACCCAACAAACAGCCCGCTTCTGCCCTTTCACTTTCTGCCCCACGCAAACCCGGCACGTTTCCGGCGCTTTGCGGATCGCTGTGAATCCGCGTCGCCCACGAGACTCGAGGTATACACCGCCCAAACGCTAAGTGGAAGATAACGCTCTACTTATCCATGACGCCCTGCTCTGCTGCCACTCCACCGCCCGACTTGCAACTCTCAGTTCCAGTCAGGCAACTCTCTACCTCGAGCCAGGCGTATCAGCCTTGACCCCTCAAAGACCCACCACCTCCATCCTCTATTCACCGGCCTTAGGCTCAGCGCACCAACTTAGTCCGTAGACCACTTGCCTATTAATCATAGTTTGACTTCCTCAACTACGCATACATGGCGGAGTCAAACTTTGGCACGCCTCTTCACAATCCTTTCTCTATGCCAACTCCGCCTGGTCCTCACATCCAAAACTCACCAACATCGCCTCCACCTCCCTTCCAGCAAAGTTTTGCCGACTACGCCAACGCTACTTGGGGCGCCGACTATAACCACTTCCCCCCAAGTCAGTTTGGTGCCCAAATGCCAGATTCAAGCCACGGCCCTAGTGGTCGTTTTCACAACCTTTACCAGTACAGTCAATTCTCGACGCCTACAAGCCCTCCCAATGCTGGGTATTACCATACTCCAGGGGACATGTTTCCTCACGGTCCAGCTGCACTTCCTGCTCATGGCCCCCAGCCAGGCCACTTTCATAGTGCGTACATGTCTGGCATGTCTAGCGGCCCTCAGCCTGATTTCGGAGAGATGCGAAACAGCACCGATCAACTTCCAATGATCGAGCCTGTCTCTTCAGGCAGCCACGCTTATAATTTGCCATCTTATTCACAACTTATACAGCCACATATGCAAGGCTTCCATCCGTATCAAGGAAGGCGACCTGTTTCTGCCATGCCAATCCCTCCCACTCCACCGTCTGGTCGGTTTGGTAGTGAGACTATGCAACCTATCAATCAAGCCCGAGGCTCTTTGAGAGGCATGCATCCGGGGGCTTCTACATCACCCCGCGTCGTTCCCTCACCAAGTCGAAGGACCTCATACGACAGACAGCACCAGAATATTCTTCAGGCGCCTGGGGGGCCTGATCGTCGACCGCAACCATTCTTGAACACTCACAATCGGCGCTCAGAGCGGAGTGTATCTCCCAGGACTTCACATCGTCGAAGCTTTGATCGGTATGCCACTGACTTACCCCCTTCGAGCGGCTCTTCCGACGCAGAGGAAATTGCTTTGCGCCAGAGAGCTCACCGTGTGCGCCAGCAACGGAATCGAGCATTACTAGGCGGGCCGGGATTCCGACGGGCATATGCTCCTGTCGACAGCAACGCTCCATCGTCTTCACAGATACAAGCCCTCAAAGACAAGCTACGCCACTTCCTACCGAGCGAGCTACCGGAGGGATCATCGCCATCATGCGATATCTGCCAGAAGGACTTCTCCATCAAGCACGTATTACCAACGGAGGAAGATGAAGTGGCCATTCAACTTCCTTGCAAACATGTATTTGGGGAATTCTGCTTCCAGAAGTGGGTGGACACGTGCAAAGAGCACAAGAACAAGATTACTTGTCCGATGTGTCGCGAGCTTCTAGTGAAACCAGCGGAACGATTGTCTGGGGTGCCGCATATGATGGCTCTTCTCTCTCGGAACCTTGAACAAGGGTCTTTAAGCCAGTTGAGCCAGCAGGACCGAGAGATCCTCGAACGTGTCATGGGTCCACTCGACCATTAGGGTTACCGAGAGTGATCTTGCTCACATCTAGGTTCTGAAAATACGGAATATCAGAGTTAAACACGCTAGACCGTAGACGGTGCCAGCAACGATGGAGGAACCAGGGGGTTTGACGCCAACGATGGAGGAGAAGCGAGAGAGCCATGAAGATAATGTTGTCTTCTGTATCCCAGTTCGGCTACTGAGTTGTCATAAGGGGCTTCACATAATCTTATCTAGCATTCTTGGTGGTCTAATGGCGTTTGTAAGGTGGACTTGATACCGGGAGTTTTTACGGGTGCATATCACGGTCTATGGGAGTATTTATGATGGGACCGCTGGACTAAGGCACAGGTCAGTTATATGGACATGATAATTGCAGATTGAAACAAGTCGTCCTGAATGTTTGTGCCCATTTTTGGATAAATGTTGATTGGAGAAATGACGTGCCAGTTTGGAGGGGCGGAATGTTATTGGTTGCCGGGCGAGCAGACGCCTAGTCAAAATATCGCAGTAAACAACCCCGCCAAAGCACCGCATTGCAACAACACGACCGCAGCAAGCCCCGTATCAGCACCTCAAATTTCAGTTTGCCTCTGTTTTCATCGCTGATTCGATTCGTTTGCTCCTGTTTCTGTTGTCCTCAATTTCCTGCGGCCACGGAAGCTGCTTCTGGGTCCCCCCTCCCTCGACGGCGTTGACGGCGTTGACGGCGACCTCGACCCGCATTGCTTCACATCCCAGATTGGACGAGCACAATGGCCGATCGCCAGAACTTCCAGCTTCCTATGCCACCGGCACCGCTGTACACGCGCTCGAGCGACATGGACCGACCGGCGACGCCCTCGCAGGAGCGCTTCATCAGCCCACAGCAAACTCCCCAGGGCAGCCCGAGCAAATCCCACGCTCCACCGGGGGCCTTTGACCTTCCCCACGTCTTCGAGAATGCCATGAAACTTCTCCCCACCATCGGCTCGCCCTCCAGATCGAAACCTCAGACCCCAACGTCACCCGCCAGGGCTCCTCTGCAGGGCGACGAGGCGGACTACTCAACTCAAGACCTCACAACCCTTGGGCCTGGCAGCCCGGCACGCAAGTCGAACAAGGAGAACACGCCGCCCAGCGCTCGTCCAGGGCTACAGAAAGAGACCAGCTACGTCACGCATGCTGCACAGTCGCGCCAGGATCCATACCGCACGCGGGGCGAGGCAGACCAGTCACAGCGATACTATCATGGTCCCCCGCGACTTTCCGCCGAAGATCTCGAGAAGGCTAGGAAGCCGTCAGCGAAGCGTCTGGCAAACGTCACGCAGCTGTGTGAGTATTCCCTACAGCTCAATAGCGCGACAAAATGGGAATTAATAAATGTCACAGATTTCCTCGATTACTACTATGACTTGCTCTCCTACGTACACACACGACAGACCCGTCTCAACACGTTCAAGACCCAGAACCCTCCACCTCCCAAGACTCCTGACGCGGAATACAATGACGCTCTGAACAATTACTTAGGTCGCGAGCGGGCCAATCTTCGTAAGCGACGTACACGTCTGAGGCAAGGCGACTTCCAAATCCTCACTCAAGTTGGGCAAGGTGGTTATGGGCAAGTGTTTCTGGCCCAGAAGAAGGATACTCGCGAGGTCTGCGCCTTAAAGGTGATGAGCAAAAAACTTCTATTCAAGCTAGATGAGGTCCGTCATGTCTTGACCGAGCGAGACATCTTAACAAGTGCGAAGAGCGAATGGCTAGTACGGCTGCTCTACTCTTTTCAGGATGAAAAGAGCATTTACCTCGCTATGGTAAGTCCTGGCTTCATATCGCAAGAGCGCAACTAACGAACCCAGGAATATGTACCCGGTGGCGATTTCCGGACGTTACTCAATAACACAGGTGTGCTTCATAACCGTCATGCTCGATTCTATATAGCCGAAATGTTCTCCTGTGTCGATTCGCTGCATCAGCTTGGCTACATTCACCGAGATCTCAAACCTGAGAACTTCTTGATCGATGGCACAGGGCACGTCAAGCTGACCGATTTTGGGCTCGCGGCTGGAATGCTCGCTCCCTCCAAGATCGAGTCGATGCGTATCAAGCTTGAGGCGGTCGGTAACGTTGTGTCTCCATTCGGGCGACCTATGGAAGACCGGAGTGCAGCAGAGCGTCGAGAGAATTATCGCTCTCTCCGAGAACGCGACGTCAACTACGCCAAGAGCATCGTTGGTAGCCCCGATTACATGGCTCCTGAAGTCCTCAAGGGCGACGAATACGATTTCACAGTTGATTACTGGAGTTTAGGTTGCATGCTCTTTGAAGCCTTAGCCGGCTACCCACCTTTCGCAGGAGCGACCGTGGACGAGACGTGGCAAAATCTGAAGCAATGGAAGAAGGTCCTTCGCAAACCTGTTTACGAAGACCCTTCGTACTTCCTCTCCAAGCGCACTTGGGACCTCATTACCCGCCTCGTTGCATCCACCTCCTCTCGCTTTAGAGGTATCTCGGAGATACACGCTCATCAATACTTTGCGGAGGTAGACTGGAACAGGCTGAGGGAGCAGAAGGCACCATTTGTTCCAGAACTGGATTCGGACACGGATGCTGGATATTTTGATGACTTTGGCAGCGAGGCAGATATGGCCAAGTACAAGGAGGTACACGACAAACAGGCCGCGCTTGAGGCCATGGAGGACAGAGCCGAGCCGATGAAGCACCAACTTTTCGTTGGATGTAAGTCCTGTTTCACGCTTGTTCGTTAGGTGCTTCGCTAATTTTCTTCAGTCACTTTCCGTCACAAGAAAACTACCGACGCAAGTCCGAAGAAGGCCCTTAATGTCGTGGACGAGAATTTCGGTACCATCTTTTAGATAGCCTCCGTTACGGGTTTTCAGGCTCTGTGCACCGAGTACTGGATGCTTGCGTGTTTTTGATTCTTTCTCAGTCGGCTATTTGACCGACTTGACCATGTTGACGGCATGGCTTGATTGCAAGAGTGATGAGTAATGAGATATGGGGAGGGGGGAGGGGGGAGGTAAAATGAAGGAACGGCATCATGGATATGTTTTATGCATTGCACTATCTCGGCAGACTTGGCGTTCGAACAATGCAGATTTGACATACGTGTTTTTTGTCAAAGACGTGTAATAGTAGGAATGAATGGTTATCAGCAAATAACTGCATACTTTTCGTCATACGTATTTCGTCCTCAGCGCTGCAGTTACTTCTAGGCGAAAGGATGCGCTGGATGAATGCCTGCGTTCTGTGCATGTAATAACGTCGAGAGCGAATGCGATGACAGTTATAGAGATTGCAGGCAAAAGACAAGGGGGTTGCACTATTCACACACAATCCTACCATATCTGCTAGTACTACTGTTACGGCGTAGTTTAGTGACAACATGCAAGCTTACGAGGACCTGATATCTCCCTTTATTCTCCATTTCTTGCAAGCTGAGAACCAGAAAGAGAAGAACAGGTGCGGATAGATATTCATTCCTTGAACTCTTTATGAACCAACAGTACATAGTGCTCGACACATGGTCAGAGACCATACTTCCCTCTCAAAATTCAAAATCTGGTGCTATTACAGATGTAGTGTTTAGAAAACAATACATAGCTCTGTCGACCTATCCTGTCTACTCTACATGGTGAAAAAAAAGGGAGATATGGAAGTGCATGGGACTACCCTCTTGGTTACACCTAACGACTAGAATGAAGAATACACCATCTTATGTTCTAGGTCGGGAACTAGTTTCCAAACTATAAAGTCAGACAAGCAGCGCGTATGAGAAGATCTTAAAGCCGAAATTATAACCTTGATAATCTCTCGTGTTCTGGGGTATCTCTTGAAGCTTTAATGTGTTCATGCAGTATACTAAAACGAACCAGAAAGAGACTTGCGTCTTCTAGACTTCACTCCAGCGAAAAGTCCGAGACAGCTGTCTCCATATCTGGAAAAGGACTCATCTTTGGGTTCTAAGACATGACAGAGATGGGAAATGTGCTGAATTGGGCTCTAAAACAGCCACTGTGTGTTCGGTGGCCTTTCTACTTTGTCGGGTGCCTTTTCCAATTGCACTGCTGGATTCCAGACTAAAATCTGCAACGTTTGTCCTGTTTGCATGGACCCGTTCCCAAGGCCGACTCTCAGTATCAAACGAGCATCGTAGATGCTTACGATCGGCGTTTCACGACTGTGTAGGGCCGACGAAAATAAATACGAAGATGCCTGTGAGAGACTACTAAAATGCAGAAACATCCTATGATCTGCACCGAAACCCTGTACAAGGGAGTACATGGACTTGTTCCTCTGAGTGGTTTTTCAATACTAAATAGACCACTGTATCTCCACATGCTTTAGATTAAAGTCATGTTCTTTGATACTAAAGGGACTTGGAAGTGGTGACATGAGAATCGTTCAGAACGCGTCTATCAGGATTATGCTGACTTGCTGTCTTCTTCAAAATCTTTCAATTCTTATGTGTGAGACGCAAGGTATGGACGTAGCATATGCTGTGGCGTTTCGGTGTTTCGCTACTGGTATCCATGACCTCATGACTTTACTTTTTATCTTGTACACAGAACCACCAGCTCAGCTCGTAGCAATTGAACAAGCATGACCTCATCTCTCCTCTCAAACGCTTCACATATGCTCTTTGATCTCTAGACTAGTTCCTAAAACTTACAATGATGTCAGCCCAGATTATGTGTTGAGTTAAACATCTGCCCTCAACGTTCAAAGCATAGTTCTTCAAGCAGCATCACTTGCGTCTTCAATATATTTGAAGTGCTCAGATGTGTCCTGGGCTTTCTTCTTTTAGAAACTAAATTTTATCGGTACACCACAATGTATCAGCTCCACTCCTTCCGCGGTACCAAATATCTATAACTCTCTGTCAGCCTATTAAGCCACCTTTTTATAGACTAGCCTGGATTAGAAATGACAAAGTGGCAATCATACTTGACTGCACACGCTCCTATTGGCTACTAAACCTGTCAACGGGCCTGGTCCAGGCTCCCTACCATGGGAGGAGTGGAGCGTGGGGCATAATATAGACAGTGAACCAAAAATTCTGCATCACCCTTGTAACATAGACCTCAACATGCGGTGAGCCAAAAATAAAATGGTCAGCATCGGCATGGAACCGCCTGCTCTGGACAACCCTTAAAAACTAAAAATGACCTTAGAGCGTTGATACCTTGGGTTTAGGATCTTTCTTTGAAATACCAAAGCAAAGTTCATCAAAAAGCATGTTTGTCTCAACTCTGTAGCGAGTGAAACGGGATATCAAGACCTGCTACCTAACATATATATTGTCTTTTAATCTAACTCGATATCTAAAGCCTGGAATCGGTTATTGCGTGTTTCGAGTATACCATCTATCGTAATACAAATTCAAAATTTCGCCATTTTTATTTAGATACAGATCTGAAGCTCTGGCTCCACTGGGCCGAAAGAAGAGCCCTCAACAATATGGGTGCTTTAAGTATAGACCGGAATACTATCACGCGTTTTTAGAACTTTCGCTGTCATCACGGCACTTTTTATACGCATGTGCTCCCACAATGAGAGAAGAACAACATAATGGACCTAGCCTTTCTAGGAACTGATACGAGTTATGGGTACACTAGAATTAACGAGTCATCTGGTTCTAGATCCAGACTTATCTGAATCAAAGTAGATTATGGGAAAGCTTGTGATTCTCTCAGAAGGGCCGGCATTATCGTCCATGCACCTGCTGCCTTCGTGCTCGACAGACTGAACCTTTTCGGGGAGTGGTCCAAACTTACTTTCAATTACGCCCACGCACCTGTCTGCTCGGAGCCTGTACACTTAAACGAAACATTACGAGTCAAATTCAATGTCTGGGGGTTGGGGACTGGCGCCATCTATCGAGAAACAGTGTGTCTAATTTTATGACCTGCGTCTGAGACTTCATGGCTGTTATTTCTGAGCATCTATGGTCGAATTGTCTCTATTCATAATAGGCTTGAATGACCATACATACGGATCATGTGTCTGTCTCTTTGTGATTACAGAGCGGAATCAGATCTTACCATCAAACTATTCATGTTTGGACTCTGCTCTTCGGCAAGGACGTACAAAAAACACCACCGAACGGTATCATGGGCCGTGCAAAAATTCGGGAGCACGACATAATGTCTTTCGGTCTTCATATGCTTAGCAGTTTTTGTGTGTATGTGGCCAAAAGAACTACGTAAGCAGCACATGGATCTCCTTCTCTTTGAAATAATTAAACCGCAAGACTCGACCCACCTAGACAATGAGCTATGAGTGGGCCTGGACCTGGACTCTGTCTCTGACGGCAACATTCGAAGCTGTAAAAGCTCATGAGTCCCTTCTGAGGTCAACGACTAATCGACATATTCTCCTGGGTTCCTCTATTCTCAGCATTCGCTTTCTCCAAGGCAGTGTCCCATGGAGAGGGTACCTGTTTGGACTTAAAGTAATCATCAGAGTGAGTATGGCTTGTCTGTATCTCGACGTCTTCAGATCCACTCACTGGGAGGGCAGAAATGGACCGTGAAAAGAGGCATCGTCCTTCTATACTTCAGTTCCATGTTATAACATTTGATCTATTGCTTCATAATCATGGGCTGATTCTAGCAGCAGCTTGAACTGCACCCATGAAGATTTTGACGATATTCTATGTCTTCAATATCTGGATGTCACTTATTGCTTACTATCTTCTTTCCTTTTTAAAACGATTCACTGCCGTTGCTCAAGATTAAAGTTCGCTTGCATTTAAAACATGGGGCTGTTACCCGTGTAAACGGAACTTCGGAATAAAAAGATTCGTAGTATCGTTACCTGGTTAGCTCTAGTGTGGACGTATTTTTAATCCAGGGGTTGAAATTCACTGTCTGCCGTTTGACACTAAGATACTTCTCGAGGAATTTCATGGTGCGTAGCATAGTATGCCAGATGGGGGCAGGAATGCATTTGATACTTATGGGCACAAATCTGATCTAGATCAAGACAGCCATGCGTGCCACACACTACTCTACACTTTCTGCGGACATGATTTGTTACCGTACATTTATTATCTGTTCCTTTCAATAATCCGAGGGATGTCACGGTCACTTCATGGAACTGCAATTGAAGATCTGCTTACCAAGTTTTGTGCAGGAAGGAGATTTATTTACACGGTATATTGATGGTTTGTCATTGGCGTCTAATCCAGCACAGTATCTCCATCAAAACAAGACTCGGGTTCGGGCTCGGGCTCGGATTCGGGTTGTGCCGTGGAGTTCAATCTGAGGATTAAAATAAACATCACTTGTTACACGAGTGTTCCTGTAGCAGATGTGTACTTTTGGGGCAGTATCTGCGCTTGGATACAGATACTTCAACAATAGGACCCATATTTTTTGAGGATCGACGACCATTCGATCTCGATCTTTGGTTGTTATCCGATTGGCTTCATTGAATTAGCTTTACGGGCCAAAGGCAAGATTTACCAACGCGAGTAGGAGTCTTTAATAAGTATGCTAAGTCCTGACAAGCACTTGTAGCGGTAGGACTGAGAGAACGTGCCAAGAGTAGTTTAAGCACATGTCAGTTCGGTTTCGTTCTGTTGAGAAATGACGTAGTTCGAAATATTCGCGATATTCGCCACGATACATCGTCGTTCCTCAACGTAGAACGAGCACACCAACTTCATAAAAACATCTCGATAGTTGTCCGACACAAAAGGCTTCAACTATAATGGTACTAAAATTTAGTCCAGCCGCAACGCGTGTTGCGACCCACCCAGACCCAACAATCCCAAGGGAACGCCGATCCCATTCCCAAATTCGCATAAAAGTTCCAGAAGAGCCATCGCGCCTCTAGCAAGACCATACATTCGGGCTCCGATCGTCACAATTTAACTTTTACCAAGTTCGATTCCAACTGCCGAGAAAGGAATCATTTTACAAGCTCGTGTCATGAGTGTTGTTCTATGCGCGAATTATTTATTTTTGGAGATCTTCGTCACCTTACTCGCTCCTTCGCCGACTTCGTGCAACACTCGAATGAGCAGCGCGCGTTGATCAGCAGACATGTGATAGCCTCTGTTGTGCAGCCACGTGCACTGCCGATTACGGTGATTTTCTCAGAGGTTCCTCTGTTGGGGATCAGTTTTGCTCCAAAGTTCGTTGCCTGTAGATCCATCGTTACGACTTACCTCTTGCTTCAACCTCATGCTCGGAGTACAACGCATGTTATGCAGCTTCGCCTCTTCTTACTTCAAAGTTAATATTTAAATAACATTCTTTAGTTGCCTAGCTCTACTGATCGAATAGCCTTCATGGTCCATGGTCCCCACATCGCCTTTCTTGCTCAATGCACAAATCTGGCGTAGTCCAATAGCTTCCCAACACCCCTCATATCTTTTACAATATCCGATCGGATGTTCATATCCGTCCTTATACTAGCACATTGGGATTGTAAGCGCTCAATGGTTACAGTGACATACCCTCGATTAACGCCTGAAAGCTTATAGTTCAGTGAGTATCACGATGCGTAGTTTCAAGCACCGCTGCAACTAGTGCGACAGTCTCCACTTCCACTCTTCTTGCCAGCCTCATTACCCACGACTGATAACTCGTGCCTAGCTCAGAGATCTTCGTAACATCTATCTAGCCCGTCGAATGTCGTTCACAGTTTCAAGAACCGAAGATCTCCACGACGTGTCTCCCGTCCGCCTCACATAGCCGGTCCCACAGCGCCATGTCTGGGGCCTCAACTGCTCAGCCCGTGTTTCACGTACTCCTTCCTAGACTTGACGTCCTCAGGGCTGGATGCAGAAATTTTCTCAAACCGGTCCGGTCAGTGTTAGATATGTAGTCCTGTAGATCGCGGCAACTACCGATTCGCGAACAGAGCCCTCCGAGGAAATGTGTGGATGGGCAGATGGGTGCGGCGTAAAGTAGCGTGAGGCATCACGCCAGGCAATCATCGGAGCAGACTCCAAGCATCGTGAGACAGCGGGCGCGCAACTAGGGTCGCTTACCAACAGTACTGTGACGGAGTAGAGCACTTCTAGACCAAGACAGGGATGGATTATGGACCGCGTGGAGCCAGAAACACGTCGTTGCGGCCCGTAGGCGCAGGTGTAGTGCATTGGAGATCTAAGAAGTGTGACTCTCTGGTACTGCAGCTGTGCATACTCGTTTTGAAATGCGAGACTAATATGAACTGAAATAACGTGGGAAGTTGAAGTGTAATTGTACTTGTAATTCATTTGCGCTTAGTGTGAGGCGGCGAACGAAGAAACATGTTACCTTAACGAGGTAGCAGTGCGATATCCGCTTGGCCATCGTGTGGTTGCGATGTTCGAATCGTGCTCGAATTACGTAGCGTGTCCTGATCGAGCAAGATGCTTTACTTCTAGATGATCGTTCAAGTCATTGACCTTCTCCTGGATAGTGCATGTATTTCATGTGAAAGCGTCGTTTTGTATTTCGGCAATTATAATGACGCCGAAGTCGTGCGTTAAAGCCACATACGTTGAGAACTAATTTTCGAATCGAGAATTAGTTCGTGAGGGCATTGGAACGTCGGAGTTTTTCGAGGGAGTATTGGACCGTCGGAGTTTTTCGCCCGGAAAACCTACACCCGTTCTATCGGAGTATTTTAATACACGACACTTCCCTTTTCGTTCATTCCCTAGTCGATATGGACATACACTTTCGAGAATGGTGCGAGTCGAGCGCCAAGTCTCCAAGTCATCTGGGGAAAGTCTTACTGGAAGATCTTGAGGCAACAGAAGGCGGAGGACGGCGGCGCACGACAGCGCACGACAGCGGCATTTGGGTGTCAACGCTCGCAGACTATGTTAGCGTCTGAAAGCAAACACCTTGCGTCGGAAGGTCCCGTACTACTAGTATGCTTACCTAAAAATTTGAGGACTAAGGAAGCACTAAATGCAAGCCAACGTCAAACTTGATTCAAGTTGCGTCGAGGAGCTTGACAGCGATATATGAAAGTAGAGCGTGTAATCTAGACGCATCAGGACGCATGTCCGAGAGGCTGTTCAACAGATCTACTGTGCATACCTTGGAACAGTTAATGATAGAAGAAGATGTTGCGGAATGGGAAAAGGGGGCCGAGAATTACTCCGAATTGAGCTGTACCACTGCACTTCACGCTAATGGCCAGATGTTGACGACTTCAGAATGAAGCTGAGTGAACTTGCTGATAGATGTTTCTATCTTGACATCGAAGTCGCTCCACATAGTGAATGTGACCTGCAGATTAGTAGTCAATGAAGTATTCGTAGTTCTGTTTTAAAAAGCTGCAGATAATTGTGGGATACCCTAGGAGCACGAAAGGCTATTTTCTGGTGGGGCGCTATGTTGGGGCTAAGTTAGTACACATGCGGTTCCAACAAACAAGCGTATGCGGGGCACAAGCGAGCGTACCGGTACCGAAGTTGAAACTGCAGGTCGCAGGTGGACCATGGTCGAAATGGGAACGGGAAGAACCCAGTAACATCCGTTTGTGCACCAGATATCTTGATCTTTGACATTAGGAGCGAGATATAGTGGTATAGGGCTAACGACACGCCGTACTTCTGCCATGTTATATGTAAGATGAGAGATGTGTGTCGCGGGTGGCGTATGTGCGGCGGCTTAAAACGACATTGCAATTATCTTAGTGGTTCGAATATACGAACTTCTAAGACAGACGAATGTGAGAAAGGGTTACTAATAGATAGCGCCCTGTACATCGAGTCAAAGGACGATCTTTCGGTGCATCTGAACTCAGTTCTAGAACGGATGTGCATGCTTCGATGCGGACTCTGTCAGGAATATAGTACCGCATAGGCATAGTAGTACTGTTTGGGAAGTCCGCGGGATGTAATGAATGGTGTCATGTACTATACGCACCGTGGCCTTATTGGTGAGCGGGAGAGTCGTCCGTAAATGCAGAGAGGATGACTGGCCACGAGACTGTTGGATTTTGATGAAGTTCACATAATTAGTCACCAGACTAACATTCTAAAACCGCGGGGTCTCTAAGCTTCGAGCTGACTTCCACCACAAATTGGAAGAATGTGTGTGTGCTAAGGAAGGTGTATTACGCGCTTTGAAAAAAGATGCAAGCGCTGGAATGAAGTTTGATATGTGGCGTTTTCGGTCGTACGGAGCGGTGGGGAGGTGTTGTTTCGCTAAGAGGCTGACAGTGCTTGTTGGATGTCACAGGGTCCTGACGGTGTGTATAGGCACGTGCCAAAACGTGGTGCTGCAGGAGTGACATGCTACTACGTGCTCGTATTGACCCAACGTTTTTAATAAGAAGCGGCATGCTGATATCGCAATCATGTTGGTAGTTCGGATACAAGCTAGATCCGTAGACAACTTCCAGACACGAAAATTTGGATTAGAGTACCCTTGAGAATATCGATTCCCAATCGCCAGTAGAGCAATGGTCGCGTAGATGGACAAGGGTTCAAGAAGATGTGGGTCTCTACACATGAGAAGCCCCGTCTGCGTCTAAATCCTGGGCGTGCAGCAATTGATGTCCGAATGCGGAAGGTGTCAGTCGATCATGTTTGAGGTTTTTGACGAGAGGGGACTTCTTTATCCTGGCGTATTTTTAGGATGGGAAATGCTCGTGCTCGCAAATGCATAGTCGATGAGGCGTTTTCATTGCCCAAGTGTCCAATCAGCGAACTGTGGAGGGCTGGTGGATTAAATTGAATGCAGAACGCCGGCGGTGTGGTCCTCTTTTAATTCTTTTTCGTTCGGCCGCTCGGCAGCTCGATTTACCCTGCGAGAATC
Source organism: Herpotrichia juniperi (assembly GCA_014905255.1). Lineage (NCBI taxonomy): Eukaryota > Fungi > Ascomycota > Dothideomycetes > Pleosporales > Melanommataceae > Herpotrichia > Herpotrichia juniperi. The sequence goes on along the minus strand of BLYF01000046.1, from coordinate 715,853 downwards.
GATATATATGTTCCGGCCCGCGAGCCACTTGATGATGGCGTAGCGGTAGGCTCTCGCCTTGCGAAGTCCCGCGAACGAGGCGCGAGCGACCGGCGAATGTCGCTCGCTCGAAATGTTGCTGGAGGCGAGGCGACGCAAAAACTAAAATGCCGTGATAAAAGGCCTAATCTTGATATTGATGAGGCCATGTGGGATGCGGATGGATCGATCGGTCGGCCACGTTTCAGATGTGCCAGTAATTTAGGCAAAATACACAACTCCAGGGAAGACTCGAATAATGGGAGATTGGAAGCTAGAGGGTAACACCGATGACCTGGTACCTCTGGGGCGAGTGCCGAGTCATCGCGAGCTAGCTTTGCTCGCGCTGCAGGGCCGTGGCAGGTGGAGCCCTCGCGATAACTCGAGATTCGATGACATGGCCTCCTGAGGAAATGCCCGGAGCCGAACGTGGGATATCTTGGATAAGTGAGCCAGATCGGGTGCTGCGAGGGTGACTGAAAAGAAAGAAGAAAAAAAAAACCCCGCAACGCGAGGCCGTAGATAGCAGGCCCTGGACTTGATATGACAGCACGAAGGCGAGGGCACGGCTCCAGCAGGCAACGCACATGGAGATGGCACGCTTGGACGTTGTGGTGCTGGTGCTGGGAGGATTGCCATGTGGGGTTTAGACAGAGTGTTGGATGGCTACGCTGGTGAGAGCACGACGACGTTAGCTGCACAGCTGCACATAATGGCGGCATATCCAGTCGCCACCAGCACAACGGCCCTCCCTCAGCAGACTGCCGCCCACGTGCGATTTGCTGCGTATCGTAGTACCATACGTCGTCGCAAAGTCGCTGCGAACGTCATGCATCGTGGTATTTGCGCCTGCTGCACGTCTCGTTGGCTACGAGGCCGATATACTGCAGCTGGCTTCGTCTTCCACGCATTTGCATTTGCATTCACGACCCAGATCCGTCCAGTCGCAGTGACGAGGAGGCCTGCGGTGTCACACTGCGGCTACGGTGAGGCACAGCACCGCGTCTCTGCTCACGAATGACGCGTGCTGGAGATGAAGTTGGCTGTTCAGGGCGCCCCGGTAGCGAAATGAACGACTGTGGAGAAGGACTGCGCTTGGCGGGTCTGTGTCGCAGATGTGTGCTTGCTGCTCCCACTGGCGGCACCCCTGCCCACGGTCACGGCTCCCTTTTCCCCCCCTCCCTCGCTTTGCTTGCGACAACCCCATCCCCACTGTTTTTGGCATGTTGCCGGTGGTGTTGTTGCTGGGTGCTATCTGTGCAAGAGTCTCCGCTGGCCCAGCGTATCAGCCACGACGGCACGCACCAGAGCCAGAGCCCGCGCCAGCACCCGCCTCCATCAGCAACATGTCAAATCCCAACGCAAGTCGCAGTCGCTGGCAGAGGGCCCCCCCGTCGCGACCACACTCCCCCCCGTCGTGGTTCGCACGCACAGAGCCAGTCTAAATTAACACACGCTCCGCCCGGCCCCGTCTGCCACCTGCAGCTTGCTCCTCGCCCCTTACAGACGTGGGTCTCGGGAGCGTGAACAGAGTTTGGGGGGTTGGCCATGTCAATGTAGTTGCGCGCGAAGCTTCAAACCCGCCGTCCCTCTGCGCGCTCGTCTTGATGCCCGCCCACGCCAGACATGCTGCCCGCCGCGCCTCTGACGCTGAGGCGCCCACATGCATAGCCTGTCACCACGACGAGCGCCGGGGACCGCCAGGGCCAAGCTCCTGCCCAAGCGGACAGCATGGCTAACATGGGGTGGAGGCCTCCGCACACGGGGGGGAGAACGTGCGCGCGCGGGCGTCCGTTCACGTTCATCTTCATCCACATCCACATCCATCCCGCACATCAGTTGGCTCCAGCGCAGTGCGCACTGCCAGCAGCGCCCGCCAGAGCAGGGTTCGTCAAACCTCCTGCCAGACCGGCTCAAGATCGTCTTGTTGAAGCCAAGCCGCCGGGATGGTTGCTCACTTTTGTCGTGCTCTAACTCGGCTGTCCCGTTACAGCTCTAGTGTCTGTTCGCCATCGCCACTTTTAATCATCCACACGCTCAGCCAAACAGCGCTTTGCAAAAATACTCTCCAGTCCCTAATTCTTTTCGTTCTCCTGCAAGCTTTTTTGCTTTTGGCCATCGCGCTTGTTGTTGGTTACCGATGCGCTGCCGCCCAGTTCCTTTCTACGGTGATGCGAGCTCGAGCGTACATAGGTCCGTGACTGCAGCACCAATACCTCATCGCTCTACCTTCACCTCTACATCCTCGCCCCATTGCTATATCCGGTGCTCAGCCGTCGCCTGGTCCTAGCTGTCGGAATTCTAGCCTGCAGAATTGACTGTGCCAAAATAATAATCCCATAGCATGGTTGATCGTCCGTAACCGTCCCCGCAAGCAGCACCCTTACTACAAACAAGATCGAGTAGTGCGGGCTCCAACGTTTGGGAAACCTTTGCGCCCGACTGCCCAGGTGTGTATCCCGTCTTTTCTTGCATTGCCTTACAACCGCCCCTTCTTAATTCTCTATTCCAATTCTGACCACACTTTAGCTCATCTTCACGCGATCTTAGCCTCCGTGCCTTTACATTTCGAAAGTGCGACAGCGTTGCGCCTCCTATGGCTATTGGGGTGGATCTCCCTGCGAGAAAACACTCTAACAGACTAGACCAGCCGTTGCTTTTGCGTCCCGCTCAAAGCAACGCCATGTCCTACAATCCTTCACCTCATATATCTGGAGCCGGCTTGCCCCCAACAGATATCGCGAACAATCATAGCTCCGAGGAACGCCTCGACCTCCACCCTAACGTGCCAGGCCAAGCACCCTTACCCTCACCCCATCAACAAGCGAAACAAAAACGACGCCCTTCCAAAGGCAAAGTACCTCCAGAGATAAGGCGTTCATCATCAACACCACACATGCACAACTTGGGACTCACCACTTCGGGCGAGTTGTCGCCGACGGATAAGAGACGGAACAAGCTAGGGTACCACCGAACTTCTGTCGCGTGTGGTAAGTATCAAGCTTTACTTTTCTGTCGCGACCAGGTCAGGTCACTGACCAGAAATCCTACAGGACACTGCCGACGGAGGAAGATTAGATGTTTAGTTGCGAATGAGGACCCCGGAGGTCGCTGCGCGAACTGCATACGGCTAAAAAAGGAATGCAACTTCTATCCTGTAGAGCAGAATCCAGAACCTCAGCGCTCTCAGAATGGTTCGACGAAAGATGCGAGCACTGGTGGACCAGCATCTTCAACAACATCTTCGCCACTACATTCTGCCTCCATATCTAGTGAGAAGGTCGACGATTTTCGCCCTCCATTCTCTACAGCCACGCCTAGCACCCTTGCGCCGAGGTATGGAGCACCACCTGATACAGAGGTCGATTCACCTCGGGTCCCACATCACAGTGGTAGTAAGTATGCAATCACCAGGTGAGGTAACTTGTTTGCTGACAATCACAGTGCATGCGCAACACGCACCTCCATATCCTTACCCTCACCCAATAGAAACGCAATGGCCACCCACGACTGGCTATTTACCATCCTCCTCTGTAGTAGAATCCTCTCCTTCATCTTCGACATACTGGCGACCGTCCCCTTCCACAGCAAACTCTACCTATGGTAGTGAGTCAAATTTATCTGGTGCGCATACACCAGCTGCAATGAGTGCCACTTCCAATCTATCATACGGCAGTCACCACGAGGGCCCAAGCTGGGGGCCACCACCTCTCCAGCCACCTACAAGGTCCATGTCTTATGGAAACATTGAAGGACTCCCCCAGCACTACCCTGCTCAAGGACTTGGCATCCAACCCCACGAGTATTCTCGCCGGACATCTCCTTATCCCTATCCTTCAAGTTTGGACACAAACCCTTCAACATTACGTACAGCCCCCCAAGGAAGCAGCGCATCAGCTCCACTTTCTGCTCCGATCCTCTCGAATCAGCAATATACATATCCTCCAGCCTGGAGCCCGTACGGAGGTATGCCAAATCCGACGCATGAGATGCACATGCCAGGTCGCTCTATGAGCGGGCAGTGGTACCCGGAACAGGGACAGCTAGATCAAGTACAAGAAGAAGGAGGACCACCAATGACGTATAGTCACCATCAAGTGCCACAGTATTATTCCGGGCCTTAATCTGGATACATGACCCGCAATACTTTCTTTCTGGACATTGCATTATCATCACAACTTATTTCTTGGAGTTGCAGAAACTTTTGGCGGTTTTCTACGTTCCCGGCATTCGCATGAGACACTTTGGGCAAAGATTGACTTTTATGGCGCTATGTGCAAGGTCGATATAGGGCATGGGCGACAAGTCCACGGACCATTAAAAGTACTTAAACCAACCAAGGAGGAACAGGATAAGTACATCGATTGCGGCGACGATCAAATCCATGAACCACGTTTCTATTCTCATATTTGTGTGTCGCTGAGAGTGGCATCTCTTGGTCCTTTGTTCTCAACTTGGCCACGTCTCCTGATTTCATGAACTCGACTTCTTTCGATTCTTTCCCGGACTTCTACCGAACCTCTACGGAGCACAGCATATTTGCGGATCTCAATAAGCGTGCTTCCATCTTTATTTTCATTTTCACATGTATGAGTAGGATACAGGTCCTTCGGACTAATACCTCAGGGAAGGGGAGAGAGGCATGGAAGCCGGACCGCGTTCACGCTTGTAAGATATTACGTGATATCAGTCGCGGAAAAATTAATGATTTTGCGTCCTTGACTTGCAACACACCTTCTGGACACTTGACACTTCTCCGCATCACTCATTTTTGGTGGCGTCCCCACTCCAATGAGAAATCGATTTGGCACCCCGACACTCGCATTGTTTCGTTCCATATCTGGACTTATCATGCTAATCTAAACTTCGCTTGAATGTCCAGCACCAATGTATGACACCATTCAACAAATCCCTCAGGTCGAGATTAGAGGGCCAGGCGTCCACATTAAACTTTTTTATGCAATGCCATATATGCATTACCCTTTGCAATCCATACAAATGTTCTCGGAGGCTTTGGTCGTTAAGATGTACTCCGACATGTCAAACGTTTCTTTAACAGCTCTGTTCCCTGCTCCTGTATCTTAGACGGGGAGATGCCTGCCTCTGCTCTAGCGGTCGTACGACGCCAAAAACCATCGTTCCAAACAACGATAGACGATGTGCGTGTGTATTGCGCGCATGCTTGCTGCACGCGACTGCACCGAACAATGCACAGAAAGGCCGAACCCGAGCACATTCGTTACACAATTCGCCTGTGCGGAGGAGGATTCCAACTGCTTCGTTGGAACTACCGAAACCAACATCCATCCAACTGACCCCGCTCCTTATTCAGTCCACAATCTTGAATTTCTATTATGCACAACGTCTAGACTGTTGTCGAACGTTGATTATTAGCAAGACTATTTGACAGCAACCCGGGGATGCCTGCGAGTGTACCTGTAACACATGGTGCAACTTTAATCCACGGGCTACTGCAGCTGTCTCTGGCCGGGACGAAGCCCCGTCCGTAACGTCGATGTCGTGCCGGGGACCGTCAGGCAGACAACCGGGATCGGTTAGTCCCGTCGGGGAGGGCTGGCAGGGAACTATCGATCGATGTGCATCTGGGCACATTCGGAGAATGACGGCTACTCATGCTCATGACTTCCGACCGAGGCAAATTCCTGTGGGGGATTCTGATCGGGCAAACTACTCTGCTCGGAGGACGGCTTCCCTTTCGATCCGCAAGTTGGTCGGCGAGGGATGATGCGTCCTGAAACAATTGAGCTATCTTAAACTGGATAGGCATGGATGTGTTCTGTCTAATGTCAATGTCATTGGGGACTAGGGGATTTGGGATACCAGGGGTACGAGTTCGAAGCGCGGGTGGAGATTTGCTGGCCCACTAGTGAGGTGAGTGATCGTGATGATGAATGTCCCGATGTCACACTGACTAGATCACTTGCGTCTACTTAGAGATCAAATGAAGACATAGGCTTTAGATGTATTAGGGGCTTAGCGGATTCAACGAAGAACTGTAGAAGCAGTGTGAGAAAAAAAATGACACACTTGAGACAACGCTGAACTGACTCGAGAAGGCTATTCTGAAAGAAGCTAGCTCTTATATTCAAGCTGACTGTGCATCTGTCCTCTCACCTGCATCCACGTTCAAACAACGAACCACCTTCTTGAATGCATTCGCATCATCGTCGAAATAGACTGACTGAACTATTCCTATCTTCTAGGCATTGTTGCAGGTCTGCGACTGCTCCATATTTACTCCACAACGACTCGTCACCAACAAGCGAAGCATCACTTCCTAGACCGAACACGCCGACGTGTGGATCGTTCGTGCCGGCCGTATTCATCCTCCTCGCTGCTTTTTTTCCCCACAGTTCCCGTGTGGATGTGCAATGTGCATGGCCCTGCAGTTCGCAATCCACGCCCAACCGTCTGAACGGCGTTTCCAACGCCACGGCCCTTGAGTTCGTGCCTGGTGTACCCCGAGAATAGCGCTTGGTTTCACGGCAGATCGTAGGCTATTTGCTTTTCTTTTCCGTTACTTGCCCATCATTTCGTCACATCGCAGCTTCTAAAACCATCACGTCTTTATTTTCCACACTACTCTAAGAAGAGCGATACCTTTCATGGAATCGGGTCTATAATAACACTGCCGTGTGTTTCCAATATCAGACCTTTCCGTTACATCTTTCATTTCTATATTTGATCATCACAGCGACGCATCTGTGTCTGTTTCGTTTCAATCGGCAACCCCAACTATGGGGTGAGCATTTCAAAGCGACGACATGTTTATTTCTGGCCTTGATACCGGAACGCCCCACCAGAAACCCATTAGATACCCACCTGTTTCCATTAGGAACTCGAATCTTCAATTTAAGAAGGAAGCCAAAGCGACGGCATGTCTATACTAGTTCGACATCGGAGCACCGCGCCATAGATCCAGGGAGCTATCCGTGGCTTTCGGGAACTAGATACCGGGTTTTACAGGCGGGTGAAGTACCGGGTTGCAGCCTGCGCATCGTAGGACCGCGGAACCGACGGGCGTCCCCGACTCGTAGATGTTTTGTGCTACTGCAAGCGTCCACATGCAGCCCTACTCTTGGATGGCCTACCTTCCAACATCGACACATGTTTCCTCTCGATATCACGTACCACAAAGGACAATATTAATAGATTGCAGTTTCCTTAATACTTCTCATATAGTCCACCATGGTACAAGATTAGGCAGACAATCTTCCAATCGTTAGCTCTCCTTGCGCAAAGTGGGGTAACTGCAGTTCCCAATTTGTGCTATCATGCATCATTCTTGGTTACGCTCGCCATTAGATCGGAGTTCGACACTTTCTCTCTCCCGTCAAGGGTTAGGCAGGTTTATCCCAGGCGCATAAAGAGAATGCGGCAAGTTGCAGGGTTGAGCTATAACAAGCTATTTTTGCTGAACTGTGCGTAGGTTTTGTACATTCTCCATTTTATCAGCCGGCCCATATGGACATGGTGAATACGAAAGAATATCCAAAACAATTTATATCTGCAATAACCTATTTCGTCTTAGTTCGTCCACGACTCTCCACTCGTATACGACCTATCTCTATGTCTATCTTCTCTTGTCGTACTTCTTCCACAATGGAAAAAATAGTGAAGCTTTTTGTAGCTCTGGCTTTAAACAGCATTTTGATACACGTAAGATGGGTGATGAGCCAAAAAAAGATTTGTCGGTTTCAAGGTCTGGATTCGACAAAAAAAGAATGAAGACATAAGCCCAACGTGGGGTCTGAATACTTGTTAGTGAAGGCACAACCTGCTTGAGGCTTAGATGTACTTACTCGAACCCACAACCTTGAGATCACCGAAATCCGAAGATAACTTAAGAGTCTCACGCGCTACCGATTGTGCCAGCCGGGCTCTTGATTTAATTATGTAACTCGCAGCAAAAACAAAGCATATATCCTGGAGCAATACCAAAAACGAGCAGGATAATAAGTGAATAGTTGTGGGGACAGTACGTTTGACGGTAGAAGAGTTTTGTCACGGTGTTGTGGCGGTTTGAAAAGTTTGCGGTTGATGTGGGTCGCACTTCCCTAGGCCGACAGCGACGAACCTCACTCCAATGTAAATCTACAAACATTCCGCAAACGATAAATCTTGCAAAAACAAGTCGTGTGATTACTCGCAGATGTGGGAGGGGTAGCAACAGAAATACAGAATGAAGATTCACTGGCAACGCTATGTCCAGGTTTCAACTTCGCTACAGCCATTTACTGTACTGCATACCATCTTCCTACAAACACAACCTTAGTCGCAACGAACATCGATTTATTGTGTCTTTAGAAGTATTTGCTGTTGAAAACTACGTCATAATACCAATCGTATGCCGATGGCAGGGATACGGCGTGGCGATTACTCAACTTCCTCAACCACAAAGAAGTTCAGCCGAGTAGCGAATCAACACGACATTTGATTATCTGTAAGACACCAAATCATCATGTCGCTCGCTTACACACATCCTCGAGACTGGAGCGCAGTATGAGAGTTGCCTAGAACCACAGTGCCTTGATGCAGCTAACACTTTATCACAAAGCTCAGGGTATACACACTGGAGAATGATATAGCGGTTGCCTAGATTCACAATGTCTACATGTGGTTGGCTACATACTAATCTGCCGATACTATGGACTACATATAAGTCCAATCTTCAGCATGAGCATCTACATTAACATCAACATTCAGTACCAACATCCAGTATTAACATCCAGTATCAACATCCAGTATCGACATCCAGCATCAATAATCAAAATCAACATATAACAGCAGCATCTTCGTCAACAACAAGTTCCTTGGGAAAAAAACCCTGACCCTGATCACCGACATCTCACAAACATCATCATCCCAACAGCAGCAATGGCAACCTACCAAAACGCTCCTACCTCCTACCTACCCTCTCCCACTCATCCAAGCACAACATACGCCTATCGCTTCATCGGGCCCCTCGACCCCGCTCACAACGTCCCTAATGCCTCCCCTCTTCTCTTCATCCCACACTTCCGTGGCACCATGGACCTCATCGACCCCCTACTTATTAACACCCTTGCTGCGCACCGCCGCGTCCTCCTAACTGACTACGTCGGCGTCGGCAAGTCTTCCGGAGCGGTAGCCTCAACAGCAGCCGAATGCGCTGCACAGCTCCTCGATTTCCTAGCCGTGTTAGGAGAGAAGGAGATTGACCTTCTGGGGTTCAGTGTCGGGGGTCGGATTGCGCAACTCGTTGCGCTCAACGCTGAGGACCACGGGGCCGGAGTGAAAGTGAAGAAACTGATCATCGCGGGCGCGACAAGTAATCCTGTGGCTGGGAACGGGATCCAGGCTCCGAGTGCTGAGCGCGCGGCACTCATCCCGCAACTGGCTGCGGCGCCTACATTGCCCATGAGCGCGTTCCATACGCTGTTTTTCAGTGATGATGCGATTGGGAAGGAGGCTTGTGAGAAGTGGTGGAAGAGGCTTGAAGAGAGGAATGAAGAGACTAGTGGCGAGAAGAATAGTCAGTGGTTGGATGAAGGATACCAGGCCTGGGAAGATGCGAAGGGCATCCATGGCCAAGCTACAATATTGGCCAAGTTCGATAGTGAGGATGGGAGTCTTGGGAATGAGGGTACTTGGGACAGGCTGCCTGGTTTGGATATCCCGGTTCTGATTGCGAATGGATCGGTAAGCACTCTTCTTCCTTGTGTTGATAGTGAGGAAGTGTTGGCTAACGAGTGTGTTCTAGGATGACTTCATGGTACCAACCATCAACAGCTTTGTTACGCAACAGAGGTTGAAGAAGGGGAAGTTGATTGTGTTCCCAAACTCTGGCCACGGGTTCTTGTACCAGTACGCTGAGGAATTTGGGGCTGATGTTGAGGGATTCTTGGCTGGAGAACAGTAACGATTTCAGCACAGGAGTAGTTCTTGAGTAGAGGACAGTTAGGAAAGGTAGTGGTGGGGGGGAAAAAGCAAGATATACGAGTTATCATATAGATGAAACATGATTGTGTTTTGAAGAACGTCTGATGGTTTGACTTTCTTGATTAAAGATGTTCAAAAGATGATAAGTTCATCATTAAATGATATATCGACCATTTATATTGTCCGCTCTAGTTCTGCTGCCGCGTCTATACAAAAACAGTTATATAAGTAAATAGAGCCCAATCTAAATCAAAGTCTACCGCTTATGGCGATCTCACAGTATATTCAGACAGACATCTCCCCCTTAATGACACGGTTCAGACCCAAAAACTCATAATCTAACACCATACATCGCCAAATGTCATCTCCGTACCTCACCCTTGTCTCCGGTATACAATGATCCCCAACTCTGCCCAACCGCCATAGTAACATCCATCCCAGGGTTAAGCTCGGAGCTTGATCTAGCAGAGATAGAAGCCCAAATCGCGCGGCGCACAGCTCCCGAGTCTATCACTCCAGTCGTAGTTCCTAGGGTCCGAGTTTGGCGCGCAGTACATGTACTGGCAGTGACTCTTATCGACCTACAAATACCTCGCCACATCTCCAAACGGATTCCCATCCTCATGACTAAGGTTGTACCATAGGATACCCCCCAGATCAACGTTGTACTCGACCTGATACTGGGGAAACATGGAAGGATTCCTGGAGATTTTGATGGTCTGGCTGCACATGTCGGCGACCGCTTTGGTGGGGTTCCAGTACTGTTGACCGGGCTGCAGGACGACTTGCTCGGAGGCACACATCGGGAAGCAGCATGCAGCGGAGACGTAGACTGCGAAGGGGCAGTTGTTTTTGACGAAGCCGGTTATTTTGCCGGTGAAGGGTGTTGATGTGATAGTCATGGTGCGGTTTCGAGGAGGGAGGACCGTAGGGAATTCGGCGATGGATGATGTCAGGAAGGCAAGGAGAAGGAGGAAGACTAGAGGCTTTAGAACCATTGAGCATCAACGGAGGATTAACGTACTAGAAGTAATGAAAGTTCATGCTGGATGCTGTTTCGGTTTCCGAAAAGAAGGTTGAGTGATGAGTGAAGTTTCCTATATATGTTCTCTATCTTGTAAGTAGCCAATTTCTGTAAGTGATTTGATGAAGACTAGACGAAGGAGAGGGAGGTTGTTTATATGTATGTCTTCCACTTTACAGACCGCTAATATACTTTCTCACCGGACCTTTGCGTCCACGAGAGCACGAGGTGTCAGTGAATTCGAGGACGTGACCTTTGCAGAGACAATAGTGACATTGAATGCTTGAGCGGTGTAGTAACGCAATACCGATCAAAAATACCGTATAGAAACGCATTGCATTTTGGAATTTGCGGGCAAGTGCCAGGTAGCTGTTTGCGCACTCAGTATGGAATGGAAATCGCGTTGTAGCCATCATAACGTGTTTCAATTCATATCAAGTATCGTTCTGTCTTCGTGCAGGACATACGTATTTTGTTAGAAGGGCAGTAATAAGACCTCCAGTATCAATCGATCCGAACACGAAATATCTAATAGAAAATTATATTATTGGGAACAAAGCCCTGCAGTCGCTCGCTATCATAATATCGTAATTAGACATCGTATACACTAAACATTTCATAAATCATTACCACCTCAATCAAGCAATCGCTCAAACAAATCCACCTCTTACATTTACAGCTTTCCCTCTTTGGTCGACACTCGTATCATGCGCTCAAGCAGCAGCGGCAGCAATGAGAAGGTCGATGCCACTCGCATGGCTGGCCGTATTAGCATCATCTGGACCACCCTGCCACCTAGGTCCGATGACACCGTCCGCAGCCCTATCCTTTGACCACATTGAATCCGCATTCTTCCGCAAGTACGTCGCAAAAGCAGGCTGCGGCCTAAACGCCTGCAGCGTCGCTAGTCCCCTCACAAAGACACCCTTAAACTGTGAGGCCTGGATATCGATGTGCCCAGGCTTCTCAGTTAATATTCCGTCGACTGATAGTTGCTTCATAGCACCATTCGCAATAGTATATGCGCGCGCGATGAACCCGCCGTCCCCTGTCGCACGAGAGATTTCGGATAGACCAGCGAGGATGACGCCTTGGTTGTACGTGAAGACTGTTTTGCCGTCATTTTTGCAGGTCGTTTGGTCGATACCGTCGTTGATTACGTTGTCGCTGTTTATGATGCCAGAGTTGAAGAGCCAGTGCCATTCTGCCAGTGCCCAGTTCAGGTACTCTGTCTTCTCATCCCCGGAGGAGCGGTTGGCAAGATGCGCAGCCACTGTCATAAATAGCTCGTTGGAGATGGCGGCGATTGATGTTTTCGCTTTGTCCCACCAAATACCGCCACCGCAGGGCGTCGTCCAACCCCCAGTCATGTCTTCAAAGATATCTTTAGCAGTGTTGAGGTATTTAACGTCATCAGTAAGGTCGTAGGCAGCTATCCAGCCCATGGCCCACCACCCCATATCATCGTAATAGCCATTCTTCCAGTTCTTGCTGCCTGCAAGGTTGGGAGACTTGGCGTATGTATTGGCAACAATATTGATGGCTGTGGCTTTGAAGTCCGCGTCGTGGCGCCCGAATTTGGCTATGGTTTCGAGCATGTTGCCTGATTGCCACCACAGACTTCCCCAGAGGCCGGTATTAGTGTCATACCATTTGTCTTGGAGAGTTTTGATGGCGGCGAAAGCATTGTCCTGGTAGTTGGCCACTGTGTGGCCAGCGTAGAGAAGGGGTAATAACGTTATTTGAGAGATCTTCATGGTAAACGTGGCTCGTATGTGCAAGGATAGGGTGTATGATGGTTTATGAATGAAATTTGTTAGAAGTGGAGAAGATAGATGGGAGATTTCCGAATGAAACGTGATAGATATGTGATGGGGTAGACTCAAGCCTGAGGAAGAAAACACCAAACGGAAAGAAACGGCTCCATTATATCTACCTCTACGCCTTATCGACGTGACAACGAACACTCAGTGGGAGCAGGCATGAGGCCCTGTTTTCGCCTGAGACCCAAGAGTTGACGTCTTATCCAAAGTACCGCTGGCGGTGTGCGCAAGCCAAGAGACACGCACGAGTGCTGAAAACAAAAACCATGTTAGGATGAGTAGAGGTTTCCTAGGGGACTAAAGAGCCATAGAACCCCAGTACCTTGCGTTCCGTGGCACTGCCAACACAGCAGCCACTTGAAACCTAAGGCACAGTGGGGTCAGGCGAGCAGTTGTCTTTGGCGGACTCATTGTCGTGGCGATAGGAGACCTGGGAAATGAGATGACTTCATAGCCGTGAAGTGATTCGCGCGCGCTTGATAGCTTTGCGATGGTCTTGTCGCCCACGAAAGCGAGCTCAGGGAGCAAGAAAAGAGCAAACAGGTCCAGGACATTCCTGTTGTCATGACAGAAGCATGGATTCCCCTGGCTAGTAAAGCTGACTCAATGGTCAGGTACGCCGTCGTTAGATCGCTCGAGATTTTCTACATGGTTATTGTATGTGATTATGGTCGCCTGGTATGCGATGTGGAACCAAAGGATGAAGGAAGTGGTAAGTTCAACTGCATGGGATAGCGACAAGCGTTGAGGTCCCGTTTAGGCCCCGCTGTCAAATGTCTCTGTTTGAAACAAAGGAGTTGGGTGCAAGAATGATCATTGGTACAAAACTTGATACCTGGTCTATATCTGACAGGACTATGCCTGCTTAGTTGTAGTCGCGTTCTGGAAAATAATTGGTCATTCATCGTGAAGATCGCGAACTTCAGGTTTATTCTAGCCTGAATTTTTAGGCTGCAGTGATCTCCCTGTGGATGGTACTCAACCTTACATGGAAGCTCCGAACCTGTAAATTATTCACCATGATGGCAATTTGAGCGTGGTAAGAAGTCTGATAGTCGACACTCACTGTCTAACATCCGAGATTGTGCCATGTTTGCTGGAACGAGAAGAAACATGCCTCTACTAAATATTTTGGCGGTGCTCCTCGCTTGATCAGGTCGCAGTTATCTATCCCGAAATCGACTACTTATAGCGGAGGGGAGCTGTACTTAAAGTATTCCATCTCTTTGAGGAAGTCGTAGAAATCGTGGGGGTGTTCATAACGTCAACGGCAAAATAATTTTCGATGAACAACACAGGGAAGCAAATTAAGTGGCCAATAGCAATTATGATGATAAAATATGCAAGCATCAAAGACATAAGATGTGAGCAGAATAGGAAGTTATCGGGACGGATAATCGGGCGAGAAGATGAGAGATAAGAGAGTGCCGGAATGTTGTTGTGTGTGTGTGTCTGACGTTCCGTCACAGTCAACTGCTGGCGATTTCGAGTGCGTGACCTCACGTGCCCTGGAGTATTATAGTTTTCACATTATCCGCTCCGCCCTCTCGGTACCGAGCTCTGTAGATTACTTAATAGTACTTCCTAACACCACGGTACATGTCAAAAACGTCAGCTAGGAGCTCAATCTTGCATACTTGTTCAGACTTTCAGTGTCTCTTATTGGCTCGTAGGGGAACCCCAAAGTTCATTAATGGATTCGGTACCAAAGGAGGTGGAGTGGATAATGTGAAAATCACCGATAAATCATCAGGAAACAAAGTTGCGCTTTGTACAGAGGTACTACAGCAGGGTTAACAAATAACGGATTAATATTAACAAAGTTAACGCAATTGTATATTATATGAGTTATATACTTTATGTGTCTTTATACTCATACCTTAAATCTCGCTTTATATCTAGCAAAAATGTATAGTTGAGATGCTTTTAGTTAAGCTTGTTACAACTTTATAGCGCACCATGCAACTTCTACCTAGAGTTGCGTAAATTGGGCTTTCTACTTACCAGTTTATATACAGTCACTCGATAGAGGTTTCTAAAGACTACAATGTCTAGAAAAGAATACTAATGCCTCGCGAGATCTGCTGAGTTTTTTTTTTGCAGGAGCTGAACATACGCAGCAGTTTTAATAATGGTTCTCCAGAAATCTCTCAATCACCTCTTTGCCAAACTTCTCTCTCCCGGCGCTTCTAAGACCCTGCATGGTCTCATCGTCTGGTCTCCACACGGTCCCGACCTCATAGTACACCCGCCTGAATCGGAGGTCGTCGTCATCCTTATTTCCCCATTCTGCTAACCGGCCAGGCGCGTGATAAGATATACATTTCCCATAGCCAAGCTCAGAAGTGAGCATGAACTGTTCAAGGACCGGCATATTTTGTACTGCCTTAGCAAGAGCGGCGAGAAGCTGATTGATTATTGCTGGGTTGCTATGCTCACGGTAATTGGTATAGTCAGAATCACCAGAGGAGTCGCCGATGTTGCCCTGAGCCGAGTCGTCATGCTCATGATCTTCTGGCCGCGGTCCCGTAAAACCACTGACTAGAAGGCGTCACCATGTCGAACGTGACATCTAATGTCTGCAAGAACGGCCAAATTGGAGCTACAGCCTTTATCTCGTTGTCTGATGGCCAGAAGAACGTGGGGTTGAGGTGAGCGCTTAACGTGAGGGACGTGGGATTTGCGAAAATATACGTAGGCCTGCACTGAACGGGTCATAGGCGAAACCTGATGGTATAATATATTGGTCCGTGGACCGTTGATCAAAAGGAAACTCGTGATAGAAGATGATCTTCGCAGTGGATCGTTTGTCGCAGAGAACTTAGCTTGAGAGCCTCTACGAACGCAACCCGATTGTCGCAGTCTCTAAATTCCCAAGATATGTCCTCCAAATTGGGGAGCGATCTTGCAAGATCTGGTCAGGTGCTTGGTGGCAGCTTCCGCGAACCGTTGCCTCTAATGTTTAGAAGTTGCAAGTTCGCCGAGTTCGGGAATATACCTGGTTCAAGAGGCTGAAGGAACGACTTCTCAAATCGACACTCAAAGATGTCCTTGCCCCTGCACATTGCAACCTCTAGCTCAAGCTGCGACTTATCATCTAATCGTAGGTCAGTGGGCGAAAAAGCGGTCATATATGGAAGCTCCAGCCCCAGCGCCATCTAAACACCCTTGCTTTCCCACTCTTTCAAGATGGAGTAGAAGTTGTAGATGCCCTGATTGAAGGACTCTTCATTGAGCCGCTTCTCACCATCTGATTCCACCTGACCACATGCCTCCTCTGAGTATTCCAGTAGCAGAATCTCGTAGCTCACATTGGTCAAAAATTAGCGACGGTTGCCTGTCATAATAGCCTGGAAATGGCTGAGCTCATCGCTTTTGATTCTCAAGCTATGAATTATAACCAGCTCAACTGCCTCCAGGGTCTGGAGAGCGTCGCATGGGGCGGAAACTTTGAAGGCGCTAGAGACCGTTGCTGAAGCACGGGAAGTTGCGATTGCCCCTCGTATCGTTCTAGATAATGCACGATCCTGTTGATCAGCTCTTGTGATAGGTTATCTATTGCGATTTCGAGTTTCACATGTGAGTTTCTGCAATTGCGGCGTGGTGGTACGCGTAGTCGAAGGCAGGATGTTGAGGGAACTGTGGGTTAGCTGCAGGCACGGAACGATGCCATTGGCTGTACAGGCCTGATCCACAGTTCAAACAGAGTATTATCTGTAGCCAAGTGAAAGTAATACTTTGAATGCATTTATGATTTCTCTGGCCTGTTAAATACCAGTGAAAAGCGGTAATAGTGATATCAGCTCAAAATTGGCCTGATATCGGTACTCTGACACAATACGAGTAGTCCTTCTAGAACGGAGAACCACACCCATTGACATTTCCTAAAACTCGATTCCTTGCATACCATTGTGCTGTCGTGATCTCATTGCGCTCAGCGAACAGCTGTCCTAACACGTTAATCAGAGTCTTGTCGATAACTGCTTCAATAGCGTACCTAGTAGTAGTCTCCGTCCAACGCTTAAGCAACCATGTTTCAGTTATGACTGCATTGTACTCACCTGCTGCTGTGTTTATGTTTGGTGTTCGACTATAGTCAAATGATAGCGAGCGCGACTTCACGTGCTTTAGCGCTACTGTGATGTCATCGCGCAGCTGGTGGGGTCCAAGGGGGGCAAAGGAGAGATAAACGCCTTAACACGGCATATTAATCCTTCAACATGCAATTCGTACTTCTGCATGTCATCGCGCCATGATCGCCCAATAGCACAGCCGTGTATCGATTACGACTTCGAACCCATCGCGATGTTGCAGATTGGGTCTGCAAAGCATGAACTTTTGCTTCCTACAGAATTGTACAACAGCCTCTGGCAGATACAACAGTACAATGCAGCTCTTGATTGATTTTTTTTTAGCCAGCTACTAGAATCTACTTAGGAACCTGACAGACTTAACGAATTACTGCACATGAGAGATGAACGCCACAGCACGGGATAGCAAGTCTTTGGCACGCGATACTTCCGCATGTCATCGCACCACAGTCGCCCAATAGCAATTGATTGTGGCTCTGTTTTCTAATGCGCGATTAGACACCGCCTGGCAGTAAAACATCCTAAGCATGTGAGAAGTGACGCCTTCTCCATCTAGACGGTGCTTCTGCTCCGTGCCGCGCCTGCCTCTCTCCTAGGTATGACGTACCGCCTTCTTAGCATAGATTGCTACGACCACCTTCCGTAGCTCACCCTTATAAACTCGTCTTTCGCTGTGAATCCTTCTTCTTTCTTCCACCACACTACAATCACAACACTCCAACTCAACTCGCCCTTCTAACACACTACTACCAAACCCATTCCAACCCTCAACCACCAACAATCAACATGTCTGACCTCGGGTGAGCATCTCCTTCATCATCATCTTCCTGAACTGTATGCTGACTGCCATACAGACGCAAGGGACTCGGCGAGCAGGCCAGCGAGAAGCTTACCCCCGACTCTCAGAAGTCAACCCTCGACAAGGCTACCGAGGGCGTCACCGGTCTCGGCGATCGTGCCGCCGCCGCTGTCCAGCCTGGTTCGTACTTCTCCACTTCCACCCTAACCTCACAAGAACGTTCACTAACACTTCACATAGAGGGCGACAAGTCTGCTACCCAGAAGCTCGGCGACGCCACTCGTGGTGGATCAGACGACGCCTCGGCCCAGGGCCAGGGAATCCTCAAACAGGCCCAGGGGGCCGTTGGCGACGCTGCCCAGTACGTTGCGGACACCCTCAACACCAAGAAATAGACAACTCCACCTTATGACATGACAGCATAATGGCGGCTGGGTCTACCTTGACTTTTCGTTTCGGGTTCGGATAAGATTTGATTCTGGAGGACAGCCAATGGCTTGTATCACTATACCCTTTACCTCTTGAATGAGACAATGCAGAGATGAGAACCGGTTGGACTTTTGCTTGCCGTGACTGTGATATTGTAATGCTAGTGTTGATGTGGTCTGCTCCCTACACTGATAAGCCTCGCAGTGCGGTTCTTTGCGTACAGCTTCACTACTTACGACGTGAGACTACGGCATACAAAGCTTCGAATAACGTTGCACGTTGACGAACTCCCAATCACTAACTCTTGCGTGTGCGAGCAGCGTTTCCGGTCGGAATTTCAAAGCTGGAGGCTTGTTAGAAGTGAGTTGAGTGATCCGGTTTCGTAGTTGCGCTCACGTCTTGATCCCCGATTACTGTTGTCTAGCATCCTACTCGCACCGCTTACGAGTCAAGAATTTGGCGTGATGAACCACGAAGTGGATGAACGCTTTGGTCCAGTAATTGTATATCAAACATAGGCTTGGCCGTTCCATTGGCTCCAAATCCATGCTCATAGGTCTTCATCCTCTACTTCCTCAATCTCCACCTGCCGCGATTTTCTCTCGGCTACCTTTCCCTTGGATCCAAGATCCTGACTCTTGTCTTCTGCCTCTGCCGCCATCATATTGTATTCTGCCTCTTGCACCGCTGCTTCTGCTGCCTTCTCCGCAATCTCATCGATCGTTTGCTGTCTCATGAATTCCTCTAATTCTTTATCCACGATAGGAGGCGTCCCAGCAATTGGATTCGGAGGTTTTCCAAAACCCACTGGTCCTGCACTCTGCACCACGTCCCCTCCATCGTCAGGCTTCTCAATATTCATATATCCCTCCTTTTGCAGCTTATCGAACTCTTCTGGCTCAAGCAACCTTCCTTCACCCTTCGCCAGCTTCATCTTCTGCGCGACCGACGCGGGCATGAACTTCACGGCCTCCTTCCGTAGATCCCGAACTTGTGGCGCGGCTTCGTAGACAAGCGTCGCTTTCTTCGGCTCCGGTTTCGGCTCCTCTACTTGCGTGTGCCTGTTCGGTCGCCGCGGTAATGGTGGAGGCGTGTCTCGAGGCATAGGGATATCTTTCACATCTGCGTCCGTATCACTACTCTCATTCCCATCCCTGCCTTTCCAACCCCCATCTCTCGTCCGCTTGCCTAGTACACCTCCACCTCTTCCTCCCCTTCCGCCCCGATCTCCCCGATCTCCCCGATCATCGTTGTCGTAATTTCGCTCAGGCTTAAACTGCGGTGCCTTGTCCCCAAGGGCCGTTCGTGCTCTATTAACAGCTGCTAAGTCTTTCTCTAGCTCTGAGAGTCTCTGCCGCTCATGTGGTCGTAGACTACCGCCGCTTTGCTCCGCTTCCTTGAGGCCGTCGATATCCCGTTGGATGCGCGCTGGGTTTCGTCGCGCGAGCTTTTCGTTGCGCTGGGCTTGTACCGTCGCTTTCTGTTTTCTGAGTTGTTTCTGCTTCTCGGCCTTTTTGTGGTCTTGCACGGGATTGAAGTTCTTTTCTTTTGCCATAGTGGATCGATTCAAGGGGGAATGCGCTGGTTCGAGAACGTGGTGAGATACAGTCTTGAAGAGGGAGGAAGATTGCGGGTAAATCTGTAGAAGTTCAATGCCAAGACGAAGCTTGAAAAGTGGAGCCCTGTCACAAGCTCGAAGCTTGGGGCGGGCTTCTTGCGATCCATACAACAATCGCAATCTTTAGACCGTACACTCGCAAATGCTCCTGCCCAGAAGTTCAATTCATTTCATCACTCTACCAGGTTGCTAGAAGCCGACACGTTCTCGATCCACTAAGCGTGTTTAGATGTTTGTCCCGCGAGCGCTTCGACTCAAGGGCATCAAGGAGCCTCAGAAAGCTCGAAAGCCTCTAACAGAGCCACTACCACAAGAAGTGGACATTGAGAACGTTACCGCCGCCCTTAAGAAAACAAGTACATCTCACGTTTCCCTGCAGCCTGAGCGTATTGACCCGAAGAAAGCCTTCTCTGGCCCTAGATTCACAGCACCAAAGGTCGATGAGGACTATCTTGCAAAGCTACTCTGCGGAATCGAACTACTCTTTACCGACTATGCACACCAACATGAGGATGGGAAGCGGTGGCTTGAGAGACACTACAGGGTCGTAGACGACGCAGATAAATGTACGCCCTCTGTACCATTCACGAATTCGCATTTCTAATAGTACCTTTGCAGACGTCCACCTCTCAGCCATTCTCGAGCACCCAAACATCTCGACCCTGAAGCCCAAAGCTACCCAGCCCACCCTCCGACAAGCCATAGGATCACAGAGTTCTCCCACTCTCGAACTCGCACCAAACGGCTACCTTGTGCGACGCCGACCCTCCACTTACCCTCTCCGCTTCGTGCCTGCAAACTCGTTTGATGTAGTCAACGCGGACGGCTTAAATTTCTGGGATCAGCGCACCATCTATGTCGAGCCCCACACACGGGATCTTTGCAAGACTCCAGCTCGCGTGGCGCAATGGTTAAAAAAATATGGGCAAATGAAAGAGAAGTGGCTCCCTATACAGGCAGTGCATACGCTGTTCAATAGCTGTGCATTTGTTGTGCTGAGTGGGAATGTGACGCATGAGGAGATCTGGCGGAAATGGAGGGAGTTGGACAGACCAGAGTGGTGGAAGATCATAACCAAGATCGAGCATACGCAACGGACGGAGGAGTATCTGGCTCTGTTGAAGGGGGAGCAGCCGTGCAAGCAGATTGGGGGTCCTGAGAAGCTGCCAGCAAAGGAACCTTCAAATCCGCAAGAGTCAACTGCAATGGAAACCACTCTAACGGCGCCCACAGCTCCAGCCGAAACTGGGAAGAGGAAGAGGAAACGCAATAAGAACAAGGGCGGCAAAGCGACTAACGAAGTTGAAGCTAAAGATACCAACCTACCGGACACCGTAGATGAAAAGGGCGAGAACGTGGATGCAGAGCTTGACATTGAACCCTCTACCAAGAAACCCAAAATTTGAGCCCACGGGAATTTTCGGCAATTACCCAGGTCAAAAGTTGAAATGGCAGCATCTAATGCCAAGGCTATAAAGTCAAACAACTTTCGCATGCCATGGCAGAGCTACAGAGTACCGTGTGTTAACGTAAAACGGGCGCTGAACATGTTTGTGTTCTTCTGCACAAGTACTTTGATATCATTTACTGACTCGATAACACTGACACCGAAAGTTACCGAAAAAGATCGACGTTTTGGCACCGAGCCTGCGGATGGGCCGAGGCTGTGGGGTACCTCGAAGCTGGGGGGCTTAAGCTACAGCTGCACGCCTCGGTGACCTATTACCTATCTTGCTAGACCTGAAAACAAGCTAGGTAGACGCGAATCGCTTTCAAATATATTTACTCTTCCTCTCAACTGTTGTCCTTCTGTTACCTCTTCCAAAATCCTTTGATACACCCTCACTACAATAAGGAGCAAAATGGCTACGATAGTAGAGAAGACACCTCAAGGCACTATCTACCGAGCTGCGAAAACGTATCCTATCCCAGATGTCGATGTTTTGACTCTTTTATTCGGTCGGTCTATTATCTTCCTTATACATCCAGTCTTATGTTCTACGCGACATTAACATATTCCAACTCTTTCAAGATCTAGTCTAAACCATTACCTAGATTCAGATCAATCCTTAGCAAAGGAAGATACACCCATCCATATTTCCGCAGCTGACCCTTCCTTAATTCTCACGGTATCTCGTGCGCGCAACCTCACACAAGCTACTTCCTATTTCCTCCGCAAACATTTTGGCGTTGGCGCAAATGGAGCGAATAAGGATATCGTCTCCGTAATTTCCACCGGACACTACCTTCTCCCCGTAGCCTTCTACGGTGTCATTGGAGCCGGCGGCGTCTTTTCCGCTGCCTCATCCGGAAGCACCGGCCCAGAACTAAGTAAGCAGATCCAGGGTGCGGGATCCAAATGTCTTCTTTGTGTAGAGGACACGAAAGATGTTGCCATAAGAGCTGCAGAGGAGGCAGGCTGGGGATCCAATGGTGGAGGACGGGTGTTGGTCATGAGTGAGGGTGCGGAGTGGAGCATAAGAGCCGTCGAGGCGAACGGTCTAGGTCCCAATCTGATCGACGAGAAGCAGAAGCTGCCATGGAAGAAGATTACGAACCCGGAGGAATTGGAGAATAGTTTGGTTACATTGATTTATAGTAGTGGGACTACAGGTTTGCCTAAAGGTATGTCTTATATTTACCTTCTATCTTTTGAAAGAACGAGGATGTTAACGTGCGCGACTAGGCGTTAAACTATCCCATCGCAACCTCGTTGCCGAAGCCGTGATCCCCGGTGACATGTTCAAGGCATGGATCGCGTCACCCTCCGGCCCCAAAAACTTCGAATACCGCACTCTCGCCCATCTTCCTACCGCACACATTGCAGGCATTCAAGGCTACCTCGTCAACCCCTTTTACATGGGCGGGCCCGTGTACTGGATGCCCAAGTTCGACTTCGTGAAATTTCTGGAGTATAACAAGAAATACCGGATTACGTTTTTCTTCACCGTACCCCCTATCTACCTCCTCATCGCCAAATCTACTGCTGTAACAGACCAATTCGCTACACTGGAGGTCGCTATCTCGGGGGCTGCGCCGCTAGGGAAGGAGTTGCAGCATGCAGCGTCTGCGAAACTCGGTGGGCCGAACTGCTTCATCAGCCAGACTTGGGGACTGTCAGAAACGACGGGCTCCGCAACAATTATGCCCTTCGACATGGTCGACGATACTGGATCCGTATCGCCACTGATTCCCAACATGCTCGCCCGGATCGTGGACGACGATGGCAACGACGTCGAGGTCGGCAAGCCTGGTGAAGTCCTAGTCACTGGGCCGGTAGTGTGTAAAGGTTATTACAACAATCCGGAAGCAGATGCTGAGAGTTTTACCAATGAATGGTTCCACACGGGCGACATTGCCGAGTTTAGAAACGGCCTCTTCTACATCGTCGACCGCAAGAAAGAACTCATAAAATACAAGGGCATGCAGGTTGCGCCGGCTGAGCTTGAAGCTCTGCTCATTAATCACGATGATATTGCGGACGCGGCGGTAATAGGTGTCCTGACTGAAGACGGGCACAATGAAATTCCGCGGGCGTATGTGGTTGCGGATAGCAGCAAAATTTCTGGCCAGCAGATACAAGAGTACGTCAAGGCTAATGTTGCAAACTATAAACAGTTGAGAGGTGGAGTGATCTTTTTGGATGCTATCCCGAAGAGTCCGGCGGGGAAGATACTGAGGAAGGACTTGAGGGTGATCGCGAAGAGGGGGACGGGGGCTAAGCTGTGAGATGGTATGTTGGAGTCTTTGTAGATTGGTTAGAGATAGAGATAGAGACAGATTGTCGAATGTACATTCTGGTTGACTACACACAGTCTTGCCTAGAAAGATTACCTCATCAGGATCATGCCAAGTTGAATGTAGAGCATAAGCAAACATGACTTATATTCAGTCCTTATGCTAAGCCCATCAAATTTCCCTTAGATATATAATCTTACTAACGCAATGGTGTAGTTTTACGCCTACCGATAGTGTGCATTCGTATTCGTCTTGGCCCACCGTGTCTCACTCATCCAATTCTGCTTAAAAGAGCACGTTTTGTGTATTGTATGTTAGACTGATCTGTCTTAGCACAGACGTAGTCTCTTAGCCACTAGATCCCTTCAAAGGAAGACAACAAACTTGTTTCTTGCAAACCACGACGAAACGAGGAAATCAATATCAGACCTGTCTGATGAGCGTGCGATTCCGTGTCACATTTTCGCGTACAGCGGAACGACAATCATGGGCACCAACACAGGGAATGCAATGCACTCATACCACCAAGGTCTCTACAGTTCAAATTGACAAACTTTAGTTGGGCTCGGAAATGAAGAGGGGCGTTGTAGTGTGTAGGTAGAAAAACAATTGTTCACGAAGAGCTAGTACCTTGGTGTGGTGTTGCGAGCTCGCGTGGGCAATTGATCTTACAGCTCGCCTAAAATTCACAATCCATTACCAAGTTGTCAACTAACGTGTTTTTCTATCTCTGTCTCACTAGATTTGCCAGTGAAGTGGTTTGATTTCGTCACGATCCCAATGCCCTTCTGAGAATCCACATATATCGCGTTACCGCATCTCTCCCACACCGCCTGTTTCTCACAGGGAGTCGCACATAGTGACACCAAATGTTGACTCAACTAGTTTAGAGGGATGTGATTGGATTATTGAAACCTAGCTATCCAGCTTGTGTAACCCTCTTCATCTCCCTCTCTCTGTCACTTAGAATTGCATGGAAGCATGCAGTAGTCAAGTCTCACATTGTTTGCTTCCAATTTCTGTTTTGCTGTTCTTTGCCTTATTTTTACCCATATTCTCTCTATATCAACCAACATCTACACAAATGCGTCACCGCCCTTGCTCTTATGACCGACACTGAGAACCTTGAGGTTTATTTCAAGTCCTTCCATCGTGACTTTGACATCCTTCAAACATAATGGCCAAACGGCCGACGAGGACACATGCTACATCAGCGGCGAGGAAGGGGAAAAGTGACGCTTCTGGCGGATTAAATCCGAAGCCCCTTAACCACAACTTCGAATCTGACGACAGCCCCAGGCCGAAGAGGCGCTGTGCTCCTCAAAGTTTTACACCTGAGCATCCGATAGACCCTCCCACTAGAAAGTCAGGCAAGTTTGATGTCAATCCCACATGGAGCCCTGACATGTTGGATGGTCTCTCAATTGGGTACGAGGAGGGAGATAGGAATACTACTACGAAGGAGTTCATGGCTATCCGCAACCCGTCTCGGGACGTCTCTTCTGGACTTCCGACGCATCCCTCAAACGCCGCTCGTTTGCTGTCATTGGACGGTCTGGTGGCCAGAAAGCGAAAGCACAATGATGATGCTGAGGCTACGACCAGATCCAAAAAGCGGCAAGCGTCTCTTTTGATAGACGATGAGCCTTTCGATTATCAGAGTTCTACTGTCGGGAATGACAATTTGGAAGGCATGCCAGGCCAGGTATGTCGCATTTTCTATTTTTTACTCATCTCGTTTAACATGCACCTAACCAATTTATCAGACAGATACTATTTCTAAATCGGTTGAAAGCATAGAGGGACGCAGCCCCCAGACTGAGACTTACCCTAGCGACTTGAGCAACAACCAACATGAGCCAGAAGTAGGGGTCGATAATATTGAAGGACGTTTGGGCGAACACAAACAGAATTTGGGTGATTATGAAAAGCCGGACGGACTCACTGTGGAGTGCGATCCCAACATCGTATCATTAAAGGAACGCTATGCAGAAGCCGAGACAACTGTCAGCTCACACAAACTAAGATATCCGATCTCGAACAAACTGTCGTCAAGTCTTCTACGGTCGCACAGGTGCAAAGGCAGTATAAAGAAATCGAAGCCAGCATCCAGCATCAGGAGTCCGTAATGCCACAAAACTTAAAGACGTTCGAGTGAAGGAGACGCAATATTGAAGAAAAACTTGGAGAAGCAGTTTGGCGACCAGAAATCTGACGCAAGCAAGAAGTTCGGAGAACTCGAGATGGAGATTAGCAACCACACTACTTTACTAGGTTTAATTCGCCAGGTGCTCGACTCACTCGCGGCCAGAGGAAGTGCCTAGAAATCTGTGGTTGACAATACCACTAAGGGTGTAACACGTTTAAAAAAAATAGTATGAGAGATCTGCAAGACCTAACATCGCACCTGTATATGACGCGAACATCAACGAAGTCGTCGGCGAACTGCGATACCACCTCGATACAGAACGGTCCAAACATTCTGACATGAAGAAGCAGGTGACGAATCTCCGTCGTAAGATGGACAATCTCAATAAAGATGTATTCGGGAGAGTAAATCATAGGGTGGACGAACTAGTGGACGAACTAGTATCTGGTCTCCGGACCCAGATTACTACCGGTTAGACCTCTGCCCAAAAGCAGCTCAAGAAGTTGGAGGCCGATATCACGACCGATACCACGAAGGCAATGGAGCTTATGGAGACCCGTCTGAACAGTCAGAGTGTCGCAACTACCAACAACATGACCCATATGATCACACAGGAGGCTGATAGGACTTCTGATGACCAGACAAGCAAAATTGACGCTTTCAAAACCGTCGCCAACAATAGGTTCAACCATTTTTCGATATTAATTGAGTAGCTCCAGCACGCGGCAGGTCAGAACACCGATCAACTCAAGCAAACAACTGTTTCCCCTCAGACTGCCCGACTGATGTCACCCCAGCTTTCATCGACCGCGATGAATCGGCTCTTGCTCGATTCAAACCAACGTGACTATGTCGCGCACCCAACGGTAATGCCGCCGTTCATTCAGAACAATAGCCAAATATCGACACCAACGACAACTCAGGGGCTGACGTTAGAGGAACAGATGGAGCACTTGAACTTCCTGAAGCAGCAAGCGGCCAACAAGAGTAAGGAAAACCCACAGTCCAGTATGCAGCAACAGTCACGGAATCAGCAAATACCCGACGAATCTCTCAAATACAGATTCCGCAACAGGTTGGACCTGATGGCCGTTATGTTGAGCTAGCGCAAGCTCAACTGCAAGCACAATTCCGGCCTCGACCCCAGGCGCCGAATCAATGGCAGAGTTCAAACCGAAAACGGAAGCAGACTCTGCAACAGTTCGCTGAGCAGCAGCAGTAGCTCTAGCGATTGCACATTCAAAAACAGCAGCTCCGACATCCCATCTACATCCGTACCAAATCAAGTCAACCCGCAAGAACAACCGCAAGCTCATCATCAACAAGACTCCAATACATCTCCAGCCCAACAAGAACAGACCCGCTTACTACCTTCAGAGCAAAAACAAAAGGAGCCCCAATTCAAATGCGCGTACTGCCGCCATGCCAACTCCAAGTGTATGAACGCCGGCCCAGACAGCGCCTGCAGCGCATGCCAGGCTGAAAACAGGAAATGCACTTATCCAGAGACCAAGCCTAGCGGGTTCCAATTTCCCAACGGATCTCAGTTCCATCCACAAGCCCAGCGTCCACAGCAGCACAACTCTATGCTCGGCCAGCCGCGGCGCGGACCTTTACCCCCGCGCCCCAACTCGGTCGATTTGCTGCAGTCGTCTGGATAACTGGTGCAGGCACAGCAGGCCGACTATCACCGCTTGCCGTAGCACAGTCGTCGAATTCTGGTCGCTGAGGCCATCATCTACCTGCTCATCCATGTGCTCATTTTTTCCTTCTCACACGGGTTTAATCTTTATAAGACGTTGACAGGCGTTCATGTGCGTTATTAAGTGTTGCAGGAGAATTTTCTTTTAGGATTTGCGAGTGTGCGTTTGTATGCCCTTGCACACTGATGTACAGACCATCCTACGCATATATGCGGCGATCATCTATAGGTTCCTGGGGACGTAGTTTCTGGCATTGACCAATGGGCATGTTGAAATTCAGGGTTTGGCGATGCTTGGGAGTGCAGTTGGGCCCTTTAATTTGGACGTGTGGAAATGTTGAATAATACAACTTGAGGATCTTAATAGAGCGGCACGGGTTAATTTCCATTTAGGACTACATATTTTTAACAATAGAGATAATAAGTGTTGGTATTCCACTTCCTTCATAGCATGCATGACATGTCTTCATAAAGTTCGCTCCGACATGCGCCGTTTGTCCATGTGATAGACAACTGAACAAGAGGATTTGATACAATCACCAAGTCCTCGTCAAACCAGGGAGAGTCTCACTCATCCATGACAGTACACTGTATAGGACACTCTTGTAGGCTTCCGCGAGCAAATATTTCGACCAACCACAAGCGCATGACCAAACAGAGAAGGGTATATCTTGATTCAACATAGAAACACCTAAGCAAACTCACTGCATACACATAACCAGCATGCTCCTCACATGGTCTTGAACGCCAGCGCCAATGCCTGTCAATATGTGAACGCCCCTAATGCGTCTAAGACCTCCCAAAAAGAATTGAGCCCGAGAGTATGGCAGACACGACAAAGAAGGCCACAGTCTACATGACCGAGCAATTCTCCTCCTGCGCTTTCTGATTACTTCTACTCAACCTCTCGCGCTTCATCTGCACTTTCGCGCCGCCCTTCTTCAGCTCCTCGAGCCTTTCTTGAGCTTTCGGGAATTTGTATGCTGGTAATAGTTAGCCCTTGTTCCTAAACAACAGCACAGTGAGCATTATGAAGGGAAATATAACTTACCAGCAGCCCGTCCATACCACCTCTTCGCCTCCTCCAAACTCCTCGGACACCCAATCCCGACTTCGGTAAAATACCCCATCGCAAACAGCGCCTTCGGTAGTGGCGGTTCCGCACAGGCTGCTTTCCGGGCCCAAAGATACGCCTCTGTATCGCTCTGCTCCAATATCCCCGCTGAACCGGTCAAGTACCATCCAGACAGCGCGAGTTCTGACTGATGTTCTTCCTGCGCCGCCGCTCTTGTATACCAAGCAAGCGATGTTCGTCCGTCGATCTGGCAACCCAAGAGTCCATACTCGTACGCTTGCCCCATCCGGAATTGAGAGAACTTGTAATCCAGTTCCGCGGCTTGGCGGAAGAGAGAGAACGCATACGGTTCGTCTCGGATGATTTTCTCGTTGCCGGTTTGCGCTTCGTATAATAGCGCTAGTTCGTGCAGAGCATGCGGATTCGCTTCGTCGGCGCGCTCGGCGGCTCGTTTCAGCATATTGATTGCCTCACCGAGGTTCTTTTGCTGGCCTAGTAAGCCCTTAAGAAGAATCATGCCTACTTTGTACATAGCGGGCGTGTCGCCTAATGCTGCGGCGCGACGATACCATTGTACTGCTTTCAAGGGGTCTTTCTTAGTACCGCCGCCTTCCTCGTGGCCCATTTCGCAGCAGACGGCTGTGCGGTAGGCGCTGGCGGGATGGCCTGCTTTGGCAGCTGATTGGTATAGGGTAAAGGCTTCCTTAGTATCAACTTGTAATCCAAGAAGACCTTGGCCGTAGCAATCTGCCATGTAGAACATAGCATCTGCAGAATTTCCAGAAATAAGTTTCTTGACGGTTTTGTGTGCTTCCATGACGAATTTCTCGCGGTTCTTGTTGCGCGTCCTAGTATCAGCTGTCCCACCTTCGTCTGCAAGCACGGTTGCGGCCTCCACTAGTTTCTTCGCGAGGAGGAGACCGGTAGTACTGTCCGCCGGGTTGGCCTTCCAGGTGTTCCGGAGACGATTGAGTTCATCATGCGTGACCGGGTGCACTACGGACACAGGGGGTTGAGGTGGTGCAGATGACGCTGGTTTGTTTGCATATCCCACAGGAGTTGGATCTGTGTGATATTGTCTCATTGGTGGTGGTCTTGCAGCTTGACCTGTTTGGCCCTGAGGCTGTTGCTGCATCAGCCCTGCTCTTACTGGAATCGGATGTGCTGGGAGAGCATCAGGATTTGCAGACTGTTGTGGTTGTGTAGTTCCAGCTCGTCGAACGGGATCGCTTGGCATTCGTCCCGGAGCAGGTCCTGCTGTTCCGGGGCGACGGATGGGGTTTCCGGGTGCCATTGATGATGATACGCTCCTCATCGCGTTTGGTCCAGGCTCGGAGTAAGTAGTCTCATTCGAGTATCCTCTGGGCATGGGTGGGTGTTGTGGGCCGTATCGCGGATCGAAGTTCTGAGGTTGGCCGGCGCCATAAGCTTGGTTGGGGGGTCCCCGAGCAGGTACATTATCTAACGTCATTCCTCTAGGGGGTGGACCTCTGCCACGAGGACCACTAGGCAAGCCATTACCGTTCGCCATTGGAAGCGCGGGAACAGCTGGAGCGTCAACTGCCATTTCATAGACACCGTTTCCTTGCGCATACTGCTCGTGCAGATCTGGCTGGGATCGGCTTTTGAGCGACTGTGAACGGAAATCTCCAGGTTGTGCGGCTGCTGCACCCGGTGGAGGAAGTGCCTGAAATGGTGGACTAGGGGCAGTGGGAGATAGATGGTTTTCTATCGAGAAGCCCCTGCGGTGTTTTCCTCCTGTGTCAGGGATCGCATCAAAGTTTGGCATGTCAATCGACGTAGTAGTGCTTTTCCGGCCAAGGGGTTCTCCTCCATAATAATCATCATAAACATTGTCTAGGTCCTGGGGACCTTCATCATATCGTTGATACTGTTGCTGCTGTTGTTGTTGCTGCTGTTGCTGCTGCACAGGAGGTGCATATGGCATGGGAGGAGCTTGCGCATTTTGTGGCGGACGACCATAGCTGTTTGGCTTCGTTCCACCAGCCGTGGTAGGTCGAGGAGGAATATAGGGGGGTGACTCGGGTCCATGATATCCAGCTACAGAACCAGGCTCCATCCATTGCTGCTGTGGCTGTTGTTGAGCATTGTACCCTCTTCCATTTCCAGCACCGGGCATATTCTGAGGCAGCGTCATCGCCCTCTGCGTATTGGGACCGAAAGCTTGCTGAGTTGGAGACACGGCATTGGGATTATACGGGCGCTGCTGTGGGGGACCTCGTGCGCCTTCAAAACTCGGACGTGGTCTCTGATCTGGGTGCGCTCGATTAGGGGGAAGTCCCTGCCCCCTCCCGTTGCCTTCAAAATGCCCCGAATCTTGCCTTTGCATATCTGAGTTGGGATATCCACCTCTACCTCCTGGGGGAGGTCCTCGAATTGGTGGCGGTGGTCCACCCCGGCCTCTCATCTGTGGCGCCCCCTGTGGTGGTCCTTGAGGTCTTCCCTGAGGTGGCCCTTGTGGTCTACCCTGGCCTCGGCCCTGTGGTGGTCCCAAAGGAGGTCCCTGGGCGCCACTCTCTTGCCCTATACTCATGATAGCCATGGCTTCATCCAACGAATCACCCTTTGCTCGAGGTTTGGCCTTCTGTCCTGGGAAAGACGGGAATGGGTTGTCTTGGGACATCACTTTAGGGGAGATGGGGGATACAAAGGCACGTTCTTTCCCTGCGCGAAGTCAGTACTGCTATTCTTCGCCGGCTGGGGTTTCGTCGAGGGATACCCATTGGCCTCAATCTTGCCTGACCTTGCTGAGGCGGCGGCATGCGTCCATTGCCGCTATTACCGCTGCCCCGTGAATCTCCACGCTGCATTGTTCCCTGTGGAGGACCTCCATTCGGTCCCATCGGTCTCGCTCGCGGGTCTCGAACTTGTGGCTGCTGATACACCTGCTCATCGTACATTTCCTGACCGTACTGTTCCTGTGGAGGCGCCCTGTGCGTTTGCGCCGGCTGTCTCATCTGCCCATTCGTGTTGGTGTATCCACCTTGAGGCTGTTGATATTGCTGCTGTTGCCCAGCTCCCCCACCTTGCTGTTGGTCGTAATATCCTCCGTCATCCCATTGCTCATACTGCCCTTGGTCGTATCCATATTCGTCGTATTGCTCGTGCTGGTTGTAGCCCATAGGCTGCCGACCCTGCGGCGGTGGTGCTTGGTTATAATATTGTTGCTGCCCTTGCTGCTGTCGCGGCTGCTGGTAGTTGTCATACTGTTGCTGGTATGCCATTGCGCTTGCGGGCTACGACGTTGAGTCGTGAAAGCCACTGACACGATTGTGAAAAGTCTAGCAACGTGGTCACGTAGTCGAGGCGGGACGGGCCATCAACGGTCACTTGTAAAGAAGGAGAAAATAAGCACCGAAAGAGCCACGTTGATTTGAAAAAGGAGAGTGGATGTGGGAACAATGAATGAGTGAAGGTTAAAGATCGGACGCGCCGATGTAGAGGTACGTAGGTCGTAAAGCCGAGTTCCTGGTGAGGCTGTTGGGATTCGGCGCGACGGTCAGCTGCGTCGCTAGCCAAGGGAACACGAACAAGTCAAGGTTAATGAATGGCAAGGTACGGTATCACGGGTGGCCAGCAGCACCGCAGGGAGGGGCGAAATGAGTGCGGGTTGGAGAGTACGAGACGTGCGACAGGTGGAGGAGGTTGCGATCTAGGAATAGCGAATGCCCGACAAAGCCTGTCTTGAAACTCCACGCCACTGGGGTCAAGCCTCCGTCGAACCTAGCTCAGGCATGGTTTCAGCAAATTGTCGCTAGTCGTCCTACCGTAGATGTTCTATGCACGCGACGTGGGACCTGGATGCTGCAGTCAAGCTCACTTCTGCCCAGTAATACTTTTTTCGGGGAGAAGGGGAAAGTCAGGGCGACTAAATGAAAGGGAAGAAGCGCAGGCCGCAAATCGACTGTCTCGGAAGCTTGCGTAGGGCTACGTTTCAGACCTGCACGGACTGATGTTCGCATCAAATGCAAGCCACTCAGCTCTGACAGTCCCTTGGAAGATGGCCACTGGATGATGCTTTTCGACAAGTATGAGTATCCACTCTCATGACTGGCGGTGCACAGCCACAGCCTGACGAGATGATCATTTTTTAGATTTGTCCGTAAGGTAGTAAATGAAGATGACGATTGCCAACATCGGTGAAAATGAGATTGGCATTTGAACAGCCCAAGGGAATAGTAATCGAAGTATGTTCAGTTTCCCTGGTACAAAAGGCTTTCGAGTGATGGATGGAGTGCTGTGGAGGTTGCACCTATGCTGTGGCGCATCGCCGATTGGCGCTAACCTCTATCAAGTGACGATCTCGAACCGACATCATGACCGTCCGCTTGACAACCTCACCTTGGACCTCGTTTTCATCGGCATTGCCCACGCTTGTCTCTAATACGATCTCCGGCAGTTCTAGCGTCGTGGTATCACGTCAAGAAGTCTCAATTCAAACGCCAGCATGTCCAGGACCGTGACATATGTGAAGGCTTTTGCAGCGTTTGTTCCGCCCATCCAGCACCTGAGAACATTGAACTGACATTTCATAGCGGCGCAGTTCTCGTCATAGGAGGCCCAGCCCTGGTTATGTGGGTGACGCCAACTGAGGAGGAGATATTCAAAGTATGTCTCAAGCCAGAGTTCTTTTCATTGTCAAGCTCTCGCCACGTGCATATACATACACGTTGATGGCCTACACCAACCCGATATAGTAATAAGTGTCTCTCTAATAGTGCTACAGCGATACAATCCCGAACTGCAGAAGCGATCATTGGCGAACCGCGAACAAAATCAAAAAGATTTCGATGCTTTCGTCATGAATCTCAAGGAGGCCTCCAAGGGCGAGAAACCAAGTAAGCATTCCACTTCCGTTTCGAACGCAGTTTTTCAACACAATCTTTCAATCCACCCCCGCAACTTGACCTCTCGTTCAGACTATACAATCCAACTTTGACCATTCTACGTATAACGCACATGCTAATATATACAGTCTGGGCCGAGCTGAAAGCAATCGAAGCAAGGCGTGCAGATTCAGCGACCCAGAAGATGAGGGAAGAGCAAGCTGCTCTGGTGGCGGAAGCCGAGCGGCGCCGGGATGAGATCAGAAAGAGCGCAAATTAAACAGTGTTCCGGAACTGGGGCAATGTACAGTATATCTACTCACTTCAACGGTGTATAAAAGTTTGTATGTGTAAGCGCTATATTTGGTTCTGCGCGACTGTCTCATAATGACAGCTCGCAACTGCTCACGACATTCTGAAAGCCCCATCCAGCAAGTGGGGTCTCCCTTCGAAATGCCCTGGATCTCACCGCTACCGGTACATCCATTCTCTACTGGTACTGCTGCAGAATACTCACGTAACTTTTCCAGCTCGCGCCAGTGCTTGGCTCGATACTGAACATGTAATCCGCCCACCACGGCCCTGCAGCCCACCAAAGTGCTCCTTGCCAGACATCAGTATTCTTCCCCATGTACTCCAACATGCCTTTGATAGCAGTTTGGCACTGCGTATTGGAGCCGCCGGCAAACTCTCCAATGAACCTAATCACACAAGTTAGCTCCGTTGACTTGTTCAAAAATGAGAGATGTAGGGGAGTCACGCACCCAATCTTCTTATTTGCCCTGAGCCATTCAGTGGCCGCCTTCAGGCGTTCTGCTCCGATTGTTGTCGAAACGCATTCTGCATGCGTACCGCTGCCGTCGCTGTCCAAGTACTGATGCATCTGGTATACTAGCAGGTTATTAGGATCGGTCAGCGCGCCCATTGTGGCGGAGTTTTGAGAACTAGTCCATGTCCAGGCTCCGTTCCAGTTGTTGCCTTCGACGTGGATGTACTGCTTCACGGCGCCGGCAGCGCGGATGCCGTTGATGGCGGCTTGGTTTAGTTGGACGACGAGGGATTGGTCCATATCGTGAACTGGAAGTAACGTTAGCCATTCAGAAGGGATTGCAAAGGATGTGGGGTACGGTGGAAGTAAGGGAACAAAGGGGTGGAACATACACTCGTTGTTCGTGTCGAAGATGACATACTGGTTGTCTTTGTACGGTGTAGCGAGGGTTTTCCAAAACTTTTGCATGCCGGATACATCAGTGATGATATTCTCGTAGTAGCGACCGTAGTTGTGGGGGACGATCATGGCGTAGGCACCCTTGTTGGTGATGTATTTGATAGACTGCGAGAGGTATAAGCGAAAATGATATTGGAAGTGAAGACTTGGGGTTGTTACATCGTCTAGATCTTTGAAATACGCTGAATCAAGTCCGCCGTCAAGTTTGTTCGGAATGATACGTTCCATCATAATATTGATTCGGAATGTGTTGAAGCCTTTGCTGATGAATTGCTAGAAACGAGTCAGATTGATTATCTCAAAGGCGAACCCGAGGTGCCTGGATTCACATCGATGGTGCTGGATGTTGGCCAGACATAGTCTTTGCCCTTGACACCAGGAAAGTTCTTGTTTCCAAATTCAGGCCCACTTTCGTTGACCCCGAAGACTAGCAAGAGTTAGGCCAATTTGTAATGATTCTTTTCTCATGAGGCAAGACGCACACTTAAACTTTGAGGCTCGTTTGCTCTTCGTCGGAGCAGCAACGGCAAGACCAGCCGTGAGGGCGGCGAGCAAAACAGTAACAAAACGCATGATGTGTTATAGAGAATACGGTGAGTACGATAGAGAAGGACAACAACAGATAGCTCGAGTCGATGGTTTCCGTGGGCTTCATATATCCCTAAAGAAAACTATGCCATTACTTGGGTGGTCAGAGTACTCGATGCAGGGGAAAGTAGAAGACAAAAGTGGTAAAGAAGTTTACGGAACAATGTGTCCGTCGGATGGAGAACCAGGATCTCCATATGGACCAGGTGCCACCAGACCGCACCTCATGGTATACAGGCCAAACAAAAGCAGTCCAAACGGGGTAAAGTTCTTCACGTAAACGTCCTACTATGATCTTCAATGTATGGCAGAGCATGAGAAATGAAAAGTGTGGGGTATATCATATCAACGAAACTTTTAATGAGACCATAGCATGACGAGGAAACGAATGAAACAAAAGAACAGGAGCTTCTATAGCACGGAAATAGCGCCGGTTGTTCCCTTGACAAGGGAAGCTCCTAGAGCAAGATGGAGAGTATATGGAGTCGTTGGTGGACAAGGCGGAGGGTGTTCCTCCGTGGACAGATGCGGTTAGGTAAGTGGTTCTTCTGAGTGCTTGTGATAGAATATAAAGATGTAGGGCAAGTAATAAAGCACCAATATGGTCATTGCCGGCGAGCTAGTCACCATCTGCCGTGTGGGGACGGACATGGAGTCTTGGAAAATCTGGAGTTGTGGAGTTGTGGAGAGAATCAACTTGTTTAGCTTTGTGGCTTACTGACGAGAGGATAGAAGGATAGAATTGACAATTGACCGTACTGCTTTTGTATCCCAGAAACGGCTGCGGTATCCGAAATCAATACTATCCTACCCTTTGTAGGCCGCAAAAGAAGTTGCCCGATTCCGAGATATGATTGTGGAGTGGTGGTTGA
Source organism: Herpotrichia juniperi (assembly GCA_014905255.1). Lineage (NCBI taxonomy): Eukaryota > Fungi > Ascomycota > Dothideomycetes > Pleosporales > Melanommataceae > Herpotrichia > Herpotrichia juniperi. The sequence continues at coordinate 679,910 of BLYF01000046.1, read as the reverse complement.
AAAGCATGAGTTCGCGTCTTGAGGCGAACGCGAACCCTAGCTCGGCACGTCCTCGAACTGCACCTCTACACGACCCCACTCCCGCGACCTCGACAGCCTTTGGTCCAAATGCCCGACAATGAGAACGCCCCAGTGAAATTATCTCTTCCTCTCGTGAACAATCCCACCATCCTCTGCTGTGACAACGAAGCTGATGACGTCAGGAATTCCAACAAGAGATCTTCAAGGAATTACGAGAGGAAGATGAACTCGTCCTGCTTGCGCGCGGGCTCGGTCTGCTGCGCATCGTCACCAACCTCCTCCACTCATATGATGCCGCCGGAAACAACCTGATCCTGCTCGTCGGCGCAGACGAACGCGAGAATGTATGGATTGGTGAGGCGTTGGCGGAGCATGCGGCCGTCAGCCAGGCACCGAAGGCTAGAGGACTGAGTCTGGTCAATACGGACTTGATGAGCGTGGGAACTCGAGAGAAGCTGTATGCGCAAGGAGGGATATACAGCATAACATCACGGATCCTAATTGTGGACTTCTTGTCCGGGTTGATGAATCCGGAGACGGTGACTGGCGTTGTAGTGCTGCACGCTGAGAAGGTTGTGGCAACATCACTAGAAGCCTTTATCATACGAATATACCGACAGAAAAATAAGACGGGCTTCCTCAAAGCTTTCTCGGACGCCCCTGAGCCTTTCACCATGGGGTACTCTCCGCTGAGCAATATGATGAAGAATCTCTTCCTCCAGAAACCCGCTCTGTACCCGCGGTATCACATCTCGGTAGCCAAGTCTTTAGAAGGTCGGAAGAAAGCAGAGGTCATTGAGCTGGAAGTGCCAATGACAGAGCCGATGAAAGACATACAGACCGCTGTGCTTGAGTGCGTCGAGGCCAGTATCAGCGAGCTAAGGAAGAGTAACGCAGGTATCGAGATGGAGGATTGGACTATCGACAGCGCGCTACACAAGAACTTTGACACCATGATAAGACGACAGTTGGATCCTGTCTGGCACAGGACAAGCTTCAAAACGCGGCAAGTCGTTCGAGACCTCACACTCCTTCGCACGATACTGCACGCTCTGCTCACATACGATGCTGTCGACTTCAACAAATACCTCGATACCGTCTTAGCAGCCTCTCAGCCTCCTCCAGGGTCCACAAAGCAGAACCAGTCTCCTTGGCTCTTCCTTGATGCTGCGGATACTATCTTCACTACGGCGAAACGGAGAGTATACACTGGCAAGATAGCGAACGTAAACTCAGACGGAGCCAAAGACCCTAACGGGGTCCCAGACCATCTAGAGGTCGTTTTAGAAGAGTTTCCGAAGTGGACCCAACTCGCGGAAATCCTCGAGGAAATTGAGCAAGATGCATACCTGAATCCAGTCCCTCAGGATAGTTCGAACGGATCTACACTAATCATGTGCGGTGACCAAAATACTTGTCGACAGCTACGCGAGTACTTGCAGACTATGCACGTCAAACCGGAGGGTGATAGCAAAGACGGTGATGATGAGGATGAGGGTCCATCTGCCAAGTTCATGATGCGCCGCAAACTGCGCAACTATCTATTCTGGAAGCGGGACTTCTCTAAAGTCAGCGGAATGCTCTTCTCCGAGAATCAAAAAGCCATCAACGGGAGCACCGAGCACAAGGTTCAAAGTGGGAAATCAAGCAGAGCACCACCAAACAAGAGACGGAGGGTCAGAGGAGGTGGAAATGCTGGCTCAGGGTCCTCTCGTACAGAGACCGGCTCAGTGCGAACTGCTGGGGACCGTGATGCCCACATCGCCAGCCTGATGCGTGAACTCCAACCTACCGAAACGGAAGCCATGCAGAAGACAGAAATCGGCTTCGACCCCCTTGACAACATGGAAGACTACTACGAGCTCTTCGACATGGATTCACTCGTCGTCATCCACCCCTACGAGGGGGACATGGACGAGCACGTCCTCGAAGAAACAAAGCCACGCTACGTAATCATGTACGAGCCCGACGCAGCCTTCATCCGGCGTATCGAAGTATACCGCTCCTCGCACACCGATCGAACTGTCAAAGTATTCTTCATGTACTACGGCGGCAGCGTAGAAGAGCAACGATACCTCTCCGCCGTGCGCCGCGAAAAAGACGCATTCACACGGCTCATCAAAGAGCGAGGAAACATGGCCATAACGCTCACAGCCGCGGCCCTCGACCCTCAAGAATCCTTCCTCCGCACCATAAACACCCGGATAGCAGGCGGCGGTCGTCTAGCCGCTACTTCCCAGCCCCCTCGCGTCATAGTCGACGTCCGCGAATTCCGCTCAAGCCTGCCGTCGTTGTTGCACGGCCGGAGCATCGTAGTAGTCCCCTGCATGCTCACGGTCGGCGACTACGTCCTCACGCCCCAGATCTGCATCGAGCGGAAGTCGATCCGCGATCTCATCGGCTCGTTCGCCAACGGCCGACTATTCAACCAAGCCGAGGCCATGCTCGAGCACTACAAGTACCCCATGCTGCTCATCGAGTTCGACCAGAACAAGTCCTTCACACTGGAGCCGTTTTCGGACCTCTACGGCCCGCAGACCACGGCTGGGTTGGCCGTCGCCCCGGACTTGCAGGCGAAGATCGTTATGCTCACCCTCGCGTTCCCGCGCTTGAAGATCATATGGTCGAGTTCGCCCTACCAAACTGCTGAGATCTTCGAGGAGCTGAAGAAACAGCAAGAGGAGCCTGATCCGCTTACTGCTGTTCAGATCGGACTCGACCCGAGTATGATCGGGGATGAGCTGAGGACGTTCGATCAGACGACGCAGGATATGATGAGGGCGATTCCGGGGATGAATGAGAAGGCGCTTACGACGCTGACGTTGGAGGTGCATAATATGCAGGAGTTGGCGAACATGGAGGAGTATGAGCTTAGGGCATTGGTTGGAACGGAAGTGGCCCGACGGATTTATAGGTTTTTCACGAAGAGTGTGTTTGAGGATGTTGGGGTGCCAGGTTTGCGGATGTGAGGTTTTCATCGGTCAATAAAAAGATTCATACTCAGGAAGTGGCATGGAAAATGCATGTGATATTGTCAATTCTTAGAATGCTGGTAGGCATGATGTGTGAACAGGCATGCCGTCAAAGTGTGAATGAAGAAAGGAAACACCGCAACCACGCCTCGTCCGCCCGCCAGCAAGTGGTGCGCATTTGAGCCGTCCCGACTCTCGCTACCCTCAACGCAACGCCGCAGCAAGAAGCCGAGACAGCATGGCGGACCCGCATACCCGCCCCTCAAATATCATCGATATCCACCTCCTTCCCGCTCGCGCTGGAGTCGTCGCTGTCGTCCCGATCCTCATCGAACTCGAAGCCAATGCCCTCGTCGCCCTGGTCACCGTAGGTATCCGTCTCGTTGATCTTCGCGTTCTCGGGCAGCTCGCCGTAGGCTTTCAGCGAACGGGCTTCGTCGGCGGTGTATTTGAGAATGACGTCGCCCTTCTCGTCTTGGTAGTCGCGGAGGGAGAGCAGGATGATGTCGCCTTGGTTGATCCAGACTTTTTTCCGCAGCTTGCCTCGGATGTGGGCGAGGCGGCGCGCGCCGTCGAAACACTGGGCTTCGAGACGGCCGTTGCCGAGCATTTTTATGACCTGGGCATATTCTACGTGTGGGGGTCAGCACAAGTTTGGAGAGGAGGAATGCCTGGGCGACGGTGGGGAGGGAAGTGGTGTGCGTACCTTGGCCCTCCTCCTTGAAGGTAAGCTCGCGCTTCTCGTTGTCGTTCTCGTTCTTGCCCCTACGCCTGTTTTTACCTCCCTGGTGGACATGTCAGGTTCTGTTGATGCTTGAGGGCGGATGAGGCCTGGGTGGCGGGGTAGTGGGGGCGTGAAGACGGGTGGAAACGTACCTTTCCCTTGTTCTTGGGCATGTTGGCGGGTTGTAGTGAGTGTGTATACGGTGGTGTCTGTGGTGGTGGTTTGGGGGGAAGTAAAGGAAGGTGTGGCGAGGTTGAGGTTTGTTATGTGTGACTGTTCGTTTGTCAAGTGAAGTGGGTGAGAGTGGGCTCCACAGGCGCTAATATTGTGCGCCGACGCCCAATGCGGAATAGCTCTTCCCAAATTTTGGGCGCCGATCTTCGAAGATTCGCGAACGACACTCTCTGCACTCTCTGCACGGTATCGATATCGATATCGAGATCACCGAGTATATCACCACTTCGACGCTTCCAATGGCGATATGAGCGTCGGCCACCACCTCAGCAAATACAGGTTCCAATTCTTCACCTGCAACCACGCCTCGCAATACAAAGCCTTTATCAACCTTCGGGTTCAGGAGGACGATCAGCACCCGCTCAACGAGGTTCAAAAGCGGCTATACCGGGAGCGCAAGAGGGAAGGTCTCTGGTGGCATGTCACCGTCGGTGTCAACCTATCAAAAGCAAAGGTCGTGCGATCATGGGTGCGGAGACGATTGCAGAACGCCTTCGTGGAGGAACTGCGAGAAAGAGGCATTGAGCAAGATGGAAGGCTTTTGGTCAAAGGGAGAGGAGCTGAAAAGCATGGAGTACCAGCCGAGGTGATACAAAAGTACGGAAACCTCAGCTTGATGGGATCAGTAAAACTGCATGCCAATCCGTCGGTGATTACGGCGAAATATACAGATGTACGGAAGGAGACAGGGGTGCTTGTGAATGCTCTGTTGCTAGGATTGAAGACTGATCTTAGGATCCCAGATCGAAGGAATGAAGTCAAGTTTCAAGGCCTAATGCAAAAGAAGAAGATTGGAAGGCCAGCAAAGAACGTTGGACCGCATGTTGATGGACCTGGCCGTCGACCGCGAGACAAAATCTAGATGCTCACGCTCTGGACCCAATCCATCCCCATTAGGGTTAGTTCCAATGGTTTACATGCTATACATCATAACTTCTACGATCTGTTACCAGAAAAGTAGCTTGAGGACGTCACTTACAGAATAGGCGAGAGGTGAGGAATTTGGAGAGCGAAAGAGCAAACCCTGCAGGGAATCCTTGAAGCAGGAGCATGATCAGCCAGCCGCACAAAGTACGTACCCTTTTTCACTTTCTTTTCATGGCCCCACGCCTACAAGGATGATCAATTAGTCGTTAATCCCAGCTCACTCTGACACACTAATGTGTGATATGAGGCGAACGCGATTCTGTTTCTGAGTTCTCAATCATTTGTCGCTTTCTAAGAACACCATTGGGGAAATTGGCTGACAAGCAAGTTACAGTGGTATATATAGCCTTAGCGGATCCATTAGGTGAGATTGTCGCACTCCCCGCGACTATCTTATAGCTGAAAACATGAAACATAGCTATAGGCGAGTACTAAAGGATATGGGTCTATAAATGCTAAGAACAAGCACCTAGCGCAATGCGTAAAACCTAGCTCCACTTTGTGCCTCTTACACAAACACTTGCATCTTTTTGCGAAACAGCGGGCTGTAAAGTACACGACCACAAGTCTCGACATCAGGTTACTTACAGTCGTGGTCCTCTTCACAGTGTTCAACATCTTTCGTTCTTCGAACTTTGCTTCATATCCACTCAAGAGAATGCTTGTGTTTCTGCGATAGAAGGCAAATATTTGAACGAAGTCAAGTCGGCTCTCATAGTATTCAATACGCGGATCTGAACGCCTCCACGGCCCGGCTTTGCCTCGCAAGTAGTACTTCAATTTACACCAAACCCCGACAGTCTACGTCCCTTATCCTTCCCGTCACATCTCTACCCTATAGCTCCGACTTTCCCCCATCCTCGAATGGCCTCCTCCCCTTCGCAAAAATAACAGTCCTCCACATCTTCCTACGTTGAGGAGTCAAAATTAGCACAGTTCTTCAAGGTGCAAGGGTTAGGGTTCTTCTTGGCCATTGGGTTCAACTTACAGCCCAGCAAATTCCATGTACACCTTCTCATCCATTGTCCACACATCCACATCCACGAATCCTGCTTCCGTGAAAAACTCCTTAACCCCTTCGATCGTGAAATGTGGAACCACGACATCGTTGTCAGTCTTCCTGATAGTCGGCGTATGCGGGCCCTCGGGCACTAGATTCCCTTGATGATGATTTCCGTGTCCACTTCCATGGTTGTGGCCTTTGGTGTTCTCGCGATCGCCGTGGCCGTGGCCATGATGATCTCCGTGGTGCCCATGGTGGATATGTCCAGCGTGGTCGCCGGCCGAGCCTTCAATAGGAGCACCGTTTTCGTCGGCTTTTAGGTCACCGCCTTCGAGGAACTCGCTAATGACCAGCACGCCCCCGGGGCGTAGTCGTTCCTTTAAGCACTTTGCGGCGTGGATTACGTCGAAGAAGTGATGGAAAGCTAAGGGTGGGTGCAAAGTTAGTGTTTTTCTCTTAAGTAAAGGGAAAGATAAAGTTGGAGAGGGAGCGGCGTTGACAACGTTCAATCTTAAGGTATCTGAAATGCCCCAATGGGCGTCTCAGTTTCCCCATAGGAAAGAACATGCTCTTCGGCCCTCTAATCACTTACCGAAGCCTACGGTTGCGAGATCAAAGTTTTGGTACTCGGGGCCGGAGATTTCAGATGGTTGGGGGGTGGCAAACAAGTCGCTAACGATGCCTGTTATGGTGGATGAAGGAAGACCGGCGGCCTGTGCACGTGCATTGTAGGATGCGACCATGTTGGGGGATACGTCTATGCCACGGGTGATTGTTACGTAGGGACCGTAGAGCTGGGTGTGTGTTAGTCAAACTGCAGGGAAAATGGGAGAGCAAGGGATAAATGAAAGAAGTTAGGAACTAGGAGGAGAGGGGTTAAAGATGAGGTTCGCTGAACAATAAGAGCCTCAGAATAGGCAAAAGTGATGAAGTATCGTACCCGAGACATGAACCCAGTCCCACACGCATAGTCAAGCAGTCGGACTTCTTTCACATCGGAGCTTGAGACAGTGTTGACAAGGGGGATGTCGAGCCAGTCGAGTCGACCACGAAGGGCATCGGCGACTTGCTGGTTGACTTTGGCGAACCAGGGCTTGTTGTCGTAAGCATCACCAATGGTGCTAGGTAATTGTTAGTTTGAACAACTCCTATACTGCGGAAGGATGTGAATTGAGATGGGTCAGTAATGGTGTTTGTGACGTACTCGAAGTATTTACGATTGGCATCTGCGAGCGACATCTTTGGGAGAAGTAGCGCTTGGGTTATTTTCTGGGCTTATGTGCAGTTTTGAACGGTGTGAGAGTAGTGAGTAGAGGAAGATAGAGCTGGTGGATTGATGTTGGTGTACTTCTTCGAACTTATATAGATATGTATACTCTGATATTTGAGTCCATATGTCGCCGATTGGCTCGGAGAATTCTAACAACCCTCCTATTGGCCGAAAATTCTTTCCGCAAGCAGAGCATGCATCTTGAGCCCTACTTCGTAGACTTGAATCTGGCCAAGCGGAAGATACTAGCATATCGGAAACATACGAGACTCATGCTATAGACTTTCCGAGCTCAGAGTCAAACGTGCCACGGCTTGGTGCGATTGCCTCTTACACAAGGCCCAATCACCATATCTTTCCATGCTGTTATGTCTCCATTGGTGTTGAAGTTGAAGCCAATGCTCGTTGTCGAGCCAGTCCTTCTTCTCTCTTCCGTTGTCTTCTAACATCGGGGTCCTCCCAGTCAGGTTTGAGGGCGGACGCGCTCGTGGCCTCAGAATATTGCTCAAGTAGAGCAGAACGAAACCGAGCAATCCTCTCAGTGTTGATTCTAAACCGATCGTTTGCAATACCGACGAGAAGCCTTAGATAATTTTCATTGACAAGAGCGAGATTGTCACCTCCTTCGGTCTGAAACCCAATAATTGAGTCGAAAGAGTACCCAGTTGACCGAACGGCTACCATGGGGTTCAACTCTCCTGTTTTCGGGGTGCTGAGGCTCACTGCACCACTCTCGCGAAATCCAGCGCTTAGAGCTGCCGTGAGAACGCGCTGAGAATCGTAGAGAGATGATGTCAAAATATGAAGTATCTGAGCAGGTTAGCTTTCGCACGCCTTAGCATTTATTTGGCATACCATAGGCTCAAATTTGAGGTGTATGTATCTGGAGTTGATATCGGGTGTTCGTTTGCCTTCATCGTCAGACCCCGCCAAGCCAAAGGTAGTCATGAAGTGTGAAGGTTGAGCAATCTTCGAGACCTCAACTGGAGAATGTGAGACGAAGAGCCAGGCACCCCCTCCACCCTTCCCTCCTGGTCCTGCACGAGAGGCTTCGGGCTCAAGCTGAGACTCAGGTTGAGGCTCTGCCCCATCAATATCTTTCTTCCGCCCTTCTAGAAAGACACTGATCCTGCCGGAGCAGCTGCTAGTCGTCACCAGCCCATCCAGGCGATTAATGTCGCCAATCAACGATCGAATTGGCTCATCAATCGAGCCTTTGGGCGAAAGATCTTCATAGTCTTCATCAGGGGCATCGAGTTGTCCCAAGATCTTCTGTTTCTTGATCCCAAACCGACTTTGCATGACCGCAACGTTGGGAGCAGCTGGAGGACACCTCGTACGCTATTGCCTGAGGACGAGTCTCGAGCAAGGGTTCTGAGGGACGCTCCTACTCCACACTCTTATCCTGTATTCCGAAGCGCAAAGTCCTAGAAGTGGCTGAGGTGTGGCGAGGCAAAGGTCGTGGAGCGTCGTGTGCTGAGCACAGAATGCGCCCCTGCTCGAATTGGAATAGTTGGTCCATGCGTCGCTTGACAACATCGTCATTGTCAACAACAACCTCCAGTCATTCTTGAGCACAACCACACAACACAATCAACAGAGCAGTACGATGGTCCGGAAATTAGTAAAATCAACCCCTGGTTCGGCCTCTAGGAGCTCATCTAAGCGTGCCGCTCCAGAGAAGCAGACACCCTCGCGTCAGTCGAAGAGAGCAAAAGTGACGGCTGCCAAGTATGCTGAGCTGGATTCCGATGACGCTTCGGAGGAAACACAAGATGTGAAAGCATCAGACTTCGAAGCCGACAGTAGCAAGGAACCCACATCTGAGTCTGGTGACGAGGAAGCGAGCGAGGAAGCAAGCGACGATGATGTCAAGCCCAAGAAAGGAAACCCGAGAGGCCGTCCTACACAGCGTGCGCTTCCTATTCATAAGAAGCAAGCCGAAGATAAAGAGCTGTGGAAGTCTGGGGCGAAGCTACCACCCGGAACTCAGCTCATTATGAAAAAGCCCAAGGCCAGAGATGCAGGTCAGACTCCGTACACAGATGATACGATCCATCCCAACACGATGCTGTTCCTCAAAGACCTAGCCGCCAACAACGAGCGCCAATGGTTAAAATGTATGTATGGATATCCTTGCATGCGATGTCTCATCCTGTGTTGTGCCAGATATCCCTGGTGGCGATGGATTTGCTCTGCCGCAAGCTACCAGATCACACATATGTGGGGGTTTGACTGACGATGTTAGTGCATGATCTAGACTATCGAGCGTCACTTCAGGATTTCACAACATTCTTGGAGCAACTCTCCGAGAAAGTGAGCACAGTTGACGAGACTGTCCCTGAACTTCCGGTCAAGGACCTTGTGAGTTACCCGATTCCCCTAATTCCTGATATCAAGAAAAGGCTCATAGATGTATAGATATTTCGTATCTATCGAGGTACGAGCAAAAGTGCCTGACTACTGAAAAGAAATGAACAAGAAAATAGATGTTAGATTTTCGAAGAGTCAAATACCATACAAGGTGGGTAATACAGTCTGGCGATGAATGAGGTTGTTTCTATCCGTTGTGCAACCACTCTTGTGTTACCGACGTTCAATCAAAGGACTGACTGAAAACCAGACCCACTTCTCCGCCGCCTTTTCACGGACAGGCCGGAAAGGTCCGTATGCTGCCTACTATGTTCAGAGTACGTATATCCATGTTGCAGGCTGGACGTATTGTTGCAAAGCGAAGGCGATACGTCACTGACGTGGCGTTTCACAAAGGCCTTGCGTAGTGCATGAGCAGTAGTCTCGTGTCTTTGTTTCTTAGAACCCTGCTGATCATGTTGCCCAACCTTTAGTTCAACCCGGAGGAGAGAGTTTCGTTGGCGGTAAGCACTGATCTCATTTCTCCCTTTCCTTAAGATATGGGCCCTCGCCTACAATTTCCCGAGTCAATCGCGACTGCAGACGCACCCGGAGCACAGCGTTATACCCGTTAGCCTTCTATGGCTCTGTATCCGCAGAAGCCGCACTCATGGCCTGATCAACCCTTTTCCAGCGCCTGGCAGCATCGATACGAGCAACTGCAGGATCGCGATTCCATAGGTGCAAGATCTGCATTGTTGGTGGCAATCTCCTGCCGACGTAGTACACGCAATCCAGACCATGATGCGCTGCATCAACAATACCATGGCATGTCCATCAGGCCACATGGCATTCTTCGAGGAACGAAAAGGATCCAGAACATGCTCGACGGGGATTCACCGGAGGACCATAGCCGTTGCTCGCATACAGTTCTCGCATCCAACCGATCCATGTAGCTTTTACTGGCAGCATAGTCTGCTTGCTTCCTGGCCGCATGGAGCTAAATGCCTACGGTCTAACCCTCGATTTTCGTATAATATTTTGCTAGAAGCGAAAGCATCCAAACCTGGAGAGGAGAAATAACGATGCGTCGACATGCCTGTCATAAACGACGTGATGCCACGGTAGTCTGGACACCGACAATCTGCAACCACCGAGACGGTTGTGGGCCCAGTAGCAATGACAGGCGATTATTGAGGAGGTGTCGATCGTACTGTGAGGGTGGTTATAAACGACACAGCCCCACCAGACAACGCCAGGATACCTCAGTGGCTGTCGATGTACAATTGGGTACGACATCTCTTAGTCTTGTAGGTCTTGAGGGTGGTTCTCCCCAGTGACACAGATCAGCGGCTGATGGGTGTTAGTATCAGAGCATTTGTGCCGTTGCAGATCTCGATGCGCATAGCATTAAAGAAGTTGGGCATCAAGACGAACTGTTTACCCGTGGTCCGATTCGCCTTATCGCCACACAATGGGAAACTTCGAGACACTGTTCGGGTGTGCAGAGCCGCTCTTGATGCCACCTTCTCCAAGCCCAGGTCATGACTGATGGTTCGATTTCGTCTGCGATTTACCGTTTCGTCCAGATGAGTTCCGAGAGAATGAATGCCACTGGATGACAGCAGTCCCTGGTAGTATCCGCAGCAACAGAGACTCCCAGGATATAGGCAATTTTCCAGCCCGTGCGGCTATTTTACGTGGGGCTCTCCCGGACTATTGTCTCTCGTGTCCCCGTTGCGGTTATCCAGCTCGCTAGCATTGGGTGGTCGAAGGTTGTTCGAGGTTCACGCCGTTAAGCTGTAGACAGCCAGGATCTATGATACTCTAAGCTGTAGCAGTACTTTTCTTAGCATGCCCAAGGATGTGATGCTGGGGCGCGCTTCTCGTAGTCGCATTGGACGAGCCCTTACTGACTGAGGTTTTTAGGGGGGCTGTGGCAGCCTGAAGCGCAACCGTTGAGCTTGCTTCGACGCGACATCGATCGCAAGCCGCACAAGATCAAGCGTGTCTTGATCGAAGAAAGGCTTCGGAAAGCGTTTTTTGGAGGGATTGACGCCGACGAGAAGAAAGCTGTAAAGGCCTTCGTGAATCAATCTAGTAACCGGTCAACTGCACTCAAAAGACATCCAAAGGTGAGTTGTATCTTTCATTTCGATGACCGACATGTGAAACTGCTATCGATGGAGACACTGTTCTTGAAGATGGTTTGATGCGCATGGCCATCGCATCGCAGCAGTCAATCAAGCTCTGCAAAATGCTACAAACTGGAGCCGAAGCCTCACGTTGAGGAACAAAGATGTGTAAACATCCAAAGACGTGGGAAACTGCCTTGATCGTCACATGGACATGATGGGTCGGGCACGAAGGCACAGCAGACACGCTCAAGATTGGTCGAAGTAAAAGGTTGAGCGGGAAATGTGGTACACCATTCTTGGTACCGCACTTGGAGACGGCCACTTCGCCCGAAACAGATACCGATATCAGATGTCCTGGTGATTCAAGGATGTCCTATCACTATCTCCCCGTCTACAAGGCCTTCCAAGCAATCTTGCGCTTACCTAACTCTCACAAAGAGCTTCAAAGTTCTTGGGACAAGGAGGTTGTTACAAACACCGCAACGAGCTGTGCATGGCACGGTTTCATGCAGTTATGAAAGGAGTCCTTAACGCCAATGCCATTATCATTAACCTCTGGCGATCGGTGAGAACCGGCTGAACTCTCAGCTGCTATCCTTGCGATTGCCCTCGCCGTCAACTTGCGTTTCCACCAACTGCACCGCTTTTAGTAGCTGCCTCTTGCTCTCATACCCGTAGGGCCACCAGCCGCCATGCCAGGCGAGAAGGGTTTCACTTTAGCGCTCTACGACATTTCTGCATCTCCTGATATATTGTTGGAAGCATCTGTTTGTACAGGATTGCTGACAGCTGTTATTCATAGGGGTACGACCAGGATCACAAAGACATCGAGCTACTCAAACTCAAAAGTTTTACAGTCGGCACTAAGCTGTCTGACAGTGAAGTGTTAGGAGCAGCAGGTCTGGACCGAATCTCTGGACTAATTGCCTCAATGGTGCCATTCGTAAGTAGACGGCTTTCTTTGGCCTTGGAGTCATGTTCTCGTGGTCTGCTGCATGTTGAGCGGCACCTGGGCCCATGTCGACAGAAAGAGTCGACAGCGTCATGCCTTGCTCTCACCTGAGCGCAGCCGAGCAGAGGTTGACTGGTCGCTTCGTGCGTTGGCAATGCAGCGAACCGGTTTGATTTCACGGATAGCTCCACTGGTGCAGGTTACGGTGGGGAAGTGTGCCAGCTCAGAGTGCTGCCGCCGTCCATTTCTCTTTGAAGAAGGGGCGCAGAGAGCCAGGCCGCTAACGTATTGCTGCAGATTACCTACCTCAACAACGTCGTCATGCCAGACGAGGAGCCGTCGGATTCGAGCGACGACGAAGAGGAGGAGGGCGACGGTAGTGAAGCTGACGGGGGAGACGGGGACGAGACCTGAGGCAACGCGGGTGATTGGATGGCCACCTGCTGGTGTGCGGCGTAACAGGTGCTCGATTTTCGCAGGAGTGCGTCTGTTGCTGTCTGCTTTGCAGAGACCGTCGACGCCGGGCCAGGGTAGGTGGGCAGATGGACGACGCGCCTTGCCGCATCAAGCGCGGTGCGGGACAGAAGACCCAATGGAAAAACAGAAAACGGTGATGGTGTGCTGGCAGTGGTGCTTACTGGAAAGCCAAGCGATTAGACAAACGAAGGCTTGCACGTCCTGCCTTAGCTCCGCATACGACTTCGGACACGTGATATCACTAATGGCAGCTGAGACTGCAGAAGGGCGCCAGCGCTAGAAAAGGGTCAGGGGGGCAAAACCTGACTGAGTCGTCTGAGACCCCGGCCCACAACCTCATGGCGGCCCGCGTCTTGGTGGTTCTGCTAAGGCTAGCGTGCGCTGGTGTGCGGCGTGAATGTGGATGGCGACCAAGGCTCCCCCGAGTTTCGCTGAGAGCCAGCGCGAGCCCCTTCATCTTACCATTACACATCTCACCCCCCCGTCCTCGCGGTGCACGCGTGTCTGCTGGCCGACCGAGTCCTTCCTTCGATGACAATGCAGCAGCAATCAGCGCCAGGTCGGGGTCTTCTGCCGCCTTTCATTCTTCCGACGCGCTTCTCCCCACAGCACCCTGGTCTCAACTGTATGTCACAGCCAGGCCGCGACGGGCCGGGGCGCAAGATTCGTTCGTTGCAAGGGTGCGATTCATCCAATCGCCCGATCGGCCGCCTAACACCACTCAAGGCTGCATTTCACGACAACGGCCCAGCACAGCCCGAGACGAACTGACTACGCACGGCTAGGTGCTGCATCGCGCGCAGGGAAGTGGAAAGTGGACGCGGGACGAAATGTTGTTCTGTCATCACTCCGCCTCTCGAAACGATGTTGTTCGGCAAGCAACCAACAGCAGAACCACGACGTGAAGAGGTAATTTCATGGCATCCAAGTGGTGCTGGGAGTATCTTGCTCCCGTCCATCATGGTACACAAGCAGAAAGAGGGCTTCGATCGCTCCGTTTACAGCTGGTTTGCCGCCTCGAGAACGGCGGTGTGGCATTTCTAAATTTGCGCATGCTGCATCGCTCGTCTTCCTCCTTCTTACCACGGCACACACCGATTACAGGTCGATTACCATTTACAGGCAAATTGAACGCCTAGCAGTCTCTTCATTGGCTCGTATTCGTAATTCGTCAGGATAGATGCATTGTTGGCATCATGACTTCAACATTTGCTGTGGACAGCCTGCCTTGCACCCCAACACTCAACAGCTCGTCTCCTTAACCTGTCAATTGTCAAAGATCGTCCCGTCCCGTATGCTGACCTCTCTATTGGACTCGCGCTTAGATGCAGTTATCGGACGCCTGTTGGGGGCCATCATCAGGCCGCTTAACGATTGCTGACCGAGGCGGGGAATCCTGTCGCTATCGTGAAGCATCCTCGTCCGTTCGGCGTGCTGTGCCTCACTGTGGAGTGCGCTGCTGCAACCACGGAATTCCTCGCATAGACAATCAGAGACCATCTGCGGCCTAGAGGGGTTGAGTGCCTATATCGAGGTGCAGATGCGAACCATACCCGCGATGTATTGGTGGTGTGTAGCAAGCGTCACAAGACGTTAACTTTGTCAGATATAGCCGCCAGGGCTTGTGCGACACGGGAACGCTTGTTTGATCGGTGAGTTTCATTTCCAAGTTAGCCTTGGGCTCCCCACCATTTTCGAGTGACACGAAATGCTATTCATAAACTTTCCAGGGTTTGTTTGCAAGCTCTTCACCAAGTCCGATGCGTTTGTTTGATGGCACATGCAGCATTGTGCTGCACAGGCAATCGGGTAGCAAGCATTACAGTTCTGCCTCCCAACCTATGCTCGCGGCATGCCTTCTTTTGAATCATCACGCGCGTCCCGAAAGTTTCTCAAAACGCCAATGGTGACACAAAGCTCGTTTATCTAATTGCTGCTACAGATGCGGTAATATTGTAGAGCTCTGGGCACGTACAAATTCTACAACACCCTAACGTCCCGACCCGTACTTTCGTGATCCTGCAGTTTCACCTGTTAGTTCCCGGAGTGCCCCATGCGCTGGACCACAAACTGTATCAGGTACAGCCTGCCACCCACGTACAACCGGCATCTTATGTGGTGCTTGACCTCGTGAGGGTTTGCATTGAGTTTCTTTGGTTGGAAGATTGAATGCATAGGAGCGTTGGAGACTAATCTTAATAGGTTACTCTATACTATGTTGTGCATAGCCACGATACAACAGCACCAACACTAAAAAACACACAGTGCAATGCAGAGCTGACATTGGGATGACATGTTTCTCTTTGCACAACGGTGATTCTCGGCGTGTGTTTCTACATGGTTTACACTTGACCTCAAATCGTTCATGCGTCTGCGTGCAGCTATCTCGGTCCCATGGAGTGCAGTGCAGCAGCGTCGGATGTGCAAGGTGCGGTGTGGCAGTCAATCAAACCACAACTGCACGCCGTTTCTATGCGATTGGCTGCACGTGGCCGGGCTGCCGAATACAGCTTTTCAATAAGTGACGAGAGGTAGCAGCAGCAGAAGTGCGGGAGACACGAGGGCTGACCGGTGACGAACGCGGTCTTGTGACCTTATGACCAGCTCATTTTTCCTTTCCGTCTTTTTTCTTCCTGCGACGGTTGCTAGACCGGTCATGTGCACGGTGATTTACCCGTCGTCCAGCAAGCGGCATGCAAGGCACCACTCACCGACTTCTGCTGTGGTGGCCAGCGACGGCGAAATTCATTTATTGAATTTGAATATTGGATGTGTGACAGCTGATTGGTTTGAGTCCTTCCCAACGATCCTGGCTCCGGGTAGGGGATTCAAGGCTTGCGTGTGAATCAGCGGGCCGTCAGCTGCAGTAACATAGCGCTAGCCGATATTGGTGATGGAACTGTGTGAGATGTGAGCTGTGAGGGTGTGAGGGTGTGAGCACAAGACAAAAAGACACGTCTGGGGAAAGATCATTTGTGGCGGGAGAATAATGCTGGCAGGTGAGTCGTCAGTTTCAATTAATAGTTTTCAACCCACTGATGCCCGCTAGCGAAACCTTATGCCAGGATCCCGAAGCCAAACCAACGGCGAGGCGAACCCATGGTGTTTCGCTGTCCTCCTCGATACCCATGCGCATCCATCCGCACTCCTCCGTCGTTCCGTCATCGTCACCTGCGGAAAGCCGGCACTATCAGATACTAGATGCTTTTTAAACCTGCTCCCGTAGCCTCGCAGTCTCCAACCAGCAAGTGGGTCTAGCGAATCAGGGACCCCAGCTTCAGGCATACCATAGATGGCGGTTTTGCTAGCTCCAGGGTATAGGATCTGCTAACGGTGAATGTCAGATTTTGAGCGATGATTCGAGCAGCGCACGGATTTGTGCAAGTCATGATTCCCTTAGCACGGAGCAATGGCAGCCAAGAAAGGGCACAGAGCGTTGTCGTTGACACTCGGCGAGGCGCATCGGCTCCATTATTCATGCTTTGTTCCAGCTTCCAAGAACTGTAGATGATTGCTATGTTGGAACGGCTATTTTGCTAGACGGCCGCGCTCCCGCTCAGGCTTTTCTTAGAGCATGTCCCGCTGACGAAAGAACTGGCTGGTCGAGTCACGTAGACACAGAAAGCACTCAAGTCTCGCTCACGTCACTGGCCAGCATGAGAGACACCAACACGGGGCGAGGACTGGGATGGGCAGCTATTTCTATAATCGCCCCCCGAACGAAGGGGTGACGGATTCGCTGGAGACGGCTGGGCAACGCCAAAAGGCTGCACGAGTGGCCAGCCCTATCTCATCTGCGACAGATAGGCTAGCCCTGCAACCCGCAGGCCAGGATGTGGGAATTACCACGAAATGCCTGCGCATCGAACGAGTACCGCGTCTCTTTAGGGCGGGTACCTCGGACGATTTGGCGTGGAACACAGCGGAAGAAAAGGGAGCAAGCGGAGAGAAGCAATTCAAGATGACGAGGAGTGGGGGGAGGGAATTGGCACAGGTCACGGCCGCTGTGTCTGTCGGCAGCGGCGCGCTGCAGGTGAGCTGCGAGCTGCAGGCGTGGCTCGGGTGTATGAAAATCTGGTTACACCCACCCACCATGGTTTGAGGTGCTGTCGGCCTGTGTGTCCTTCAGCAAGCGATGCGCGCCAGTGTACGAAGCCGAGTTTCCCTGGTTTGCAGACGCCAATTGCCCGAGGGGCGCGCTTGGGGTCGCGGTGCGGCAGAGATGGAGTGGGTTTGGTGGTTTGCAGAGGCGGCTCGCGAGCGCGAAAGCGGGCGATGGGGCTGCAGGCGACAAGCAGCATCTGTTTGCCTCGCCACGGCCATGTGCTTTGACGGCCTTGCCGCTGGGCACGACGTTGCTGTGTGCACGACGGCTGGCGGCGGGCGCACTCGGGGCGGCTCCGGCGGCAGAGCAGGCTGGCGACGAGGTCTGGAGGCCTCTGGAGACAGAGGGTAATCACTGTACAGTCCAGGCTCGATAGTGGGCGGCGTAATGGGCTCTTTATTCACGGCTCTGGTGGTTTGATTTCTGGGTGCCCCAGCAGATCACGCTCCCATGTGGCCTTCGGAGAAGCTGCACGGCGGTTGTTCCCGCGTGCTTGGCACTCGAGCTGACGGGCCGCCTTCTTCCACCTTTTGGTCCCAGGCCTCCCCATGCCCCCCCCATGATCCATGAGATGCCCCATCGGGCCCCTGTCCGTCACGCACACCACCGCACGCCCCCCTTTGGGCTCCTCGTCGCTGCAGGAGCAGCTGTGTGCGACGGCCACTCTCGCGACCTTGCCGTGCTGTGTGTGTCTCTGTGTGTGTGTGTGTGTGTGTGTCGACGCTGCACGTTGCGGGCACAGCACGAACGGCGTGTCCAGTCGAGCGCGAGAGGGCCGGCCGGCTACATGTCGGCTGTCGGTCGCCTACTCGTCGTGGCCATGGTGCCCCCGTCGCTGGCCGTCCTGGCCGTCCTGGCCGTCCTGCCTGTCCTGCCTGTCCTGCTCGTCTGCTACTGTACAGCCTGCGGTGAGCAGCGCCGCGCTCTGGCTGCATCGACGCCTGCACAGTGGCCTCCTCTCCCTCTCATCATTTTGTTATTGCAGCAGCGGGCCCTGGTCGTCGCACGGCCGCGACGCAGGCCAAGCTGACAGGCGCTAGAGCCCGGGCGGCATCGCGCCGCTGAGAGACGGCTGGGACACTCGATCCGCCCAGCGCGCCTCGCCCTCGCCCTCGCAGGGGAGCAGCCGTCCGTCGCTGTCGCAGTCTGTGCGAGCAGAAGGTTTGCGAGGCGGCGCTGGCTCTGCGGGCTTTGCTGGCTCTTCTGGCTCTTCTGGCTCTGCTGGGCGCCGAAGAATAATAGTGTGTGGGCATCCCGTCTCCTACCCTCATCGCATTCGGGACTCCCCTTCGCCTCCCTCCTGTCGGTACCCAAGCGCAACCTCTTCTGTCAAGCCGCCAGACGTCCGCCTTCGAGAACATCACCGCATCCAACTCGTCTGCACCCTGTGCTGCCTCGAATTGCAACGCCGCCGCCGCCGCTGCTGCTGCTGCTGCTGCTCGCTGCTGCTCTGATCCACACGCCCGCAGCTGAGCCCTGCAATTCACTCCATCTGCACCGCCCTCCTCCTTCTGGCCTGACCTGCAGCCGTCCTTGCGGGCCGCCAGAACTTGTGACACCTCCCAGCGCCCCCAGAACCTCCTCCGCACCACCACCACGCTCATACGCTCGTCCACTGCAACTCGCTGTGCCGCCGCTTCTCGTGCTCCCCCAGTGCATGGTTGGCGTCTCCGCTCACCTTGTAGGCGGACTCTTATAGCACGCCCATCCGCATCCTCGACCGTTGCATCATGTTCCCACACCAGGGCGGCCAAGGCCAGCTCCCCACGCACTGGCAGCCTCCTACCTCGCAGCAACCTGCTCACGGCTCCTACCCCCCGCCATCATCGCATGTAAGTTTTGCTCTGGTCATGTGTGCTCTCTCATAAGCACGCGTCCAGGCCACCATAACCCCGTCACCGCCTCTGCCCAACTACTTGATGCTG
This sequence comes from Herpotrichia juniperi, assembly GCA_014905255.1. Lineage (NCBI taxonomy): Eukaryota > Fungi > Ascomycota > Dothideomycetes > Pleosporales > Melanommataceae > Herpotrichia > Herpotrichia juniperi. The sequence continues at coordinate 660,810 of BLYF01000046.1, read as the reverse complement.
ACCATATCCCGTAGATCAATACTTCTTTGCCTCCTCCCCCTCCGCGAGAGCCTCGACCCGACATGGCCGCCCATCAACACCCCCACCATCACCAGCAGCAGCAGCAACAGCAGTACCGCCTGCCTGGTCCTCATGAATGGCAGCGTGGTCCCCCTCCTCCCCAGGACCCATATCAAGGCCAGCCCCAGCCGCCAAACTATATGGGACACCCAGGACAGCACCAAGCTCCAGCCCCGCGCCAGAGGACTGCCATTGCTTGTCGCTACTGCAGGAGACGCAAGGTCCGTCACCACGACTCCATCCCAGATATACTCGCTCACTTTTTCCTATAGATCCGTTGCTCAGGTTTCGAGCAAACCGACGACGGCCGCTGCTCCAACTGCATGAGGTTCAATCAGGACTGCATCTTCACCCCAGTCTCTGCACAAACCCAAGCATTCGTTCCAGCCCACACTGTCTGGCGCGGCGTGGGGCAGCCTCCGCCAATGTATGGCGCATACGGCCAGCCCCTTCCACCAGGCGCACCTGGTGATGCATATGGCCAGCCTCCTCGCGGCCAGCAGCCGCAGTATCTGCCTAGTCCTACAGGCCAGTCAGGTCCGTACCAAGCTCATTATGGTCCCCCGTCTGGTGCTCCTTTTCATGAGGACAGCCGTGATCCATTGCAGAGCAGGAAGAGGCCCTCTTACGAGCCTCACACCCCCACCGTTCCCCCACAAAATCCTGCCACTGCATCACAGCTTCCTCATCGAGGGCCCAGACAAGACTATGCTTATCCAGACCCACCGTCTCTAACGGCTGTCTCTCCAGCCCCCTCTGCTGCCTCCTACACGGCTCCTCCCCCACCACCCCCCCAGCCGTACTATGCTACGCAGCCACCCCGCAGAAACTCTCCCCAGAGTGCGAGCGCGTATTCGTACGATGGTCGTTCTTCTTCCTCGCCCCATGCGCAAGCCCCAACCACGCCTGGCGCTTCCCCATATTTTGCGGCCCCACCCCCTAGCGGCGCCCTGCAGCCCTTGCCCCCGCGCAGTGACGGCAGAACCCCTCCTCCCCCGACCTCGTCGTCATCCAACAGACCCGGCATGCGAATCAACGACCTAGTCACAGATACTGGCAATGGACGCAGTTCCACCGACTCATCCATGTTGAACATGCTCAACCGCCGACCCATGTAGAGCCACTACGAATCGATATTCGAGATGCTCTGGAGCTGGTTCTCTGCAGTGGCATTCGTCAACTTTCAATCCGCAGGCGCGAGAAATGTTTTCAGAGTGTCATTTCACGCGCCATCTAGGTCAATCTGGCAACTCAAAATAAGGGGTGGGGGTTCTAATATTGCTTCTCTGTCTTTCTGTGTAATCTTTTATTCCAGACTCCCAACGCCACGCCTTCCTTCTCATTTGGGAAGGAGGCTGGCGACGGTGAGTCTCTTCGGGCGGCCTTCTGATAGCGTTCCGATTGCATGTCAATTCTCATTTCCTATCTCGTTAGTCCTCGTACATCTCACGCAGTCTCACTTTGTCTTCCGATTTCGTTTTCTTTGGATGCCAAAAGCAGCGGTAGTGGGAGTACTTGAAAACACCTTTCCTAGATTGATCAAAAGTCTACTCTGGGGACTTCCACTCGAATTGGTGCAGGGGTTGCGTGTGCTTTTGAGTTTTGGGGGGAGGCGGAATCGATATCAAGGTTCAAGAGATCAAGCGAGGTGTCGGAGGCTAGCGATCCAGTCTATAATTTGCGGGGCGGTATTTGCTTTTACGGGGACGGAGGGTTAGAAAGCGGGCTTGCATCTCAGTGATTGCTATGATCTGTGGCGGTTCTGTCTTTGTGGTCGCAAGTGAGCTTTTCAGCATCAACGGGTGGTTGATTGGGGTGGTACATGTTCCCGGATTCACATCCAGTATTTCCTAGTCGTGTTTTTGCTGCGCTCGCGGGTCTACAGTTTGCTGCTCATGGTTTTTGCGCGATCCGGCTACTGTCTTTTTCTGTCTCTATCTTCTCTCGGTCACGATGGTTGGGCGGCTTTTTGATTTTCAAGTTTGGGCGGATATTTTGATATCTTGGCTGGGGCTTTGCCCTTCAGCACACCGCTATGCGAGTCCTTCACACATATATTCCCGAGCTCATGCACGCAATATTCACAAATTCTATTGCACACTGCTCGTCTACCTTTTCCTCCATTCTGTGAGTCTAAACTGCACAATTGCGAGGTGATGCTTATGGACGGTATCAATCTCTCGTCAATTGAATCGAACTCGTCTCATTAACCGAACCCCAAAGATGAATTTCATTATCCTATTTCTGCTTTCAGTGTATCTACAAGGTCCTCGTATCGTCGTATTCCCAAATTCCTAAGAGTCAGTAAGCTTCCACCGTACCATGCACCCAGCCTTCTTTCCCTGGTCCCCCATCGCCATCACCATGCTATTCGCAGTCCTCGTCGCCACTTACTCACACCGACATTCAGCCCCCTGCGAGGCAACGAGGTCAACAGTGGAACTCGCACGTCAGTAGAGCCGCTAAACGGCGCTCCTAGATATCTGTCCTCAGACGTAGATTAGCATCCCAACAGGTGACAGGTGCTAGTGAGGGGAGGAGCCGCCATGGTGCGGATCCGAATTCACCGTTCCGCCGCTCGACAGGAGGCAGGACTCAAGCAGACCCGTAGCGCGGGGGCCCAAGCGACGATTCCACGGTCCGCCAGGAGCGACGAGTCTCTGCCCTGGGTCGCTGCTCTGCTGCAGACCTAGCTCTCGGTCTGGGAAGACACGCACGCGGTTTGCAGACGCGCACAAGGGTGCGCGAACCGAAGTCCCGACGGGGCCTGGTCCCGTGCCGTACCGTGCAATGCTGCGCAGTGCCGAGGTGCCTTCCCTCCCCTTCCCTTCTCCCGGGAGGCCGTCATCGTGTCTCGTGTCAGAGCGCATCCTGTGGTCTTAGTCAGCGCCGGGGTGTAGGGCCTGGGGGGCAAACCGGCCGGGAGGCGGGTAGGAGGTTCGGGGGCTGGGTTTGGATGGCGTAGATGCCGTTTTTTTTTTTCTAACGGGCGTTGGGGTCCGAGTGGGGGCGTGGGTGTGGTGGTGGTGTGTGGTGCAGATGTTGGAGGAGTTGCCCGTGGCGCTAGCATAGGGTTGGGCTCGTGGTGGAATTCCAAATACAGCTCAGGTGGGCTTCGAGCAGAGCTGATCGGCTCGTGGTTGCGAGACTTGGTTGGTGGGTGCGTGGGAGAATCGGAGCTCAGAGATCTCCCGTCATGTTGGCTGGGGGCCATCCGTTGCCTCTATCCGGGGTTTCGTGCGGATACGGCACTTTGGTACAAAAGCTCTGGGGCGGTACGGTTATCGGGATTGGGAGTCGGGGTTCTTGACGCCGATGGGTGTGGTGTCGCAGGTTTGGCGGTCGGATTATGCGTTTCTGGTCCCTTGGTTGTGGGAATGTCATCGTTTTTGGATTTGTCAAACTTGGGGCTGCGACGCCGTGGTTGAGCAAAAGGGGGTGAATTCATGGGTACCTTAATCTAGAAATAACCGTGGTTGGGCTCATGTGCTTGTGTTGGTGGAGTTGGGAGGCAAGATCTGGAACATTGGGGAGTTGGACCGTGGTTGGAAGATCTGGTGATGCTTGGCGCTAGTACCTTTAATTGAACGATAGAGTAGAGCATGGGATATGTTCGGTCAGTCTCAGGGAATTCGCCCTATGGAGTTAATGTGGGTAGTGTTGGTTGATTATGCTTGCGAATGTTACAAAGTCCCAGTGTTAGTTGAGCAATTCTACCACGAAAGAGACGTAGGAGCAGAAGATAAACAGCGTATAAACTTCTAAAAATAACACAAACAGAAAAGACTGTAGGGTATGTAAATACCAAACCGATTCCAGTAGATAGATAGCAGCATAATTCCGTCTCCTTGCGTACTCCAACCGTTGCCATGCAAGATTACTATCTAAGCAATGCCAGCAACATTGACATTGTATACATATATCCTGACACTTCGAAACATATCATAATGTGAAGGAAACTCTAGAATAACGCTATTATGTTGACTTGCTCTGCCCTTATGCATTGCGCTCGTCGTGAACTGCAAGTCTGGACAAAGAAAACACAACAGTTACCAAGACAGAAGATTAGGAAGTCCCACACTACCACAAATCAAGGAACAAATGCTCATATCACCAACGTCACTATCATCTTGAAGCCACAATATATTTATCATTTAGCCTACCATATACAGAGGCCCTTAGCTCAAATCCTTGATTACTCTCCTAAATATTACCCGACACCCAAACCATCGTAAAAGCTATACTGGCGCATATATACAAAGTTCTTCTAGGATTAAGCCAATATGACTCGGAACCCGAAGACATATCTAGAATAAGGTCTCGGGCCCTGGAAGATGACCATCATTTCTTTAATCAAGGAGCTGAACTAAAGGGGAAATTTACACGACATTGATATATCGTATAGTCATCAATGATTCACAGACACTGAGCTGCGGAGGAAGGCTTGGTGTGAGAGTGGAGGGAATGGGAGAACGAAGACGAAGACGAAGACGAAGATGAAGACGAAGAAGGGGAGAAGAAACCAGACGTGGAACAGCATATGCCAAATCTAGGTATGTTTCTACTATAGTTGGCGACGGTACACTAAATGGTACAAAGAGATGTGTGGGAGCATTATGGAATCACTGCGGAGAAGGATTCTGATGACAACGGCCGAAGAAGTTTTAACCGAGTTGGGAAGTTGAGATGCAGGCGGAAGGAGCAGTCTTCAATGTACGGAGCTGACATGCATATGAACTAAGGATTTTTGAGATCGGCAATTGTAGCAAGCACAGTCTTCGCCCTGGTATAGGATAACCTGAACCGTGATGGCGAGCATGATGCAGGAAAGATGTTAAGACAAGTAATGTAATCAATGGACCATAATAAGTGCAGGGGAATGTGCTTACTTGGTAATCACAAATGATGTGTGGCCACTTTTCAGTAAGCTCAAAACTGCCTGAAGCCTCAAATTTTCTCATTCTGTTGAGTGTTAAAGTATGGCTTACCACCCCGAGGGGAAGGGTGACCATCGCATTAACCTAGAAGAGCTAGCGTTTCCAACGCCTCATTCATATCTTCGACATCAGCTCGTTGTTTCAACATAAACCGATAAGCCTCTCAAACTGACTATCCCCAATGGAGATGTACAACATCGTACCACCTCCTTGCACGCCTGGACAACGTCTAACAGAACCTCTATCCTTCCCTAACGAACTCATCCTTGAAATTTGCTCACACAATGCCTCAATGTCACACATCAAAGCTGACTGCACCCCCTGAAGACGCATCGATCCTCCTTCCCCTGGCCCTGGTCTGCCAACCCTTCAACGCACTCGCAACCCCAATCACACACGTCGAATACTCGGACCGCCCCCGCAGCTTCAGCCCGTTCCTTGCACATCCCAGCCTGTAGACGCATATTCAGAAAATCAGTTTCATTGGTCTTCGGAGATATCACATTTTAGCTACGCGACCTGTCGTTTCCCTCTGTTACCGACGATCGAAAGGATTGAGTTGCAATCCGTGTGGCTTGAGTTATTGTTACAGGGGATTATCACGGGCCCTAGAGGCCTCGGCATCTATAAGAAGGCGGGTCATCATGTGTCGAGCAAAGAACGTGACTAGCATACGGATTGGGGTTATAAGTGACCATCATATGGTGTACATGCTACCATCACTGCAGCCCATACTAGAAAATCGACTGCCTATTATCAACAGCAGCTAGGATTGCGAATCACTATCTACGCTCGCTGCATCCGATTCTATATGCCGCGTGTGGGGAGTCCTATCTAAAATTTGTATCGATTTGAGTAGCTTCACGCGCTCACAGTCGACATGCAGGGCTCAGGGTCGAACAAGTCCCCTTCATTTTCGGACCTCCATGACTCCGCGATTTTGTACTGGAGATTGTCTGACATTATCCGTATGAAAATGTGAATGAAATATTGACGTGGGACTATCTGGATAGAGAATCGAACGTTCACACTCATAAATTTTGGACTACATCGGCCGGTCCACATACAGTAAGGTTAGCTATCCGATCATGCCGAGCTCTCACATCGTTTGTGTACTCACGAAGCAATAAGGCTCTAACCGAAGGATATTTAAATGGCTTGCACGAACTTATCAGGCATCTAGATTCATTACGGGAGCTGAAACTCCATCATTGGAGTATTCATTACTTTGAAGCGCCCCGACAGACTTTCTGGTCGGCTTCGCTCAGCTGCAACATCTTGACATACCGCTAGGCGCTCTCTGTAGTAGCTATTACAGTTCGTTCGACCGAGAGATGCTCAAATAGATTTCTCACGTTCTCTGCCTTCGTCTTTTGTTAATTTACACTTGGACATCTATCGTCTAACACAGCTACCATTGAAAAAAAACCAGGACTTCGAGTGAATGTAACACTAACATTTATCATTGCCCAATCTTGAATTCGTTGACCTGTGGGTTGAGCTCGACGATTTGAGAGAGGATGATGACACCCCGCTGGTACTATCTGTGGACTTCATCTATCAAGATCTTATATTCACGGAACACAATATAGTTATTAAATATGATTTGGAGGATAGTGAATATCGTTCGCGGCGGTCATGAGGTATGTGAGTCTAGCTATGAGTTGCAAGTGCTCTACGAGGGCGTGTGAAACTTCTGTAAGATAGCGGTGAGTACCGTTAGTTACAGTTCTATGATAGGATAATGTACTTTGTCTATGCAGTTCGAGTTAGATAGTATTTAAAATATCCCAAATATACATGTTAGTATTGTTCTTGCGTTTCAAGGACGTTATAGCGTTGTAGAAGTCTAATTTCAAGCTTGTTGTTGTGCTTAAGGGACACTTGCGTGCTTGGTGCGAAGCTTGTAGAGCTTACAGCAGTATAAGTTTGATAGCCATAGTATTAAGAGAAATAAAGGGAGGGTTGTCTTTGGGAGATAGAACTGTAGAGGTAAACATTTTAAGCAGCTGTGTGTACGATTGCCTACACAGAGTTTTTGTTTTACGTATAATTAACAGCTTACCCAATCATAGTTCTAACAACAGCTCTAAACGAACTTCCAAGTCTACAATGAGTTGAAGGATCATCATATTTGAGACAAATTAGAACTGTTTCCGTAGGTTTACACCATATTCATTAACTTACCGCATGGGAGAAAATTTGAAAGACATGATCAGACCTATCACATATTAGACGATTTGGTCAGAGAGTTTCGAGATTTGGAGACATGCTCGGCAGGAAGGGAACAAAAATGTGCACATTGAACTTTCACTTAATAGGTCCATGACGCCAACGCCTTATATAAGTAGTTTGAATTACCTAAAATCATGACCACTGTCTCTTCTAGAATGGCTGATCTATCTTGAGCATAAATTTCGGTGCAGCCTGACAAAAACTAAGATTATAATCCTCGAGCTTTCACAAAGACAGCAGAAGAAATATAAGGCATATCTGCTATTTGGAAGTGCATTAGAAGGGAAATGTTCAGTTCAAGAAGCTTACCATAGAACTCGACTTGACTACTGGTGATGTGTGTTTTCCGAGCCACAAGTAGTATAGGTTGGAGATATACAGTTTATCGCGTCTAGCGGTGCTCGATATTCACGAAGCCTTGTCGCGTATAGAATCTCCAGCTTGCTAGTTCACGTGGTTAAAATCGCGCGAAAGTTTGTGGACCAGACTCTCATAATATGGAAGCTTGAGTTGATGGTGCGGGCCCGGACCTCCAGGACTCGCATTTGATCTAGAAGAAATCAAACGTTCCTAAGAGTATCATTCAACTCTAGATTCGCGATCAAATCTCGAAAGAGAGAAACCCGAGGTTGGTGAGTCGACACACAGCACGAGCTATATAGGAATGATGTTCTAACAGGATTGAAGTAACGGCAAGTCCGCGTGAATGCAATCAATTTTCGAATTGATGTCCGTAGTTCATCCTCGAAATGGTGTCTAATGGGCAAAGCAAGATAACCGTGGATCTCAATAATGAGCTCATCCGCAAGAGCTGTCAGGCGATCGAAACTCCGGGTTTCGTTCCAGTGGATCGTTAGCTTTCTCGGTGTGGGTTGCTTAATTGACTTCGGTTGTGGAAGGTGGTAATGTAGAGTCATCTCCGACACCTTTGTTCTTGCATGTTGAGCGCCAAGGCTCGTGACAGTATATCTTGCCACTATATCAGACTTGATTTTTATACTCCAATATAATGATCGCCCCTCACATGGCGCTCACGTTCACTGCCAAGTGCAACTTAAACGAGATATATCTATCAAAGTAGCTCCTTTAGCTTCTGATGTAAAACTATTTTCAATATTGCCCTTCCAGTGAGCGCCAGTCACCTCACCTCACCGTGCAGGATGTTGATGCTCTGTATATATGCATAGATATCTGTGCCATATACAGTGGTGATATGCAAATCTCCTATAAACCCTCTATCACTGTCCTAGAGTTACGTGTTGAGGAATATATTCTTTCGGATATCATTAACGGCATGAGTACGTAGCATCGAGGAATCACCTTACCCAATTTATGGGTCGTGCCCGATTGTGTTTCTCATGCTTGAGCATGTAGGTAAATTAGTTTTGGCAACAGCCGCCCAAGGCTATGTCTGGTAACCTCCGAACATTCTATGCAGCTCCATATACATATTGAAGCTTCTCAGACTCTAGAAGAAAGGCGATGAAATGGATCTTCCACCATAGCCATGCGATAACTCGCTTATTTCTATGTCAACCTACTCTATTTCTAATAGCAGACGTGCCAATTAGGAATATTTGCGTACGTACCTTGAGTAGGTGCAGTAGTATGACGCAAAGTTGCCTTCCTTATACAACTATATGTTGAGATGAAAGTACCCTTGAGCTGTAATGGGCTGATGTAGGATATCCAACCAGAAGACCAGATACCAGTTCAGAACCGAAAACCCTTTTGATTTTGCTCAAACATACTCAAAGTATCCTATTAAGCTCGAAATAGGGCCTGAGAAGCGACCAAGGACATTGTGGTCGTCGATTCTGTTGTCGAGATGCAGGTGGTATCCCTTGAACCTAGTATTTCGGCAGGCAGTCCGCAAATATACAAGATGGCTTTATGAGATGGTAGCAGTGCAGGCGCATCAGGGAAAGGGGATTGTAGGCTTAATGGAGAGCTTTGGAGTCACCCCAACCCCTGACTCCGAACGTAGAGCGATCTGATAGGAGCAACACTATTATTTTCATAATTATTTACATTTCATAAATATCCAAGACATTATTTCGTCGCCTCGTTTATGCATGCACTCGTGCCTTCTCTGTTCCATATACTCGTTATCAACACAGCACCAGTTCACGTCTTCAATATCGCCGCAGCAACTAAAATCGCATCTGCCGTCTTCCCCACAAACTCCTGGGCTAGCGTAAAGTTGTTTTGGAAAGTGATGCTTTCGGTGACACCAGGAAAGGTTACCGGCGCATACCCAGTATCCAAGCCTGGCGCGAAGATGAGGTTCTGGAAGAACTCGCGACCTGGCAATCCGCCCTGTGAAGTGAAACCCCTGGAAAAGTCTCGCGCCTTGTAATTTGTTACAAGTAAGAGTTCAGTGTCGTTCGTGCCGATGGCCTGAGCGCGCAAGACGTTGAACTCTTCGGCTGAGGTCTCGAAAACGGAGATCGCGGCCGTGAGTTCGGAGAGATCGAGAGTTCCGTTCGCGGATACGATTGTCTCGTTGAGTTCGGAAAGGTAGGTTTGCAGTTCTGGAGTGTAGTCTGCTGGCTCAAGAGGAAGGGAGGTATCCGAGACCATGTGGTACAGCAACAGCGTCAAATATTGGCCCATTGCTTTGTGAGTATGGAATCCGGGGTCTCCAAAAGTTGCCATCCAATGGTAGGAGTCATAGTTGGAGTGATAAGGATATACTGGATCAGTGGGACCGCCGCCAGCACCCATATCGATAGAAGCAATACCGCGATGGAGAAAGGAGGTGTAGTCGGACCCAGAACCTAGGACGCCAACTTCGCCGCCTGTGACAGAGGTCCAAATGTCGTACATGGTGGAATTAGTTGTGCCATGGTAAGGCCAAACTACCTTCTTCATAAGCTCAATACTGATTTTATGAAGATCTGGAGTAGCTGCAATATCGGGAATAGGCCCAGAGACGGCTACATCAATGTTGAGGTAAGATACTGCGGCGGTTTTGAGCCAGGGGATGTATTCTTCTACCCATTCGGTGCTTCGGTCAAGTCAGTATAATCGAACGAGGTGAATATGGGGAAATACAAACCTTCCTACGAGACCATACTCTTCGGCGTCCCAGGAGCAAAGAACGATTGTGCGGGTTGGCTTCCAACCCGTTTCCGAAAGCTTTCCGAAAGCTTTGGCGAGTTCGACGAGGACTGCGGAGCCGGAGTTTGGGTCTGCTGCACCACCAATGATCCAAGCGTCACGGTGGTTTCCGACGAGAACGACTTCGTCCTGGTTTGTGCCATTGATAATACCGATGACATCCCAAATTGGGGTAATGTCGTCTTCCATGATGTTGCTGAGAGAAAGGGTAGCCCCAGAGCCTTCGCCAGTACTGTAATTGACGCCTGGGATAGCGCCAACCCACCCGGTGCGGTTGACCTCTGTACCGGCAGTACCAAATCCGTTGAGCGCTTGTAGGATAGGCTGGGCATCGAGCCAGGAAATTGGAAGAGATGGGATGTGAGGCACGCTGTCACTCTTGTCTGCTCTTGGCGAGTCTTCTTTCGAAGTATATCCGGGTGTCGTCGGATCACCCGGATAGATGCTCAGGAACTGAACACTGCCTCTCTGTACAGTCGTTGGGTTCCTGGCGGGTCCATTCGGATAAGCAACAACTCCCTTCGCCTCAGTCATGTTGCCATCATCACTCGGATCACTGAAGATAACTGCGCCAATCATCCCATGCTCTTGGGCATTCTTTACTTTCAAACCGCGGAACGGACCGCCGTACTTCGCTAGAGCAATCTTGCCTTTGAGCTCCACACCCAAAGCTTCGAGGCGGTTGAAGTCTACTTGCTGGCCTCGACCCACATAAACGTATTCTGCAGATGCGTTCCCGGAGAATGAGTAACCATGAAAGGTAGGGATTCGATTGGGGTAGCCTGTTGTTTCGTCTTCTGGAAGTACGGCTTCCTGGAGAGATGGTGTGAATGTGCTTCCATTGGGGTAGGTGAGAAAAAGAGAATGTGAGACTGGGTAATTAAGATAGACATCTAAGTCCCGTCAGCCCTGTTCTCCAACATTAAATACTCCATGTTCTCACGTCCAAAAAAAATTCAAGGACACACAAACAGATCCAGGCAGAGGGCAGGATATAGCGTCACAAAACCCTACTGTACGTGGAGGTAGCTTACAATATTCATCCAGTCTCGACGCAAAGCCGTACTCGCTCCAGCGATCTGCCGTCCACTGCGCCATTGTCTTGTTTCGGCCAGCTATGTGGTCGCCATGTGCTAGGCAGTGTTAGGATACAGTTCCAGTCAACTCAGATACCAACGCACTGTAGTAGTAAGACCATGTCGATATCGAGGTATTGTCGAATGAGTCCAATAGGATCTGCTCATTTGCTTCCAAGACCGGAGGGAAGGTAGCGTTGCTTTCTTGTCTTTTTATATGGGTGTGATGAGTATGCGCCTGGAGAGTACGCTCGCGCATACAACCCTGAACGTCAATTGCGGCAAGCAGAGCTAAAAACACTTTCATCATGATGGTTGAGAGGAAGTGACAATGAAAGTGCCCGAAGTCAGTGAGAGCGGTACATGATGTTTAAGTAGATCCATGGATCCGATCACGTAAATGGAACAATGGTACATATCTCGCCGAACATGCTTGTGATCCTTGGTATAACGCAACCCACGTAAGCGTCTTTTCGTTCACTTTGTGTGATGTTGTAGATTTGACTGGGGAAGTTGGACTTGCCGAACAGCCTCTTCCTCCTTTTGGAAGGTCGAAGTGATGAGCGGGGAGTTGCTGCAGTGCTTGGCACCCACGATGACGAGGATGTGCAGTGGGGCAGCGGACGAACATTGGAAAGAAACGCCCGGATGTCCCGTCCCACGGTGTGAGTCAACTGCTCCGAGTCCTACAAAGCTGTCAAAATTCCCTACACGGCCTTGTCCCTTGCTACAAAATGCTCCTGTTCTGGTGTGCTCTACTAAAAAGGATCCGAGCTCACAGCATCAACATAGGCCCCAAACACGCGTCTTTTGATTCCTCATAATGTCCCTTCCCTAGCTACTATTCCGTGTATTCCGACTTGGGTACGACGTGGGATGTCGGTGTTGTCGGCGTCCAAGACAATCGACACGCATTGTTCGTATCCGCTGTTGTGCTAGCTTGGGGTTGAGCATTCATAGTGCCAAGTGTAGAACGCCGCGATCAAGACAGGAAGCTACCTAAATTCGATTCTGACGTTGAGTAAGATGGGTGAAACTTGAGAAGAAAAAAAAGAAGAAGAAAAAAAAAAAGGGGGGGGGGATTGCCCAAAAGGCACTGCTTATGCTAATGTATTAATGTATTCACGCTTGGTGGTTGAGGAGTGGTGGGCGTGGAGATTCGTTGGCGGCATCGTGGCTTGCCTGGATCTGACCTTCCCCGTATAGGCTAGCGGCGGGAGTGCCAGCACCAAGTCGCCGGGCAAGCGCTCATTCTGAATCGGTGGTGATAAATGTTTCTCAACACCAAACAATTGAACGTCAAGCAGCATGCGGCGAATCATCACCACAGTCTGGTAGAGAATGGAGAAGCGATACAGCACTAACTACTAACAAACACAGCAGCAGACAGCCACAGCAGCCACACCTCGCAAACCGTTCACCCCGTTCCGGTCCCATTGTTCTTTCCCTCTACATGTTTGCATCGCGCCTTCTCGCCAGGCCTCGTCATCATGTTTTCTCCACCACCCCGACTTCAGTTCCCCATAACGCCCAGTCGAGCGCCATCGCCGAACATGTCGCCTGGAGGACGCCGCGGACGCACAGCCAACACCTCTGAAGAGGGCCATCTGCGCGACTTATCGCCTGGAGCCACCCTGCGTGCATTCACAGAGAAGCCCATGCCATACGACACCGCTCGCGACGAGTACAAGATATTTGCCTGCATCGAGAACCTGACACCCGCCGAGAGGGACCTGGGCGCGCGTGTCGCCAAAGCTGCGCAGCGGTTGAAGATATGGTGTGCCGAGATCGAGCAGTGGGGATGGTCGGGCACTTTCGAGCAGCCGAGCGACGAGGAACGGGAGAAGCGGAGGAGGACCCTAGAGATGCGCATTAGGGAGCATGTAAAGGGGGCAGGAGCCATCGACGGCATAGGGCCTCTGGAATACTGGGGCTCGTTGCTATCGGTTGAGGTTGAGGCGCACGACGGCCGACTGGACGAGATTGGAGACGAGCTTCTGACGCTGGACATCGAGGAGCTGAAGGAACACGTCCTAGACATACATGGGCCCAACAGATCAACACCATCGTCTGCTGGGCCGGAGAAGACGCGCCAGAGCTACACGCCCATGGACGACTTCTCTTTCCTAATCACGCAGACGCTCCTCGCCGCGCTTCCCAATCACTTCCAGCTCAAGGACCGACTGAGTACATGGACAGCCCGCGTCTCCATTCTCCGCGATACCCCTCGATATCTGGCCGACCTGAAGACCTCACAGAAGGCCATGACGCTTGGCTGGGACGCGGTCGAGCCCCCGTCAGATCCGTCCGACGTCGCATTTGAGAAGTGGAAAGCCGCCCTTGACACAATATCTGGAGTACTCCATGACAAGGTCAGCCATCTAGGCCAGCGCCTGGATCAGATGTTGGACAGATTAGAGGGACACGAAGACCGCTTGCCAGAGGACTGGATCGACATCTACGAAAGTGTAGAAGCTGACTTTGGGCGATGGACTCACGAATCGAGGAAGAGGGTGATGGAGTTTGACATGTGGAGGAAGGTGGAGCAAAGCAAAGTCGGAGCTAAATTCGGAGAAGGTTCCGAGAGGTTGAAGGCACGTTCCGATGATGGTAATCCATTGACACTACAACACGAAGGATTGGCAAATATAATTGACGGAGCGAAGCCTGTGGTAACTTTAAAGAGCGTGGAGGGTACAAAAGACGTGAAGGTTGTGAAAAGTGTACCAGAATCGAGAGAGGCGAGACAACTGAAGACGATCGAGAGTGCGAAGAACAACAGAGGCATGCAGGGCGTACGGGACGTACAAGAAGTGCAAGATGTGAGAGACGCGCGGGTCGTAAAAGATAAGGATGAGACCGATGTAAGGGGCCCGGGATATATCAATGCCATGCATCATTCGGCAGCTGCATTCAAGACGGATATGACCGAGGTACCAAGCCAGAAATTCGAATTGGCCAGCATTCACGCACCACTGGAAGCAGCGTTTCTACTTGGCAATCGTATAGAGACACCTAACCAGCAACCCACCTTGTATATTGATGAGCAGTCGGAGGACCTCGCTTTCGAACTCAATACCCCTTTAGAGGACCACTTTGGTAACGACACACTTCCAGATGATATCTCCGTCTTCGAGGAAGACGACACTATTATCCACAATGAAGTAGAGGAAAGCGAAACCTCTTCCGATATCTCTCATGAGCCTTCGGAGTCGGGCAGTTTTGCTACGGTTATTATCAGTACTGAAGACCGACCGCAAACCCCTAGGTTAAGACGTGAGAGCTTGGATTCTATTTCCTCCGATATCTCATTTCCGTCAAGCCCACCGAGCATGCTAGAAGATTCACCCTCAGTGCGCAACAACGCACACCGGCAAGTCAGAATACCACGTCCCGCCCTCAACGCCGCAATGGCCAAACGTCGCGGACCTAGAATAACGAAAGAACTCTCCGGTGCCGAATCCGCCCCATGGCCACCAACCCAATTCACCAAACCCATCAACAGCGCCGAAGATCTCGAACGCAAGATCTCAGACATTCTGACCACCATCCCCGCACACATCCGCCTCACAACAGGCACAGGCCCCGATGCCCGAGAAGTCAAATCTGGACGGGGTGGCTTAGCGAGCAAAGGTAGTAGAAATTACCTCCGCGCCGCTCGCTCTATACACGGCATGAGGTCACCCGAACTCACACTATCACCCGCACGTTCAGATTTCGAGTCTGTTAATTCTACTTCAGGCCGGAAGTCTGCGGCCGCAAATCGAGGTGACAACGATATCAAGCTTTACCATCTCACCCAACCCGGAAAGGAATACCCCATCAAGCTATTCATTCGCCGTGTGGGCGAGAATGGGGAAAGAGTTATGGTCAGGGTTGGTGGTGGCTGGGCTGATCTCGGGGAGTACTTGAGGCAATATGCTGAACATCATGGACGGAGGGCGGTCAGTGATGGTAAATTTGAGATCCTGGGTCTGGAAGTCCCTGGACCTACATCCCCTGGTAGATCGGAGAGTGCTATGGGGAGACGGGATAGGGCGCAGACTACAAGTCCTAGCTCCACGCCTCAGAAACCTACCAGTGTCGGCTTTGGCATTTTGAACGACGATTCTATCCCTCCGGTCCCCATACTCCCAAGCATCGTAACGACCCCTGGCCTCAACAGTGACGCGTCAGCGCCCTCAACCGGATCCTCACGAAAAGAGTGGACAGGCAGTGAAGTTGGGCTTGCGGGCCCCAAGGCGAAGAAACTCGATCTCAGCGGCGAGAAGCTAGACTGGATCGAAGGGGTGATGAAGCAGGCACGGACGGTCAGTACTGGGAATATGACGAATGTGCCTCGTCCCGAATCGTCCCATAAGAACAACGCTGAGCGTGCAGAGAGTCGGAGTGAGAGCAGGACTGGGGCAAGGAAACCGGATTTCGGGGATTTGGGGAAGGTGAGGGGAACGAAGAGGTTGTTTGTTAGGGGGGGCAAGTTGCAGGAGCATTAATGTGATGAGGTGTGGATGCGAGTGTAGAGGCAGCACGAATGAGAGTCTGAGTGTGGGAGCGATGAGGTGGCTAAAGGAGCTGAATACGTTTGTGAAGCATTTGATACCCTGGAATATGTCTTATTGTTTTTTTCTTGGACATGGAATGGGTTTGGGACATGGGGTCACATGTTAGTATTGTCATCTTTCACTAGAGTTTCATACCCGTCATTGTATACTTCGTAATATTTTCAGTTAGAACAAACTACTCGTTTCTGTATGTACATAACAGGCTGCACTCTTCAGTGCCTTCTCCGCTTAATTAGAAAAATAATTTCTCTTCCTTTAAGATCTCTGGATCCCCTAGCCGGGCATTTTGAACCCTGCCAGTGTACATTATGGTCACTGCTTGTAAAGGGGAACACAAGAGAAACAACAAGAGTAAATATAAAAAGTGCATGGTGGTTTGTCAGATACGAGTAAGTTTGGAGGGGCTACGGGAAGATGGGAGGCGGATTTCTGGCGACTACTACAGGATGATGGGAATGAACTGTATTCTCGACAAAGTCTACGGTAATTGAGTAGCTTGCTAGAGGGATAACGATTCTACGATTACTGTGTAGAGGAAGAGCTTGACGTCTCGCGTGACTCGTGATATTCCTGCTTGTACACATTACCTCTAGTGGGTGTAGTAAAAAGTCTGCCTCCCAGGTGATAGTGTCTGAGTTCTGATTCGTGCGCTTCACTAAAACACACACGCACGTAGCCAGATCTCCAAAATACCCCACTCCTCGCCGCTCTCGATCGTAGCGTCCACATTTATCAAACGAAGGATATATACCGAGGATAGATAAGGGTATATAATGTTAGTAATTTTCAAATGACATCATCAAATAAGACAACCATCCCACTTTCTAAGTGTGATCTCATCCCCGATGGTCTAGTGGTCATGATTTCCGCTTGTCACCTAATAAGTAACAAGCGCGGGAGACCGGGGTTCGAGTGAGTACATTTGAGTCTCTTCAGTCCAATGCAGAATACTAATAAACATCAGTTCCCCGTCGAGGAGTACCTTTCTTTTTGCACTTTTTTGACGTTTTGGAATGTAGAAATGCCTTCTAAAACTTATGGAAGCATTTGTTTCACCTCGCCATCTTTTCATGTAAACAGACAACGATCAATGATAACTGGATGTTTTACCCCAAATCGTGGTTGATGGTGGTGAGGTTTCAATACACTCCAGACGGCATTTTAATGGGCATACATTTGGGAATATGCTGCGTGTTTAACAGTGGTATTGGTGTCGATAGTTCGGATGTATTAATCAATAACTACTCTACCCTTAGCTGAAAATCTAAGTTACCACGCTCGAAGAGAATTCGCTGGACTGGCAATCAAATATGTATTAGAAAGAGGTTAGGGGATTATATTAGCCGTACAAAGCCCCACTGTATCTTGTAGCTGTACTCGAACAAGTACTTCTAACCTGCTTTTCCTATCGGATGTGGTAATATGCATGTAGTGTGTCCTTTTGCCCAACCCTGAGCTACTGTTATTATAAAAGCACCATGTGACTCCCTTTTGGTAAGTTAGATACAAATAACTACAAATACCCCTAGTGCACTTAGGTTATTCAACGTTCTTACATAGTATTATAAATTCTTACATACAGTAGGTAATTTAGTCAGTTCTAGCCACAAGCCCAAAATAGGTAGCCAGACAGTACGCTACCATATTGTGCCTGCCAGAAGACCTTTGCACCCACAACTCTGTTCTAGCATAGGTGGTTGGCTGCAGTACATCTTCTTACTTACATTATGCGAACACACAGGAAGGCGGAAACCATGATAACTGCTACTATCATTACTATAGCTGTGTTGGGCCTTACATGAATTAGTAGGTCTAACCTATCCCAAGGGAAACTCTATTTGATTGATGGAGACATACCCCAAAAAGAGCCAACTAAGCCTCGGAGATCGCGTTGAGTTATAAGAGATAGCATAATTGGTTGTACGATATGCAGAAGGTGAATAGAACATCTAGTAGCGATGTAAGATTCCTTTCTGGGTAATACCCAACCACAAGCAAGGTGATTCAAGCTGTGGAAGCATAATTCCATTATGGTAATTCAGGAACTGAGTTCACAACGCAAATCGGTGAACATTGCTTCAACGCCACTTATTGCACATCCAAGACCTAAGAGAACGCCTTTATTAGGAAGTTCAAAGTCAAAGACTGTACATGAGCAACATGAGCAAGGCATTTAAGATCTGTATGTTTCGCCACATTCGAGCCACTTATTCAGGTGAAATCCAAAGCAGTAGATACCGGACGAGGTTTCCTTCTCACGCGCACAAACGAGAATCAATGAAGACTCCGTGCCTTATGGACATGCATGCAAGAATGCGATGCCCTCAGCGTGCGCGATGATGAAGGAGAGAAAGCTTCAAGGCGCGCGCAAGGAGATTAGGTGGAAATTTTCGCGTTAGTCATCCACGCTAGGACAAGCGTCGGTCAACGAGTTCTTCCGCGCGACCTCGACTTTTCATCTTCCACACTTCACCATGGATACACTCGACAACACAGAATGGGACGTCCTCATCGTGGGCACCGGTCTGCAGCAGTCTCTTCTCGCTCTGTATGTGCTGTCATGCCCACGCGAGTCTATTACGCCATCTGACTGACGCAGCACCTGAAGAGCCTTGTCCCGCTCTGGCAAGAAAATACTTCACATTGATGGAAATGACTACTACGGCGGCGCCGAAGCTGCCTTCAGCTTGCAGGAAGCTGAAGAGTGGGCAAAGAGGGTAGATGAGGGTATGTTTGCTGTTCTTTCTGCTACTTGGCGTTGACTGACTCAATAAAGACTCTTCCACTGCTGCCTTCTCGAACATTGTTATCTCCAAACCGGAGCCCGCCGAGTCAGCCTCTTCTTCCCCATCGCTGTCGTCCTCAAGGGCATACAGCCTGGCGCTGAGCCCACAGCTCATATATGCCCGCTCATCGCTGCTCCAGTTCCTCGTCTCATCGAAGGTGTACCGGCAGCTCGAGTTCCTAGCTGTTGGCAGCTGGTGGGTGTACTCTGCGGGCGGGAGCAAGGACGATGATGCGATACCTGCACAAGGCCATGGCCAGCTACTTAAGGTGCCCAATGGGAGAGAAGATGTTTTCCAGGACCAGGTCCTCGACTTCAAAGCAAAGCGCTCTCTGATGAAGTTTCTACGCTTCATCTCAGAGTACGAGGATCAATCGGAAGTGTGGGAAGAGCATCGTCACCAGTCCTTCCCAGCCTTCTTGTCAGCGCAGTTCAAAGTCCCCGACACGCTGCACGCTCCCCTCGTCGCACTCACCTTGTCAACATCAAGCTCAATGAACATCTCTACTGAGTTTGCGCTGCCAAGGATAGCCAGGCATCTACGATCTATTGGTGTCTTCGGGGCCGGCTTTGGTTCTGTTATACCGAAATGGGGTGGCATGTCTGAAATTACTCAAGTTGGGTGCCGCGCCTCCGCTGTTGGAGGTGGTGTTTATGTTCTTGGAAAGGGTCTTTCCAAGACTGTCGACGATGCTCAGCCTGAAACGGCCGATGAGTTGACGACGAATGCAAACAGTGGCATCAAGCTTCGCCTGGAAAATGGCGAGGCTGTCACTGCCCAGTGGGTTGTTGGTCAAGAGCCTCGAAGCTCACTTCAGGACTCGCCGTTCTGTAAATCGATTACGATCATTTCGTCGCCATTGGCGCCACTCTTTCCTCCTATTGCCGAAGAAGCGCCTGTACCCGCTGCCGCCGTGGTTGTCTTCCCCTCCGGGTCGTTGAAGGTCCCCGAAGAGCAGACTGAAATGCCTCCTGTCCACATCTTCATCCACTCCGGCGACACTGGAGAATGTCCCGCGGGTCAAAGTAAGTCAAACATCCTTCTGCTTCCCATCCTGGCTTTCCTGATGATACTCTTTACGAATACTTATCTACATTGTCTGAATTCCATTGACGAAAATACCCTCTGACAAACTGATACGAGCCTTTTACCCAACACTTTTTTGCATCAATGCTCTTCAGGTTACATGTAACTGACTGAACATTTAGGCATTTTGTACGCTTTCACTTCATTAGATGGACAGAATGGCTTCCACTTGCTCGAAAGAGCCGTTCAGTCTTTACTGTCAACAGTCGAGGTCACACCTACGCCGACGATCCTGTGGTCTATACAGTATGAGCAACACACTGGTGGAGCAAGTTCGTCACCGGAAAGCGCTGACAAGCATGTGCTGAACTTTCCACCAACGTCAATGGATCCTGCCTTTGATGACTCGATCCTTGACAACGTAAGGGAAGTGTGGCAGAAGATTGCAGGTGATGATGCGGGCGAGTTCCTTGTTTTCCAGGATCGAGAAGAGGTGACAGATGACGATGAGTAGTGTCGCCGATACCATAATGAGTTACGACCTTTTCTTGCAAGGGCACAGGACATATGACAGGGTACACGACGGTGGTGTTTGGCCTTGGGCTAGAAGCAGATGAGAGATTACTACGAATTATCATTCAGTTTGAATCAATACCAACTATTCCACCCTTCACTACATTTTCATGGTGCTTACACTTTGCCCCCGTCTCAGTGCCGTATGCACTCACCCTGAATAACAGACAATGTACCATATTGACTATTCATGACATCACCCCACAATGCAGCAGTTGTTCATCGTGTATAGCTGTTGTGATGGCGGGTGAAGAGGGAAAAGAGATAGTCCTTCACTAAAAAGAACCTTCTCCTAGATCGTGTGCTGCTGGGTTTCACGTCTGACGGTTTAGTCAAAGATTGGTATTCTGTTCGAACGCCCCAGAACATGCACAAATGCCTCAACGTGCCCGCGCTTCTGTTTACTTATTGGCTAGCATTCTGTGACTAAAACTGTTTCTGATATGAATACGTGATGCGGAATCATCCGTACGTGTAATGAGTTTCTCCTAGATCGTGTAACAATTTTGAATTCACGAGTCATTATCTACTCTCTTACATTGAAATCGTAGTCAGGACTCAAGATCATTGATAAATAAGCCAGGGATGTTGGAGATCGGAGTATCTTTCCCGGAAGCACATCTCATTCGGGCCTCGCTCGGCACTCTCTGTCAAGAGAATGAGACCGGTTGGGTCCACTTTGGACCCGCTAGTTAGGCCTTGGCCCGGTGTGCTACTCATGTCTCCGTGGAGAGAGGCAGGGAAACAGGTGCGTGGTAGAAGGGCCGAAGCGTGCTCCAAGATCCTTGGATCTCGATCGGCGCCGAGGCGGAGGCGTTCGGGTCAGCCGAAGGTGGTGTGTTTTAGGAGGATGGAACTGGGATGGTTAGGCGATTAGTATCGCCGACTTGGGATTTATAGGCGCAACAGGGACGTAATGAGTCGAGATGGAGGGGTGAGAAGTAAGGGAGGGTGGCATCACTTCGGGAGGCGTCTGTAGTGGCAATATTGATATCTTTCCGTGTCTGGTGACAGTGAGGATTAGACATCTGGAATAATAGAAATGATCGCGGGAGAGCGCATATGTTGAAGATCCTAACAACTAACTGCTACTACGGTATTACATCGGACACTGACGCAGGAGCACCCGAGTGTCAATCACTGAAACTTCGGGTTGTATCATGGTGGGAGGTTCTGGAGTTAAGTCCTATAGGCTAGAGAGAACGAAGACACTGCAGGGGATTAGGAGTAACTCTTATCCACTGCTTTAAATCTACTGTAAAGAAATCAGCCGACGATTTGTCCTTCCCGAGCTCCTTCGAGTGAAGTGACCGTTAAGCCAATCATATTAGGCTACTACTCGGCATGATCCGTCATAAGGGTTAATATCTACACGTAACCGGCGATACGTAGGCTCGTTATGTCCATTTGAGAGCAAGGAAGGTTTCAATATGAAGACTTTTTCAGGTGATGGTGATTATGCGTATCTCTAAAGAGGTATCGTATTCTGGCATAGATATTGTATCAACCTGATAAAGATTTGAGAACAAATTAATACAGCACTGAGTGTCTTTTTAAATAATGAGGAGGGGGCAATAGTGTATGGATATGTTCTCGTATGATTATAATTGAATCTAATTTGGTTTTCGAATAAAGAAACACAGATCCTGGGTTGTGGCAGTATGAACACACAGTTAACGCTACTGCATCATGTCAGCTCCAATATGTATTCTCAGGGGAAGAACAAGTTCTGATGATCAGTTTCCTGTGAAGTCTGCCCTTTTCATTGATTGTGACTGATAGTTTGTCACATTTAAGAGCGGGAGCAACACCCATAGAATACCCGTCGGGACTAGCAAGAAGCAGTACCCCGGATGATAATATTTATGTACTATTGGAAAATTCACCAAAGATTTGACAGGTATAAACGGAAGTCACAATATGGAATACGGGTTGAAGCGAAGCAGAATACAAGCAATCTGTCTAAGTTTAACATAAGTTGGTTCAGATAAAACTATCCTGCGCATTAACTCATTTCACACTTTGCTTTACCTTTAATATCGACATCAATTGCCACTAAAACTCGTGTCAACGAATATGGCAGACTGTGGGCGATACCACCTAAAGAAAGTTCGTATATCAATCTACAAGTTACCACCTCCAAAAGACCAGCAAACTGAAAGATATGACAAAGTACTTCTAAGACCCACATGATGACTTTGTGAGACAGTTTCAATCTTGTTATTCTCTGCCTTTGCTTTCTCAACGATTACGCACCTTCTCTTCATTCGGAGGTGAAGACGTAGGCTATGAAGAACAGTAACAGAAGCAAGCAATAGGTCAAAAATCGGCCCTGCCCACGACCTGAAATAGGACATTGAAGGACGCAAATCGAGTGAAGCTAAGATTCAGCTGAAACCGGATTCGTGCATTGGGCTAGGAACTTTTGCGCCAAAGACTGCATTCACTTGATCCAATCGACGTCACACAACTATATTCATACAGTGTGTCACTCGCTGATGCCGCATTTGAATCTCTTTGTTGCGTGTCGGACCGAAGCGCCTTACTGCATCCGAAGATAGGGGAGAAGTTGGCAGTCGCCTTTGTCGTGTGTCTTTGCCATCGCCAACGCCACTTGCTTAGTCAGCAACAGGCAACAGAAGGGATAGTATTTGGGACAAGTTTTGCGAAGTCGCCACCACTTACGGTCCGTGCAGCTTCCACGTATCTTGCAGCCAGTTTGGCCGTTTTGGAAGGCCCGTACGAGCCGTAAGTGGTGGCGAATTCACAAAACTTATCCCCAATACCATGTCAGGCACGTTGGGTCTCACTTTCCATCTTCATCCGGTAAACCCCGCAAAGAAAGCGGCCCATGATTACAGTTAAAGAAGGGTTCGCGAGGTGTGTGTGTGGGCTAGCTGAGCGCAGTCATCAATGCATAGTCAGATCCGTTTCTTGCCAGTTCATTGGCCGAGCGGGTAGCCGAGTGCGAGGCTGGGCGATATTGACAACCTTCAGAATTCTCTATTTAGGAAGTTTAAAATCGCGACTTAACTGCTTGCCGTCTTGTTAATATATATCTGCCGGTGATTGGCTGCATAGTTGGTCCAACGCAGAATCTCATTCAATACCCAAAGAGCCGGTGGTGCCACTCCGTCCAGTCCTACGCACACGCAGATAACATAGATGAATGCAGATCAGCTTCGCCGATTATATGCATATGATCTGCGAGGTAGTAAGGTGACTGTTCAAGGTGAAGTCTCTTTCTGGACAGCGCGGTGTGCGTACAGATGTCTCGAAGATGCGGACCACATAAGAGCTGAGTGTTGAAAACAGCCCTCCACATTGTGGTACCTTGGTATATCCGGCCCGTACTCCGCTCGCCAGGTCTGGCACACCTTCACTGAATATTTACGACAGTGCGTTGTTTCGATATCTCACCCAACTCTGCGAGCCCTACATTCGATATGGAGCAGCGTCCGCGATCGGTGTCAGAATTAAGTGCTCTCAAGGTCCGATCGCCCAAATGTGCCCAAGACTGCTTCTTATCGCACATTTTTATATCGAGATATATTAGTAGTGCAGGTCCTTCATATTGATTCAGCCTTGTATATGCCCTGTAACTGATATCAAGCTCGCGTGACGTTGGGTTCAGGGTTGTAGAGTACGCGAGGAGGTAATATAGAGGGCGGATGTCGTTTTACGGGACATGATCGACTTTGCGTATGCGACGTAGATTAATACTCGTCTAGAGATGTGTTGCATGGTTTGAATGAGTGATTTTTGGTAGCGAGGATGAAAAACATATTGCTTACGCGCTGATCAATAGACTGGAGGATGATAGCTCAGTGGACACCGGGGGTAAACGTATGATATCGACAGTGATGAAGTGATGCTGCATTTAAAGATGATCGTAGTATCAAGAGAGAACAATAATAAGTTGACAGGGACAGAGTGCAGTTCATGTGTCTGTAAGCAGATGGATATTGAGACAAATTCTCGGCGGCAGGAATGCCAGCCTGTTCTCTAGCCGGGCGTTGAAGGTTGTCGGATGGGAACCTATCGACGGGCTTCTGTTTCTGGTATGCCGCGAGTCGTGCTCCTCATCACTCTACAACCCAATACCAGGATTCAAGCTGTAAACTTCGGACCGTTGTGCATGAGCATCTCAACTCGAATATCCGATCAGTGCATCTTATGATGAGCATAGCGGGCTGATCTCCTACGGAACGTTGCATAAAGCACTCGTAATCCCGTTACTATGATCTGCAGAAGAACAAGTTTGAAATAGAGTGCCCGGGCAAGTGAGCAGAATCCTTACGAGCAATCACACCAAATTCCCACCAACCCGGAACCCAGGTCGTGGCTTCCGTGAGCTCGTCCGATCAATCTGGAACAGCAACATGAATCTTGGCCTGCTGTCGCACCTCATCCTCACCATGGAAGTCCGATCGTCCAGTGCTGTCCCGTTCAAATATTTCAGTCTCCACTGCTGCAGTAGCTTCAGGGAAAATGATGCATCCTGCATGAAGGTAGTTCAACTTTGATCATCAAGGCCCTTCGAACGGGCTGCGTATCGAGCTCCACACGCCAGAAGACCAAACTTGTGAAGCAAGGCATCCGGCTTCATGCCGGTTTGTCGATTAGTGCAATGAACGTCCATAGACAGGCAGGTTTCAATCGGAGTAGCTACGGGCGTGATCTGTAAGAGGAGAAAGTGAAGCCTATCATCCAATCGAAGATGCCCGATTCTCTTGATCCACCCTCATGACCATCGAGGTGTTGTATTTCCACAAGCCGGGGACTATTTCCGTAGGCCGATTGGATACGTAGACATGCCTAGTGGTTCAGACGAGGATCGGATATGCAGAGATCATGACATGGAGGTAAGTGACAGAAAGTGACAGGCGGGTCGTCAAACATGGCGGCGGCTGCAGTGGTGTCACCCAACATCGTCGATGGCCAGCCGCAACACGCTAAAATACTGGTGAATGCTACCGTGTTCTTCGATGAGTTGATGCAGTGATTTTCAGAAGGGGAAAGGCGTCTAACATATTTCGAATCAAAGGTTGATGAACGTGACGACGACCTGCAGGCGACTTCACTGTGGTGGTTCCGCACAAGGCCTGCACGTGTTGCAATAGAGAGTCTTGAACGATTCCCTGCTCTCATCACACTGCACCGCAAATGTAGATCCTCTTTCGGGCGGAATATGCGTCGATCTTATTTCTAGCACGATGTTTGGGGCTCTGTTGACATGACTGGTGGAAATGTTCCGGCAAAATGAAGAAGGAGTACGTTGTTGTGGTTTTCGCAGCAATCCGCGTTGCCGCGTGGAGCGCCCATGATCACTGGTGGTAATGATGACCACCCCATTATTGATTCCAAGGTAGATAGAAGGCTGGTAAATGACATATCATGCATACCTTCTATGGAACCTCCATAACAACATTATTCGTGGCTATGATTCTCGTTTCTCGATGAAGCAAGCACAACCTCGTCTCTAACCTCGTCTCGAACCTCTCGAACCGTGCGGTCAAGCGTCCGGGCCTATGAACCACACGTTTGACGCCTCGGGCACACTCTAGGCATTGCGGAAACGCTAGACAGCTCTAGGGAGTGACAGGGTGCATTGAGCCGACGCGAACGTTGATATGGATAGGCTCGAAAATCTCGAACAGGGTCAGAGGCGCCGCTGGTGAGACGCCTGACACCACTATGCGCGCACAGAGAATATCGATATTCAATTCGACAAGGGTGGGAGATGGCGCCGAGAGAATCCAACATCAGATTCGCAGGGCTTTGCACATCATGGCTGAAAATCATAATTACGTCTGATGAGGTTCAGGTGAAGCACAGAGCATCTTGCTTGGACAACTGACAAGGTTTGCAAACGGCTGATAACGTTGGAGGCGGCATCAAATTGACTTCTCACCGTTGAGCCGCTGGAGCTTGGCTGGAGCTCAAAGTGGACATAAGACAAGCCGCACAAGTTTCAGAAACCTCCAATAGCGTGTTCAGACTGTTCACAGTGATGGTAAACTTCGGCGATCAGAGGCTTGTCCCGATAACCGTGCTCCCTTTAACCAGGCTATGTACGAATCGACGGGCCACGGCACATCACCTCGGTGTTGGATCCCAGTTCTGGGAATTGCGTTCTGCTGGAACACAAGGTAAATATCGTACGAGTTTTCACCTAGGACCCAGATGGAGGCGGAATGGACCAATCTGTATTCCGGCTGATCTAATAATTGGCATCAATGAAATCCAGGAAATTGTGGCCAATGGAGAACCATGAGCGCTTGTTGGTAGCAGGAGTCAGGACTCAAGATGGATCTACGTCAGCCGTTCCTAGGCCCCTGTCGTGGCGGTATGGGGCACCGGAGGATATCCTCAAAACGGCGTGCATGGACCGGGGATTGTGAGACCAGGGCCCTGGGCTGTTCCACGCGTTCATTCTCATTTGGTTCCCCCGTTGTGCCCGTTTTGGCCATGCATTGGGTATGCTTTTGGTAATGATTTCTTTTTGGGTGCATAAACCCCTGCGTGTGTTGGAAAATGATCGTAAGGTGACGGTAGGAACAAGCAAGCGTAGGTAATCCGGCTTAGATGGAAATCCAAGAGTGGTGGAGTTCACCATTCTGGGGAGTTTCTCTTGCGTCTGCTCCCGCAGTAGTGGAAACATAACTTTGCTCGCGAGTTCTTGCAACGCCGACGGAGCTTGCAGTCCTCAGGATTCTACTGCTAGATACCTCGGTCTGTGGTTGCTCATTAGGGAAAGCGCTCGATCTCGGCCGCCCCTGGTGACGATCAGGCATGATAGGACGACAAAGATTGCCGTTAAGTCGCCGCTTCCTGTGCCGACTCGGCCATTTGAGGTGGTTGCGGCGATGTGATACGATCGAGGATCCTGAGTATCATTGGGGCATTAAAGAAGCAGGCGTATGTTGATAGAACAACAGCATACTTGTCTTTACTAGAAGTCGAAATTTTCAAAAGGAAAAGGTGAGATGAGATGATCCTTCCTCAGTGTTGCCGAGCCGACATGGCAACGATTGGGCCAAATGGGAATACGATAGCACGAACAGGAGCATGCACTTACGGACAACATACAGCAGATTACGATACCACGCCTGTTGGTAGGCCATAAGATTGGGATTGTATGGGCATGCACCGACCGGGCTCCGCTGGTTTGACGAAGGTGTGCTTGCCCCAGACCGGCTGTGTAGATTGCAGCCTCATTCGAGAGATTTTTTTGGTCTTCTTCAATAATAGGTGAAGTCCTAAGCGCATGAGTAAGTTTTTGATGAAGAATCGGGCAGTTACGGCCCCGTGGCTGCAACGAGGCGGGCAGTGGTGCGTATATGAATGATCTTACAGGGTCGTTGCTAGTATTTTGCAAATGATGGATTGCAACCGAGACTGACAATCGGCAGTGCGGCACTTGAAGTACGCCGGGTTCGATCAAATTGTGTCCATGTTGTTCACAGAACACAGATGTTGCTCTGTGAATTCTTGCTCACATGCACATCGGTTACTGGGTAGCCAAAGAGCCACGTGCAGCTCCTGTGGAATGGGAGTTCGTCTTCGCAGCGCATCTTGACATCGGCAGCACTACGGAACCCCTTTCCGAAACCGAAACCCGACTGAGAGGTGGACGACAGCTGGTGAGTTAGCTCCTAGGATAATCGACGTCGTGATGAAGCGGGATACTTTGGGCACAACGTGCGCATAAGCGATGGTGATAGGCACAGAACGGCTTTGGAGTTCCCCGAAAGGAATAGCGCCTCACTCCTTCGAGAAGGCCTTCCGGACATGATGCATAGGGATATGTGCTGCTTCAGACGAGGCTGCAGATCATAGATTTATGCCAATCAAATCCCACACAAAGAGGACTTTAGCCGACGCTTTGCTTACCTGGTGACGCGTGAGCTCGTGAGCATTTGCGCAGAACCACACAGCCGGCATGTCCATAGCAACCCATATATCAGCCAACACACCGCATCGCGACCTTCCTGGCACCTTTATTTGTACTAGACAGGAAGGAGAGACGGCGTTACCTTGGCTTACTATAAAAATAGACCTTGAAGAAACTGACCCACGTGCTTGATCAACATGAACAGCCGCGGTATGAGAGGGTGCCGTAGCGATGCCGACTCAAGACGTGATGGGCTGATAGCTGGAGCCCACAACGGAGTGGTGGAATTAAGCTTGTCCCGCCAGGGAGTTGATGTGGCGGGTTGTGCGACGATATCCCTGCTCGTTCTTTTCACACTCGGTCTCCCGGAAGATCATGTCTCGCTTCCCTGCACAACAAATTCGCCGTTGCGTCGGGATGCTTGATTTTTACAACCTCAGGCTACTCGGTCTTGCGCTGCTTGTTCTCCACCCTGCCTCCTCTCCGAATGTGTTTGTTCCCCTCGTATAAAGCAACAAAGTCTCATCAAACCAACTCCCGAAGCCACAACTACATTCAGTCTGTCATCTCCACAGCGGATGCAAGATCCAGGGCATCGGTACTCGCTCCGCGAATCGCGCAACACGCATCCTTTTCGCTAGGCGGTCAGATTTTCCACAACAGCAGACCCTGTTCATCATCTCCTGCCTTGTCCATGCCCCCCCGGAGCCGGGAGCCGCCATGTTCTTGTCAGTTCGTAACTTGAGCGTGTCTCGACAGAGCCCACAAAAGCTGGCCTCGTTGGAGGGTTGCGCGCGGTGTCCCTGCTGGAGAGATTGTTCTTTTCTTCTAGGGGGATGCGAGGCTGCACGTGGTGTCGAGTGACACGAAGCAAGTCTGCTCTGGGACGGCTTGGCTGTGCCCATACGCAGCTGCCGTGCTCGTATGGTAACCTCGCGATGCTCTGGGTAGTCTCTCGAGGGTTGCCATCGGTAGATCTGCGGGCGGCGATGATTCGCTGCAACGAAAGAGCGCGCAGAACCGGTGCTCGACAGGCTCCCTTTTCCCCATCACCCGCGTGCTGAGTTCCAGAAGCCAAGGCAGGATACAGAGACGCCGTTGGCTAGTATGGGGGTAGTGTGGGCCGTCAATCGGCTAACAGAGTGAAGGTGAGGGTGAATGTGACAGGCCAACGTGGCTCCTGGGTTTAGCTGCTTGATCGACCCGCTTCGAACGAGGATCCCTTCTCCCACAGGCCAAGCCACAAGCCCTGACACGCCGCCATCCGCCATGGCGGCGTCTAAAGGGCCTCGCGTGCTGTAGTGCGTCCGGAGACGACGCTCGAAGAGGTCAAGCCAGCGCTTTTCTGGCTTCCCGCGGTTGCCAGAGATGAAACCTGACGCGGCCTGGTAGAGAGTGTTCCGGCGGCCGCAATTCTGAGGTGTGGTCTGAGGAGAACAGCCTTGAATCACGCCTGGGAGAGTGCGAGTGCGAAAGTTGTCCAAGCAGCACATCTCAGCAAAGGGGAGCAACATTTCGGCAGCTGTCCCGAGCAGCGAGTCAGCCTGGGTGCCTAATGACGTGCCGTGCTCTCATGGCCATGGAGCCGTCGTACAGATGTAAGCAGCATTGCAAGCCGAGGACAGCATTTGATTATGGGATGGACGGAGTGGGGGAGGCGACATTGGTGGATGGCCACCTTCATCATCATGTTTTCGCGAGTATTTGCCTGCTCGCTCAGCAGCCATGTGCATCATCACGCAACAGAACCCTCCAGTCGTTCGTGCGGAATTCGCGCACGATAATGACCGCCCAGCGATTAGCCTCCAACGAGCGAGGGTGTGAATTCCACTGGGTTAGCTGTTAGATCGCTTTAGCGGGTTGATAGCGGGCTCCGAAGAAGCTACCCACGCATTCACCACCACGGGACGGTGGTGTATCAAGCATGCCTGCCAGCTTTGCGGCCTCTGTCGCACGCTCCTTACCAATAATCCCCCCCAACGACGTCTCCCCTAGTTCCCAAGCAACACATCCCTGCGGCCACCGCGTAACCCTTTGTCGACCCTAGTTGTGTGCTGCGTCCCCAAACCTCAGCGCCTTGTTTGGCGAAGTCAGGTGCAGGTTTGCGAAGGGGCATCCTGTCGCTCGGACATGACATCCGGTCACGTGGCCGGGTTCTCCTCACCGTCGAGAACCCACACGGTGCAGCCTGCGCCTGCAGCTTTTGCTTGCGGCGTCCGTCGATCGATCTCACTCACACCCGAGGAGGACGTGCAGGTAAATCCGTCGCCAATTGTTTGGCCTCAGCAGCATCCAACCAACATGCCTCACCCTCTGGCCGGCCTCGTCCCCTTGCAGGTCGCCGGCTATCTTGGATAGCAGATACGCAGCAGCACCAAGAGGTAAGAGATAAAAGGTGCCTGGGAGAAGAGCACAGCAGCGACCCGCACAGCAGTACTGTATCTGCAGCAGGCGCTTGCTTCCTTCCTGTCGCTGCTTGGCGCTGTGGGAGAGTTGATCTGCATGCATCACGGCCTGTCCTTGAACATCCCGGCCCCTGACATCTCCCAGGCTTCATTCCCCAAAGCGCTCGATAGCCGGTGCAGTATGTATTAAACGACCGGGATAAGGAGGCGGATCGCTCGGTCGAGGCATCCTCTGGGGCCTTGCGCATCGTCTTTTGAAGCCCTTCGTGTCCCTCATCTGCATTCCCGTTACGGGCGAGCAGCTAGCCTTTCCTGTCGTCTGTGGATACAAACGGTTCCGCCGCCTTGTCCATCAGTGCCCCTACCTACTCAAACCCCTACCAGGGACTATCACAGTAGGCCTAATTTGCAGCAGCACGCACCGCAACGCAAGACCGGGCTCCTCGCCGCTGTCTGTCTGTCTGACCCACCCTCGTGGACCTCCCACACATCCACGCATTGAATCTCGCCAGCGCCAGCCGCTGCCGCTCGCCATCCTACTTGAACGCTTGCAGGCCCGACGACTCGTCCCGCCCTCGCCTTCACGCACCGAGGTCCTGGCGCCCTACATCTGCTTGCACCCGTCTTCTTCTCTCCGCCCCTCCCGTCATCCTTCTTCCAACTTCCTCACTCACCTCTCCAACCTTCCATCCCCCATCTGCGTCTCTTCACTGTTACGCAGACTCTCTGTTGTGACCTGCCAAACCTTCTCATGGCTATGCATCTGGCTAGTATGGTACACGGCAGCGGGAGGGAACGTGAGGCACACGAACACCACCTTCACCTCCACCAACACCAGCCTCAGCACTCTAACTTCTACGCTCCGCAACCCCAACCGCAGCCGCGAGGATACGCCGTGCCTGTGAACATTGCCCCAAGCCAATATCACCCGCATCTCCAAGCACAGGCAGTCGACTACCAACATCAGCGGTCCCCGCCATCGCCACCCGTTGAGGAGCAAAAACCATCACTTCCCTCAATTTCAAGTCTGCTAGTTTTTGCCGACGGTGATAAGGCGGCTTCCGAAACAGGTACTTTCCTTCCAACCGCCACAGGCCCAATCCTTCAAAATACTAACCCAGCAATTGCAGCCGGTCAAAGTCCCAAGTCGCAACACCCATCACCACAGCTTAGGCAGGAGGTGCAACAGCGTGGAGCAGCGCAGCAACCTCAGCATCCAGAGCATCGCTTTGACCAAGTACCGCACGCCTACGGTCCCGCAATCGTGAGCAACCCCAGAATGACCCTACCTCCTACGCCACCAATGCATCCGGATTCCGTGATTGACGGCCACCAGTCTCCGTCAATCGCCTCGAACCACTCTGCTGCATCGGCGCCGTACTTTCTCGGTCAGACTTTGAACAACATGGAACCCCACCATCAGCGCCAAAACGGTCCCCCAGTTGCCGCATTGAAGCGCGACTCTTTGACATCGCAACCTGCCATGTCCCCATTCAACGCTCCTGCTTACGCTCAATCGCCATACGCTTCATCCCCTGGCGCAGCCTCGAATCAGTCTTACTACTCACCCGAGACCCATTCCTACAACTCGGCGGCCATGTATGGCCAGCGCGCGTTGCCTTCAAACTTTCAACCACAAACGATGCCTCTGCCAATTCCTACCACATCCGCAAACGCATCTGGTGTATGGCAGCACCACCACTATATCAGCACATCAAGCCAGTCAGCCTTTCCCCAATCACAGGATCGCTACATCTGCTCAACCTGCAACAAAGCCTTCTCTCGCCCCAGCAGCTTGCGCATTCATAGTCACAGCCACACAGGTGAGAAGCCGTATAAGTGCCCGCAGCCTGGGTGCGGAAAGGCATTCAGTGTGCGAAGCAACATGAAACGACACGAGCGGGGCTGCCACGCATCAACAGGTGCCCCCTCCACGACATGACGAACATGAAGAGACTTGCAATCAGCTTTATCTACGGCGTTGTTCGGGGCGATCTGGATCGATTATAATTGTACCTGGATTCACCAGGGCGGATTTTAGCTCGTTTGGAGCATCTTTTTACCAGTGAGATACCACCTGGACGGTGCCCTGTCTGGCGTTTATCTTGGACGGCGCTCCAATTTCCTCTGCATCATCACCGGCGTTTTCGATCTTTTGGGCTATATGGGTTTCCTATTCTGGCTACCAAAGATTTGACCTGGGTTTGGTCGCATTCCTGTTTTGTTCTTTCTATTTTCATCAAAATTCTTTCGCATTTCGATACAAAGATCCTAGAGGAGGATCCACGATACCCTACAAGGGGATGCTGGGATGGTTCGAGTGGCTGCTTCAACTCGAGTGTATTATAGGACCTTGCGCATTAGCAGCTAATGCTTTGACGTGTGTGACAACAGATCAAATGAATCAATGTTATACACCTCAGGATATCCCCGCTGACAATTATCGTGATTCAGGCGGCGGTGAGGTACGATGGAGTGAGAGTTGCATGACCGTAAGTCCCAATCTGGACAAAGCTTTGGTAGTGGAAACTGAACATGTCAGGACGAGAGATTGGATCGCAGCACGGCGACCGTAACATTCTGTAAACTAATTGTCTACTATGGATGATCCATGGTAATGTCGTCGCATCGCCACCTCTCATTTGTCGCAAATGTTCGCCAATTTCCTCACCTGGCTGCCACGCAATGTCCACCACAACCTGCTTGTCACACCGTTTTGCAAACGAACGACCTCCTTCAAGGCCGCGCATGCCCGTTTTGCATGAATATAGGTTTGTGCACAGATGCGAGAGTCTATTTACACTCACCGCTTGACGACAACAACCTCCGCGCTTCCCAGGCAACTATTTGATGCGGAATCCAGTCACATCGCTAGCAAGTATGCCATATTACCTGTTTCTACCTTCGAGTAGAATAGTAGGTATCAGCAATACTTGATAAAAGTACTGCAAGCAAACATTGGAGGGCATCGTATCGCGGACATAGCCCTTCTGCCCTCTTTCTGCATGTGCTTGTGTGTCCTGCGCATTCTCTTCGGGCTTGGGAAATTGGAGTGTACTATATCTATATCGTCAAGCGCCGTTATAGTCTTAATTGCTAGGAATATGTTCTAATGTTTCATTATATGTATTTCCTCCTCGAACTCGCGGCTGCCTCGCGGCTCTGAACATCCTATCATTATGCGATCGCACGCGCAACAACATCATGAAACTTGCCGTCGTTCGTGTACATGGGATGAACGGTTGAAACAAGGCGTCATAGGAAGGAATACAGCTCTCCAGCAATACATAGGCGTTGGGCACCACAGACTCTCTCGATACTGATATATGGCTGTGGTAAATTACGCGTGCACCAAATGCTCAGTTGCCAATTATAGTCTGCGTCCAGTTTGTCAGTTCCGGATCATAATGTTGTCTTCATCTTCAAGTTTGGCTGGTGGGTAAGAAGATCAAGTCATACTGGTTAAACCCGACCGTGTCTGGCGGGAGGGACTGTACGCTGGGTACCACAGCATTCTCTCAGAGCCCACAAAAGGGAGTATGATGTACATTCAAATCATCGCTTCTACCACGAATTGCAAGAGGAGAGTGCATGTTTCAGCTTGGTCATCCAACATTCACTCCCGCATTGTGAATCCCAGAGTTCCCTGAGATGAGCGAGCATCCTCTCGTCCAGCATCCCCCGCGTCGCGGCATTCATGCGGACCATCACATGGGACCTCGGAAATCGCAAATGTGAAAGTAATAAACAGCGCACTCATCTCATTGAGTCGCGGACAGGACGAACGGGTGCGTGAATATGTTTCACCTGCTCTCGAGCGGGTGTGGTCAATATCAGAATTGAGACACTTTGGCTTCTGTGGCGTCGGCACGGATTGCTTTTTCACCCTGTTACCGAGTGACTGCACGCACATTGCATCATCACGTCCCTCCCGATCCTATGCTGATCACCTCACGGCTGGGGATCCCCAGGGACGGGACGGGCGGTCGTGAGGATTTCCAGATCGAGACAAGAAAAACAGCCTATGCGAGTCTATAAGAAAACGTCGTCGCTCAACTGCAGCCACAAAGGGCAGAGCCGCTGACACATACAGGCTGGAAAGTCATCCAGTTCCCCGGCGCGGCGTATGCCGTCGGCAGCTTGCTTCCTGTCCCATCACTGTCTTGTTGGGGGTTCTCTCCCGGCTTGCCGTTGGAATTAAGTACCGTAGCTCGCTTGTTGGCCCAAGAAAGGCAAGATGGGCACTTCCGCTGAACAAGCAGTGCTTGTGCATCCCAACCTTGGCCCATGCGTTCGTGTAAGTGAGCCAAAAACAAAGCACACTTCCAAACCTTCTTTCTTTATTTCCTTTGTCGGGAGTCGGCTGCCCGCTGATCATGGAACCAATGTACTGTATTGCCAGAAAGTATTCGCGAGGCGCGAAAAAGCAATCGTAGACGCACGCCCTGCTAGTTCACCGGGTCGCGGGCTAGCGACGATCCGTTACGGAATGCGCCATACCTCCTCTCTTTGGTGGTATGCTCGGGGCTGCATCTACTTCTGGTAACTCGGACAAGCGATTTCGGTAGAAACAGAATGTCGCTATTCTCCGCAATTCGTCGACGGCGTTGGATCGTCTCGCATGTAGGGGAGTGCACACTGGCTACTGCAGTTGCTGAGTACAAGAAGCAACGATTCGATATAAGAATCGTATGATTACTTCGTCACTGTTCACACTAAATGATCTTAGGCATATCGGTAGATATCGTAACCATTCTCACCTAAAATAGATCCAGCATTTCCCTTGAACAAGGACGCCTCTTGCGTTTACATTTTCACTTTCAGATCAATATTTGAAGCACGGTAGCCACCTTTCTCCGGCGTCGACGCACTTGGGTGCACGCGATATTGTACATGAGTCTCCCACAGCCATCATCCCTGGAGTCATTCCTTCCGTTCCTCATCCATCTTTGCATGATGTTGCGTCTCTTCTCCGACCCGTTGACCGTTGAACTATCTATTCTCCACTCGAGTCACGTTAGAACGTGGGAATCTGCTCTACCTCAAGGATAATGGCTGTATCTCTTCACCGCTAGCGGGCCGTCGACTCCATGCCTGTTTCCACGTCGCAGATGAGGTCACCTGTTAGCAACTCAAGTAGCGAACGCTCCATGGATCCATACGGGTCCGTCTATCGCATTCATCGATCCCCGTAATATGGGTTGGGTTGCGGCCTCATTTTTCAGCCGTTCAGCAAGGCCTCACGTGGCCCCGAAACTTCAGGTGAGGCTGCCCAAACCAGGAGAGGAGGCTCCGCTGCGAGACAGATGTCTCGTCTCATCTCATCTCATCTCGCTTTTGAACCTCACCGACATGAACGCGAGCGTCGGTATCGAAGATGACAGCTGTAGCGGTTGCAGCGCGTCGTATCGATAATTAGTGATGCACTCCGGGCCTGTCGTGAGCTGTGATCGCCGACACGCCGCATTTCCAACCCTCAAGGCCGACATGCTAAACCTAGTTGATGGATAGAGCACTCCGTGAGAGGTCACCCTTCCTCTCATGAAGTCGGCCCCGAGTCAGCCGTCTCGGCGGTCCAATCGGCGAGACACGCCAGGCAGTCAAACCTTGTTACATCGGTTGCACGACATGCGATGGCCACGCACGACATGCGCGCGGATAGCGTGGGCACTGGGAACTGGGATCTTCGGAATCGAACGCCTTGGCTTGAACTCTGTGGTTACGAGACGGGACCCAAAAACGCAGAAGCTGGGTGGAAGGCGGGGATCGCACGACTTCGCGTAGGTACGGTGCAGGGGTCATCGTTGTATGAGAGATGAAGGAGATGTGATGTGATGGGCCGGTGCAGATTGGGTGCTGACGAGTGCAGATGAGAAATTATAGATCGATAAGGTTGTACGATGTAAGTTAAACGGTGACGTGGTTGAGGTTCTGTATGCGAAATCCGCAATCTCATGTATATGCGATGTAAACATCGTGAACGTGTGATTTGATCATGAGAATGTCTGTGGGTAGATATTTACCACCCCTATAATGAACAATTTATGCAAACCTACAAAGAACAGAAAGTGCAATCTAGCAATTATGATAATACG
This sequence comes from Herpotrichia juniperi, assembly GCA_014905255.1. Classification (NCBI taxonomy): domain Eukaryota; kingdom Fungi; phylum Ascomycota; class Dothideomycetes; order Pleosporales; family Melanommataceae; genus Herpotrichia; species Herpotrichia juniperi. The sequence goes on along the minus strand of BLYF01000046.1, from coordinate 624,035 downwards.
TAGTACTTCGCAAGGCTTGGCTGATCCTATTGCTACTACGGCAGAGTTGCCTATGCCACCTCCTCGATTGAAGAGCTCCTATTACTCTGCAAGTAGCGTAGACTTATCTGTAACATAATCATGTATTAAAAATACCCTTTAAACTTTGTGAAAATATTTGCTTTTTTCTTACTTTTATTATTCATTACAGTGTAAAGTGCAATTGAGCGTTTAAAATTGACACGAATTCTTCATTTGGAATAATTAGAGCTCTTTCGTAACTGCATCTATGTACTGCAGTGCCAAACCCACAGATTAGTCCTGCATGGAAACAATGAACACGACTTGGAAGGCTGAAGACTTGCACCGCCCATTAATTCCAGACCTCGATGGCCTCGCCGACTTAAAGTCCGGTATCCTCAAGCCATGTTAAATATGTATATTGGTAGCTACACAGCTTGACAAGGCTGCATACCTCTAATCTTTACCTATCGATGCACGCAGTTACGACCGCTCAACCGTACTATCCCATTTTCTCAGATAGTACAGTTGGTGGTGCAGTCGAGATATTGGTTTAAAATCAATCCTGAGGCTGGAGATGTACGTCACGACTCCCGATCCCTACGTCCTATTGCCCTAGGCCATACGTTTTGATTGAGACCTCTACAGTTCCCAAGCCTCCTCTTGCTTCTCTTCTCCTCCGAACCCCATCCATGAGCTCCACGACCACCCATGTCTCTTCTCGCCAGGCAATCTAATGCTCTCAACCTCCTGTTTCGTCACGCTCTGCCACTCCTCCACCGGAATCCAGCCAATGTACGCCCGGTCTCCAAATCCGCCAATCCAGTATACTTCGTCTACAACCAACCTCACCCACTTGCTCTCATGTATTCTGTTTCCTGGTAGCCATGCTGCAGCATCAGGATGATATCTAACGAAGCACGCAGCTACGCCCTGGGCCAAGACCTCCTCAGTGGTAAGCTCTTCCAGATGTCCCACGAGCGAGAAGCGGGGAAGAGCTGCAGCGCTGTATGGATGACCATTCTGAGGATGCCATCTTAGGGAGAGGGTGATGTTGGAGCCTGCTGCTACGTTCTTGAAGGATGTCGCAATGGAGATTGCGAGGATTGTGGGGTTGCCCGTGCTAGGCTCGCAATCGCCATAGTAGTCCATCAACCCGATGGGCGCGCCTGAGACATCTGCTGGCCGGTTCTCCGTGCTGTGGATAGAGGGAAAGATCGTAGAGAGGGTGCCAATGTTTTCGAGATGAAGTACGCGGCGCGCCTGCACGGCAGACTCATGTACGGTGGGGATCTTGTATGAGGACTCATGATGCGCTTCTGGGTTCGTGAAGAGGTGTTGTGGTTCTGGGAGGTTTGACGCGGAGGTCAGGGATGTGAGGAAGAGGAGTGCAGTTTGGAAATGCATGGTATAAATCATCGGTACTGGTAACACTTAAACAGTCAACGAAGGCAGGAGTTTATGCTGCGTGTTAGTGGCTTCAGCGAGGTATGGGTGGAGTGAGGTCAATGATGTCGCGACAAACACGGACATCACCCGATCGGTGCAGGGTGTTTCCGCGGCGAATTCCGGCTATCGTGCATTATCAGAAGATACGAATGTTGGGTATGCACCATGTCTGAAATGGGCGATTGGAGCTATATGCTGCAGTCTACGTTTTTGTAGTTGCGAATATGTATTGTTGATGTTTTGCGCGAGCAAGAAGCTGATCTGTGGATATCACTTTGTGACTTTCCTTATCAGATCGAATATGCCAAGATGACACACGTGATTATTGGATCTCGGTTACGAGCTTTCAAAATTAGTCAGCCGCCAACACCAACCGCACCTGCCCTGAGACTCATCACGACGCCGTCAGACTCACGAACACCAACGACTGCACCAGCAACCCGTAAGTAACTCTTCTTTGTTTAAATAAGAGGTGATCGATTTGGCCGCAGTAGCGAAATCGCAGTTTCCAACCACACCTTCGCGCGAACCCCGCTGACCGAGTGTTCGCCACCTAGGAAACCACCGTACTCCTCATTAACGACTTCGAACCCATCAATCACAATCATGGGTAAAGTTCACGGATCCCTCGCTCGTGCCGGAAAGGTCAAGTCTCAGACACCAAAGGTATGTACAACCGATTTTCGAAGGACATCTGTGGAGTGGCAAAAGGAGTAGGACGAAGCGCATACCAGACAGGCAGAAGTGTTGCGCTCTTTGCTCGGCCACAGATGTGAATCTTCTAGTCATGGACACAGCTAATGGTCTGTCGCACAGGTTGAGCCCCAAGAGAAGAAGAAGACCCCCAAGGGACGCGCCAAGAAGAGGATAACTTATACCCGCCGATTCGTCAACGTCACCATGACCGGTGGAAAGAGGAAGGTGAGTTACACTGTTGCGCAAACCATTTACATAGACTGTGGATACTGATTCGGGCCAGATGAACCCCAACCCTGGTGCGGCTTAAGCGGACCGCCTACGATGATAGACGGAGCGGGATCGAAGATAAGGCACACGAGAAATGCCGGCATGGGTCTGGGATTCTTCGATATGACTCTTGATCAGAGCAAATGAGAAAATCAATGCGGGAAGGCCTCAGAGCCACTCGAAAAGAGATCTTATACTTTGGAAGGAAAGGGGCATATTCACGGCGTACAATGTACATTCGACTTCTGCACGACTATGTCTGACATTTTGCTTTTGTGCTATTACCTCGTGCTTGCTTCTGTGCTATTATCTTGCACTATGCGTGAAATTTTGACTGAGTCTTGCCTACAAACTTTGGATATGCCGACCTGCTAATGTTTAGGCCTACAGTTTTGGCTCCCAACCACCGTCAATCTGAACAAGTAGCCTAGAGATTAACTATAAAATGCCACAGCTGTCAAAAACTCATGATAGTGCAGTTTAGGGACCTAACTAATCCTTTAGATATGGCTAGTTTTTGTATTGTCTTTTGATCATTTATATACTCCGTAGTGCCACATAGGAGAAGATTGCGCTCAACAGGCAAACATATATCAGTAAACGGTAGACAGAACACCTTTATTCTATGAGGGCCGACTGTACCTGTTAGCAGTATTTTTACTGAGTACTTCTAGTCCCTGCTATCCTCCTTGAAGTGCTTACTTGAGTATCTCCCACCCCCTGTAACAGTCATTGTCCTCATCCGCAAGCCAAGCTCAGATCTGTATGGTCCCCCGCAGTCTAACGCTTGCGTGGGATGTATTTTAGCTATCGGAGATTTCCTGAAATGAGTCTGATTGGCTATTTTGTGCCAAGGCACTGAAATGAACGCGATCGACGTCACATCTCAACCTCACCTCTTGTCAGCTGTTAGACTAAATTCACATCAACAACCAGCTTGGACTCATCAACATCTAAAACAATCCAGAATGGCAAACATTTTCAAGAAGCTATTCGGAGAGGTATGAATCTCTGCAATTGGCCCTTCAAATCAGAGAACTTACGACTTTCGCAGCACGGTGCGAAGAACGTCGTTACCCTGTTCCACAAGCCATCAGTCCCAGCATCAGCCCGAGTGCACACCATACTCAAGCAAGCGAATGCCCATGCAGTAGCAGATTCAAAAGAGGATCAGGCAGACCGAAATGAGTTTGAACTCGATGTGACGGAAGCGCCGCCGACCGCCGATCAACTCAAGAATATCCTCGAATACCTCGGAGGACCAACGTCCGCAACAGTTGGGAAGCTCATTCGCGGTGCGAATGACCAGACAGATGCTTTGAAGAGGCTCGAGAAGGATGGAGATGCGTTCCAACGGCCAGTGGTGAGTCCTCGTGGTATCTTCGACTTTCATTATTATGTACTGACTGTAACAGGTCGTGAACTGGCATCTTGGCAAAGCGGGTAAGCTTTTACAATTCACGCGCTGTTAACTAGGCTAATATGTGCAGTCGCTGGGGACAATGAGTCTGAGATTCTATCACTCCTGCGCTCGAAGCCCAAGGAGGATGGCAAAGCATGAAACTTGCACTGAATATGTAATCTATGTACATCACTTTATGAGTGGATGCCCGCCTTTCTGGAGGTAGATGGTGCTATCATGAGTTCTGGTACTCACTCACAGCTTTATCCAAACCCACGAGATTACCTACAAGGAAGACTCCACTCTGAACACCGAAAGTATACTCGTAGCTCCCATACGCGTATAGATACTTTTTCCACAGGACCAATGTTCGTTGTGACTTTACTTTGTTCTGTAATCCATATTGTCAGTTCCGAGGGAAAATGTGTATTTCGCGAAAACGTCCTTTTGCCAGATACAGTACAGCTTTACAGAGCCAATGCTATCCTCTTGCCTTGTGGTCCATCGCATCGTCTCTCCAGTCTAGGAATAGGCAGTAGACTTGTAAGAACAAACAAACTTCCTACAAACAAGTTCTATGCATCTATGCGACGGGTAGCCGCGCCACATCTGAGACATTGACTCTAGGCGGGATAGGTGTAGGGTTTTATTTGCAAAAGGAACGTCTACTCCAGCGGCAGCTCTTAATCTCAACCTCAACCGCCCTCGTCACGGTGTACGTGCGAGTACAACAACCGGGAGCAGTCTTATTGTCACAATTCTACATTTTCATAGTCATCTGAAAGAGCATGGGTGAGTGGGGACGACAAAGTAGTCGAAAGCTCTGGCGCACAGGCGGTCAGTGAAGAACGAGGTTGTCCACACCGCGGCCTCACTTTCACCTTATCGCTCCCACCACTACCACCACCACCGCGGACTGACCGCAACACCAAATCCAGCAGCTTCCTTCATTGCACCTCTCACCTCTCCTCTCAACTAAGAGCGCCTGCTCCCCCTTTTTCAACTCTGCCTTTTCACAACCGCACCATCGCACCTTCCATTTAGCGTTGGGTCTCGTTGCCACTTCCCTTTCTGCGGCTCTCTTGTTTACGTTAGCCTGCACGCTTGCCTCTACACTTCACTCTCGCTGGCATCTCTGGAATCTCTAGCATCTCTGCCCTCGCACCTCCCACGCAGTCGATCGTCGCATCGTTGCATCGCCTGTCATGGCCGAGGACCAATCACCTGCAGTCGTTTCGTCCAGCGTCGCACCGCCTATAGATGCCCTTGCTGTGAACAAGCAGCAGGCCTCTCAGTCGTCCCCGACTGCCTCGGACAAGATAATTATCGCCTCTCCCCCACATCATCCTGCGTGGCAGAAGCCGAAGCCGTCTCATACCTTCACCGTCTCTGAGTACCTGGTCACTGGTCAGAAGCCTCCTCGCCCAGAACCTCAACCCGTTCACACATCTGCTGCCCCACCACTACCACCGCTTGTTGTACGAAGCGACAAGACCTACGGCGTCGTCGACCATGCTCGACGCATGTTCGAAAACAGTCCCGCCCGGTACCTCTGCTTCTTCCCACAATGCGGCTACACCATTTACGACGCGTGGGATAGTCACGACATCCACATCGACTCGGCTGAATTTCTCACTGAGGTCCTAACATTCATCACTTGCAATAATGTCCATCGTGCTCAGACGTATGCACACGAGTGGTCTCAGAAGAATCGCCATCGATTGGATTTCATCGCCGGCGAGGTACCACGGATGTACAACAGCAACGACCCTCTTTCCATTGTCGATAGGATCTTCATTGATGGCGAGACACAGTCTTATCCGCGCGAATTCCTCTGGCATGTGGCCAATATAATGCGGACCGGCATGGTGAACGCTGCTCTGAAGCCTCAGGGGATGACTGCAGAAGACACTGCTCAAAATGTGGAGAAAGCAGACGACAACCGGGTTGGCAACGATGCTATTGACACCAACGCGGTTCTGGATGCAAAACCAAACGTGACAGCAGAAGAGAAGGAACCTCGCCCCGAGCCTTACCATGGTAGCGGAACGAGTAAGACTAATCGTAAACACTCTCGTCCATCTCGGAAGAAAGAGCTGACAGAATCATCAGACACCGTGCCTCCCACTCGAGGTCCATTGATCGTGTCGAGTTCTGCAGCTCCTACCATTGTTCATCCGCCTCCGGCCATACATTCAACGAAGACACCACCTATCGTACCATCGCAACCTGCTCCAAAGGGCTATCCGAACCATCCAGCTGGGCATGCCATAGGGGGTCAACTAAACACCTTATCTCTACATATGAACGCATCAAGTATGCGGTATCCCAAGGGCGGCCGAAACGTGCGACAGGGCTCGGGCTCAGCCTCATGTAACCAGCCGCCTTCTCACCAAGGCAGGATCGAGAATCATCCTACGGCACCGATGTCTGGACACCAACCTCGACGGTTTTCTGGAGCTATATCAGCTATGCATTCGCCTCAATTTACTGCTCCTCTTCCTATGGGCATCCACCCTATTATGAACACTGGCAACCCCATGATGCCATTTTCTCAGCATCCTGCGATGACGTTGCCCCCCATGGCGCCTGGACAAATATCTTATGGAACTATGAGTGGGCCTATGATGCATCCGTCGATGATGCCTTCACATTCAATGCCCTTTAGTGGCTCGCCCATGGAATTCGCTCAGCAGAACTACCCCTATGGCCCTTCTGTTCCGCGGGGTTTGCAGATTGGAGACATGAAAAATAACCCCCAGCAACCGTACAATGCGCCCCCACCGCGTATGGAACAACATTCTGGTACGAATCGGCGTATGAGCTATAATAACAAACAGCCCGGTCTGTTCAATCCTTATGGCGCGGAAAAGCCTGATTTTGGCACAATACCGTCCCAGCAGGGGAATAGGAAGGCAGGCCGAAACAGTTTCTCGAATCCTGTTAGCCGTGGTCGGAAAGCCTCGCTTGATAGTTATAATCGCCCTGGATATGGGCAGCATCCCCTTGACCGAAGTGATCGAGGCGATCGTAATGGTCACTATGGAGCAAACCGCCAACCTGAAGCTCCATATCCGAGAAGCTCCTCGAACAACAATCTTCTCCCCATGGAAGTAGACCCCACGATTACAAACGATAAGGAACGTGGTTGCGATGAAGGCTGGATAGGCCCACATGCTGATTATGTGACCTCTCTTTGGGTATGCAATTTGCCTCGAGAGCCGGATCCTACGCAAGAGGAACTCACAAAGTTTTTCGAGACATCGCTTCGAGTCCCTGTCGTCAACGTCAAAATAAGCTTGGACAAGAACGATTCACCCATTGCATACATTAAGTAAGTAACAGTTCTTCCCCAACGACAGAGCAGAATAGAGCCAGAACGGTTTCTCGTCTAGCTGCGAAAGTCATCGTACAGTAGCAAAGATAAGATTCATCGTCCTGCGCTGTTACATTAATTTATTAATAGTGTGCTAATTGTGAACAGCTTCCATAGCTCCGATGGCGTAAGAAAGGGACTTGCCATTAATGGGCATTATCATCGGGGAAGGTCAATAACTGTGAAGGTGCCCAGGCAATACTACACAAGACAAGATCCCGCTCGTACGCAAGGTTCAACTTATTACTCGAGTGTTGGAAATGTACAGCAATCAACAAAAGGCGTGTCTCGGGCTCTTCAGTCTACTTCTCAGCCTATAGAGTCTTTTTCTCGAGCACCCGACCAGACGCATTATTCGCCACAGGACGCTAGAAGTGGCCTGTCACATGGAATTCCACGTTTGCAGGCACCAGAGGTCCCCGCGCGAAGCGGAAGTCCCGAGGCGCGGATACCAAAGAAGCAGCAAAAGTCACCGACCGAGAAAGCAAACGCTGCACACGTATCTGCACCTCAAGAGCCAACTAGTAAATTGACATCAGTCCCGACGCAAGACAAGACAGAAGAGCTTCCAGCTCCGCCAAAGTCCAAAGAACCAATCGTGGAACAGCAACCGTTATCAACTAAAAAAGATACTAATGCTGTGGGTGCTTCAACAGAGGATGCAGTGGATGCCAAGATCATTAAACAGTCCACTGTACCCAAGACTCGCGACGTCGAGCCAGACTTTAACATTCTCCACTCTGCAGAAAATTCACAAAAGCTACATCAGGAAACGCCCTCCTCCACAACTACCAAAAATACCGACGACGACCTCACTAACCCTGCTACTTCTGCATTAGAAAACGTCATCCCGTTTACAACAGCACTGTCAACCTCTGAGCTTGTTGCTGAGAAGCAACCACAGAACAATACCTTACAGGTGGAACTTATTAAGAAGCCTGCAGCCCAAGAACGAATAGAGAAGCAGTCAGTTCACGGGCAAGCTTCGGAGTCAATTGACGTCGCCATTTCTGCTTCACCACCCTCAGTACCCGTAGTGAACTCTGCTTCACACACGGAATTAGACGAAGAAGACAAGAACGATCTGAGCTATCACTCAGCACAAGAAATGCAGTCGGACCCTGCAGCCACGCCCGAGGATGAAGAGATACCCACTGTTGCCAGCGGTACGGAAGCTGCTACAGGAGCTAAACTACCTACTACCACTTTAGTTGAAGCCGACACAACTCCTAATCCCACAATCGAGACGATCGAATCGCCCATGACCAATAAAACTGTAACTGAGCCAGAGAGGCCCAAACAGGCGATTAACGTGTTAAAGCAAGCTGCAAAAACCGAATCGCTTTCCATCTTCGCAAAATCGAAAGCACAGAAAAAGAAGGACAAGGGTGCCCAGAAGAAGGAGAAAAAGAAGAAGGCGAAGGCTAGCAAGGCTCAACCATCATCTGCGACGACGCTAGAAGTTGCTGAAAATGCTGAAGCCGAATCGTCTAGTCTTCCTTCTCCGCCACCAGCTGCAACTGACCTAGAATCTACACCTTATGCAAAGACGCCCGTCGTTACCAAGGTATTTGAAGGATCGGCTGGTGCGAAGATGGATCCTAAGAGTGATCAAGTGGCGATAAGTACCGATTCGCAACTTCCCACCATGCCCATAAATGGCGTTGGTGTCCAAGGAGTGGAAGAGGCTGTTGGAGGTAAAATACCCATTCCCCGAGAAGAGATCACGGCGGCGACGCAAATGCCCAAAGTCCAACCCGAATCATCTGCTCAGTCGCAAAATCAGGATACAGTAGCCACTGCACTGTCTTATGAGTGTGCATCCGAGACCAAGGTGTCGGCCAAAAACACGGATATGTTAAACGCGGCTTCGGCTCGAGGGGAGCCATCAACGCAGGTGAACGAGACAAAACAACAGCACGGAAATAAAAGCAAAACAGCCAGCAACCTCAAGGTCGCTATTCCGAACTTGAAGGATATGGAACGAAAGTCGTCCGCCTCAAGCAGAGGTTCCGCCATTGATCTATCTTCTGCGAAACTCAAAGGTATGTCAAATTTTATTTTCAGCCAGAATAGCATTGCCCTAAGACATGCAGGCACAGGGGAAATGTTTAGAAGTCGGCCGGAGGAATTCAGCTCAGACGAGGATGTGTCCAAAGCTGTCAAGGGTTTGATATTTAAGGCTTGATTTGAGTACCACATGCTAACGCTTCTCGTAGGAGAGACTCAGAGTGGGACAGCCCCAGGAACTGCGTCTATGTCAAGCTCAACAACTCTACAAGGTGTTGCGTCGCCGATCATGTCGCCGAGTCCGACTAGGTCGAAGTTCCATACTCCCGTGCAGACTCCAACTGCTCTAGCCAAACCAAAAAAGAAGAAGAAGAGCAAGTCCCAAAAAAAGACTCCAACCAATCTAGATGAGCCGTTTACTAAACAATTACACGAGATTAAGGAATTAAAGGGGTCACTAAAGGGTAAACAAGAGGTGCCATACTATAATAAGCATGCGGCGCGACCTGCAGAAACACCCGAAGAGTCCGTAGCCTTGGACAAACAGGTACGCAGTGACATATTTTGACCCCTGTACCGGTCGAGGTTCAAGTTTTCATACTAAGTATTCTCAGATAACAGACTCCGACCTAATGGCGTTAGTTCAAGCCTATTACCCACAAAAGGAAACCCTCGTGCAACCCCAGATTGAGCGGTCCTTCGCCCTGCAAAATCAGGATTCAGCGATACGAGCCCATTCACAACAAAACCGGTCCGGTCCACCACACAGCTATCAACCCCTCAATTTCGAAATTCTGAGTGAGGTCATCGAAGGGCGGAAAGTGCCACTTGGACAGCAAATTCTAGAGAAAGATGGCGGAAAAGTTCCAAAGGCGGGAACTATTCCTTTCTTCCTGCCCAAAGAAGAAGATGAGTGACTAGTTTAGCGGTTTGCGCTGCTCGAATAGGTGGCTTACTCAAGGGTGGGTGTATAGAGAGGCGAGTGAGTTCTATGATCGGACTTCAAATCGGCGTTTGGAGACACAGCACAGGGTGGGTTTGTTTGTAGATATGCGATATGATGAGTGAGTATCGTCTAGGATCGCGGAATCCACGGGGTGGGTTGATGATTCCCTCTCTCCTAGTCTCTGTGGCGACAACTGCGGATGGCGTAACATGTGCCTGTGGGATAGAAGATCGAGCTTCTGTGAACACATTCGCTTACATTTGACGTTTCGTGACATTTGCTATTGAAGTGAACAACGAATATAAGCTGCGGTTGGCTTGCATGAACTATATACAACGCATGTGTATCGAACCTGCTATGCCTTTCTCAACGCTGAAGAGGAAAATGGAATGAGAGTTCTGACTTGGGCGAGCGATTTCCCAGATCTAGGTAAATAAGTGAGCTTCTTTAGCCTCCAGTTGTTCTAGCTTCATGGCATTAGTGCGTTCATCCAGTATCACTTATACGCATATGTGCTTTACTCAGGTCAGGCGCCCCTGACAGGGAGTATCTGCTGTTCAAGCCCACTGCTCTTTCCTTGCACTACATTTCACGCTCGCAGCTTCCGTTTGATACTTCACCTCTCGCAACCGAGGGTGACGAATTCTCTCTCTGTCCTCTTTGCATTTCCTTTCTTTCGACGTCAGGAAGTCATTCTGCCTTCCCATCTCGCTGCTGAGTATTACGCATGCCTCCCTCCATGTCACTCACTAGACCGAAAAAAATCTCACGAGTCTCGCTTTTCACTCCAACCATGTCGACGTCTCCGATCACTTTGGGCGACGACCAGACGCTTGTCAACATTGAAGACGCTAACCATAACGAACAAGATCTTCATTCCGAGTTTAGTGATCCCACAGACCAATCTCCATCTGCTGTATACTACAGAAATCTCAAAGCCAAGAGACTGCCGCCCAAGGTCATCGACGTGAAGAAGCTCGTGGAGGCTACGGGCAACAAACCGATTTTCACACGGGCGTTGATCCAGAATGCGGTTGAGCAGCTTTAAAAAGCGAAGAAGAAGGAGCGTGTTGAGTTTTTGGATTGCTATGGCGAGATTCATAGGTTTGAGACGAAGGAGGTTGTTGAAATGCAGTGAGTGCTACTATCGACTCCTCCTGGCTAAGGTATTACTGGTATGGCTGACTGGTCTAGGAACGTACCTACACTCTTCCACAACAGCTTTCATGACTTCGCCAACCACGATCCGCATAGCATGATCAAAGACCTTCCTGTCCAGTTTCAAGATGGGATGCTGGACCATTACAGTGCGTACCATGAACTCAACATTGCGATCACGTAATCAACGCTCCTCATTTGCATAAACTTCGAGGAGCCGTTTGATGGAGTCGATTATAAGCGGAAAGTAATTGCCGCCTATTGCACCATCTGGAGAGACACCTGGAAAGACAGCCATGAGCGCCAGAAACTGGTCAAGAGTTTACACGCCATGAAACGCACCGCGTCTGTCACGAGAATTGTATGCTTTACACTCGGATCGCTAGGTCGGAGCGACAATTCTATTGTCTAGCACCTGGCGGCTCTCAAAATTTCGATGAAGTTAGGGAAGTTGTATAAGAGAGCTAGAATGGCTGTCAATGGTCCTATCGACATTTTCGCCCAAGATTCGGCGTATACGCCCAATGATATCAAGATTCTTGCGCGCTTTGAGCCTCCTATTACTGTGCTTAACAACCCCAAAGCTATTCTCGCCATCACCTCTAGCACACTCGTGATGGCGTGCTGTCCTACGGTGCCCGTCAAGCAGATTGTTGCGGATCTCTCCACCGAGGACCCTTCCGCACTCCCGGCAGCCATGTTTTGGACCAATAGCGAGTTTCATGAGCAGCTTGGGGTGGATGAGGTTAAGTATCCGGTTCATCGACTGATCTACTATGCCAACCCGGTGTCGAGGCGGTTGATGGATATGTCAGATAAAGGGTATAGGAAGGGGTTAGATGGAGAAGAGAGGCTGATTTGTGCGTGCAAGTGTGACGAGGGGTGGACTTGGGGGACTAGGTGGTTGGGAGATATGGAGATGTTGTTGAAGAGGAAGGAAGAGTGAAGGCCGTCCATGGTGGCTCGGAGATTTGCGATGTGCTATGGCGATATGGTTTGCGATGAGAGGTATGGATTGAAAGTGGTAGAGGTTGTTCTGAAGGCTGCGCAAATGGTGAGAAGGGGATATGCATCACGTTCAAATAACAGGTCATCATATTGGAGGAGTTACTCACAAAGATGCTACATAACGATGGAAAGTAATTTTTAATCGATTTATTCATCCTCAAGTCAAGTCCCAAATGAATCATAACCTCTCAGCATTGGCTATATAATGACAATAGAACCCTTGGTAAGGGTAATTGAATATGCAGTTTATCGTCTCACCACCAAGAGAGCTAGCCATCTATACACAGAAACCAATGGTGTTTAAAATCATTACTGAGTTGGAAAGACCATCAATAACCCGGGGAGCTGACCTACAATTTAGCCAAGACAGCCTCAGCACTCGAGACCTAGAAACTTGTTAGCATTCCGCTCGCTACCTTAGTATCTTAGTCCAACACTTACATCAACCTCGCCGGGGTTCTTCTCGTTCTCAGCATAAATGACCTTGCCGTCCTTGTCGAAGATCATGGCCCAACGTCCACTATCCGGTATTAGCATCTCGTCTCATTCAACTGGATGAATTAACATACTTGCGATCTCCCATACCAGCAGCCCACCCGTGATTCTTGGAGAAGAAGCTCTTAGTATCGCTGAGGAAAAGCTGTTTCGAAAATTAGTGATTTGTAGCTGATTTGCGTGATGTGTTCCAAGACTTACGATATCATCACCCTTGACACCATTGACCTTGCCCCAGGCATTCATAACCCAAGAATCATTGCTCGCAATGCAAGCTACAATATCCACGCCCTTGCTCTTCAGCTCCCCGATCTTCTCGATGTATGGGGGCAAGTGACGCGCTTGGCATCCCGGAGTAAAGGCCCCGGGAACGGAAAATAGCACGACCTTCTTGCCCTTCCACTCCTTATTCGCGTCGTACAGCTGGGGGAGACCGCAAGCCGTGGGGTCGGCATCAGTAATTGGGGCCCATCTATATGATGTATTAGAAAGATTCCATATTGAAGCTGTGTGCAGGTGCAATATAAGGTCTTAGGAGAGGGCGGGGAAGGTGATATGCATACTCGAATTTGACGTCTTCGGGGAGGGAATCGCCGACTTGGAGGGGTGCCATTGTGATTGGTTGATTGATTGATTGATTGTTGTTTTTGTAGTAAAAGGTGTCGTTGTCAGTTGAGACGTTGTTGAGTGTGTAGTTGAGCTTGGAGGGGTACTTTTGATAGCTTTGCCATTCACGGGACGATAGTGGGGCACAGATGACGCAGCGTGATCTCCGGCCGAGGTTTGAAAGATCTCCGCGGTGCTAAGAATAATACGTTCGGAGACAGTTCATAGCCGCAGAGACGGCTAACGTGCCGTGTAAATTCGTCCTCGAATAGTGACATCCCACCGCTCTCGTCTATGAGGATTCAGGAACAGTTAACAGCCGTCTTCGTCCGCGCCTCGGAATATAGTCGGAGTTGAAGGAATGCGTGTAAAAACACACTAAAATGCCGTCGGCATTGTGTTGTGCGGCAATGACAGCCATGTCTTTTGATTGCAGAGTAATGCCTACATAATCACCACTGGTTGGTTCTGAAGCTTGTTGACTTTCATGTGACCTTCTCTATAGCTGCAGTCTCATCAGAGCTAGTAACATATAAACCCCTGTGGCTAGCTTTGCAAACTGACGAACAACCTCCAAAATCCCAACTCCTTCAGCACCACGTTCTAAGTCATAATTGAAACCGAACATGTCTCTTGCCCCACCCTTCACCAAGGAGACCGCGCATACCAAAGTGAAGAAGGCGCAAGACCTTTGGAACACCCAGTAACTATTCCTCGCCTAAGTTTACTGCTCCACCTGACCTCCTAGGAATCCAAAAGTCATCGCTCAAGCGTACACCCCCGACAGCATCTGGCGAAACCGCGACTCCTTCCTTTCCGGAACCGCCGCAATTGAAGACTTTCTAACCAAGAAATGGGAGAAAGAGAAGAACTACACTCTTCGCAAAGAGCTGTTTGCGTTCTATGAGAACAAGATCGCGGTCCAATTCTGGTATGAGTATCAGGATTCTCATGATGGGATGAAGTGGAAGAGGTGTTATGGTCTGGAGGATTGGACATTTGCGGAAGATGGGAAGATGCGCAAGAGGCAGATGAGTGGTAATGATGTTGAGATTGAGGAATCGTGTAAGTACTGTGCCTGTGTACGACACTGTTTCTGCTGATTTTCTGGATAGCTCGATGGTTCAAAGATGGTGTGGACGTGAACGAGGTGGTTATCGGTGAGGCTCATTGGTGAGAGGAATGGAGTTCTTGATTCCAATTGAATAGGGCATCTAGGTATATGGGTATCTTAGAACTGAAAGGACAAACCTGTGCGTGCGCTTCGGGTATCATACAGGTGGTGTGTCGTGTATCACCACCAAAATGAACTTCGGATCTGTCTCAATATTAGCCAACCTCCACAGCATCTCGTCCACTCTTCTAACGTACCCGGCACAATGACCAACTCATTCTTCTTCGTCCTCAGTCTCAAAAGCTTAACCTCATCTTCCTTATCCAGTCCATCCACCAGCGCTCCCGCCGCACTTAGAAACGACCAGACCATACTTGCTACATCTTCCGCACTTTGCATCCCACCCTCTTTCCTTCCATTTGTGTAATTGTCGGGTGTTATTTCGTTTGATGCAGGAAGAGTGCTGTTCGGGTTCGGGGAGGTGGATTTCGAGATCAGACCGGATGTTCTTACGATCGCGCCGGTCCCGCGGGAGAGGATGAGGGTACTTTGGACGCCGGGCTTTTGGCTGAGGCGTGTGAGGAGGGAGAGTACTTCTTCAGGCTGTCGTGATTATTAGTTGCTGCATGCAGAAACGCAGTTTGAGATAACCTACCGCGTTCTGAGCCATTTTAAGGCAAGTAGGAATAGATTTGAAGCTGAATCAAACTGATTTCTCGTGTATGTGTAGTGCAAAAGCGGAGAGATCAATTGTAGGGACTAGATGAGGGGATGGTTAACAGAACGGAGGTGTTCGCCAGCGGATTGGCTCAGATTCGCTGGATAGCCAAGAGCGACCATTCCCAGGGTAGCTTAGCGGGCGTTGAGCTCCAAAATTTCTCAGGGCCGCATCGCGAACTTTTGGTTGAAGACATTTGCACCTCACATCCATGTAAATCGCACCCGCTCGCGGCATTCATGCTTTCTACGAAAATATACTTTTGCCATATTCTGCGGAAAAGATATCTCGATAGCGGCTGAACGGACAGTATGGGATCCAGCGCCAAAAGAAAGGCGGAAAAGAAGAAGGATTTCCAAGTACGTGCTTGCCGAACAGTAGACAGCAGAGACAGTGGCTGACATTTTATAGAAAGTCAAGTTGAGAGTCGGGAAGGGAAAGCCAAAAGCAGCCAATGCAACAGACACCAGCTTCAAGGCCAAATGTATGCTTGATCAAGCATAATACAAAATCATCTTGCTTACGTACTCCCAGCAATCTCATTGAAGCAACAGTCCCTGTCAGCGAATGCTCCTACAGTCGAAGCGCAATGTGCGCATCACCTGGGACTTCTCAACCACAAGTCCGACACTCAGAGGAGAGATTCTCTTGCGTACCTGACAACAGCAATCATCAACAGTCCTAACGGTGGCCCCCTGCCACAGCCGGTATCAGTCATTATTCCGGCAGTACAGCGTCTCATCCTTGATGGGACTACCAAAGTTCGAGAGCAGCTCTTAAAGCTACTTCAAAGTTTGCCGAAAGGAGACATTGCCAGCCACAGTGACCAACTTTTGCTCCATACGCGAGCTGGCATGACGCATCTCGCTGCAGAAATCCGAGTATTTGCGCTCGACGTCCTGGAGTGGCTAATTGGGGTCGCGGCCGACGAGGTCGTGAGTTGCGCTGGCGGGTGGGTGAAGATGCTCAAGTGCTTCCTTGGCCTATTTGGCTGGCAGACCAACACGTCCGGGAACTGGTCTACGGCTTCATACAAGTCATTTGGAAAATCTGGGGATGTGAAGGTCCAGGTAAAGCAGATGAGTGCGCTTGCTTTATTTCTCAAGGCCGGCCTGGTGCCTCATGCGACCGCCCTGGTGGATGGAAGTGGAAGCAATTTCCCGTTATGGCAAACACAACACCACGTTCTATCACAAAGGTCGAATGCGTACGCGCATTTGAATTTGTTTGGAGCACCTAGAGATGAGGAGGCAGAGATGTATGAGGACCGAGAAGATCGGCAAAGGGTGTTTCATGAGAGAGCAGAGCCAGCGATTGTCGTAGGTTTGGAGCAGGCAACAAAGGGAGGAGGTGAGCTTGGACGAGCTGCTGCCCATCTAAGGAAGATTATGAAAGAGGGGATGGCCGATTACCGTGGAGAGGAAGCATTGCAAATGTAGACAAATCAATTGCCCCTAGTACGAAATCATAATTGAGTTGGGGTTGTGCATGTAATTATGGATGCATAAAAATCAGTAAATACTGATGATGTAACTGGTCTTGTGATGAGGCAGCTATCCAATGAAACACCATGTGTTTGTGATCCAATGCTGTGCCCCACTTTTTTTTTCCCAAGGCCTCACTATAAAAGGGAGGAGTTTGTCTCTTTTACCTTTTAGTTTTCTCTTTTCTCTTAAACATCGCTAGGCTTAATAAACACTAATTAGCTATTTGTAGAAAATAGCTGACCTAATTATATTATTTAGCTTTAGTCTAGACTTAGTAAGGTGAAGGCAGCCTATATATACTAGCGCGGCTTAAAGTATCCACCTTCAGCCTTGTATTACCTCCTTCCCCTTGTCAATCAGCCAATACCATGCCCAGGCTGGCCAGGATGGAGCCCAACCATGAGGACCCAGTAAGCGCTAACTCTATGCATACTCTACTAATTGTTGCTCTATTGCTTACCTCTTCCAGCCCTTGAAGCCTGAAGAAACCGACGACTTTTTTGCGGAAGAGCTGCCTGACGACGATGGTTCCACCTACAGGTCGCGCCCTCAGCTACCCGAATCAGCAGTCTTCAAGCGCCCACTCAAATGGCTAATACGTGAGTGCCAATTCTATAGAAAAACCTTGTTTCTCTCACTAATCGCCATCAACAGAGCAGCTTGAGGCTGAACACATCGATGTTGACCCCGAGTATCAGAGAGAGGTCGTTTGGAATGGTGAGTTTTCATGCGCAGACAATGGTATTCGTCGCTAACCAAAGCAAATAGCTGATCGCATGACTGGCCTAGTCAATTCCTTGATGGGTAAGCATGCCACCTACTTACTTCATTGGCGAAACTACTAATCTAATTATGTGTAGAGAACTATTACATCCCCCCAATCATATTGAGTCAAAAGAAAGAAAACTTTATGGTCTGTGTGGATGGTAAACAACGTTTGTCCTCTGTGCGGGCCTTCAAGGAGGGCTTGATCCCATGCAACGATCATCGTGGAGAGAAGTGGTAAGTCCTCCATTTACCAAGTACACAAGTGCACGTGGCTTATCTTCTAGGTGGTACGTCGACAATTCTGTAGGCGGGAAACGGAAAGTGCTTCCAGAAGCCACACGACAACAATTCCTAGAAAAAGAACTCGTATCATGCGAGTTTAGAAATCTCTCTCCCGAGCAAGAAGAGGACCTATTTGCCAGGGTTCAGATGGGCGTCCAGCTCACAGCAGCCGAAAAGATGCGAGCCTCAACTGGACCCTGGCAAGAGCTTGCGAGGATGTTCGTGGACGACTTTCCTATGATATTCTCACTTCTAAAGGACCGCTCGCGCGCCAGAGATTTCCAGGTCGTTCTCTCGTGCTTCAGTCAAATCATTGAAATCCAGAATCCCAACCCCGCTAATGGGATTCCCGTATTGAGGACCAATTATCAATATCTCCCAAAGCTCCTCAAGAACAAGGATGCAGTGGATGATGGGACGAAGTCGCACCTAGCAAGTGTATTCACTACATTCAGAGATCTGGTTGAACAAGATCCGAATACATTCACCAATGGCGATAAGAGACTCAGAGGTGTGCAAACGTTTGCCCCAATTGAGTTGATCGCTGTTGCGTGCCTCATCTCACAATACTCGGACAAACGAAATAATAAGCTACTTCTTGGGGACATCTTGGCCTTGCGAGAAGACCTCCGCGAGCATTTCGTGGACCTGCGGGCGAATGCGCCGACATGGAAGTACATTTGGGAGTACATCGACGAACTAGAACGGATACGTGGAGCGGTCAATGGTACAACCATCAACCACGATGTAGACGTGAGGTCTACTTCCAAGACTTTGTCACCAGCGGCACAACAACCCGTAGTAGCCTCAGCTACACCTGTTGCAAAGAAAGGACGGCCTACGCCGAGGACCAAGCTAGCCAAGATCGCACTTGGAAGTACGCAAGCAACAGTTGCACCTAAGCACAAACTAAACCCAGTACAAGTGACAGTACCAATTGCAGCGAAACTAGAAGAAGGGCTTCCTACACCACTAACTGAGTCTGCACGTAAACGGACGAAACTCGATCAAAATAGAACTAGAAAAAATCCCTCGCGGACTTCGCGACCTGTCGCAACGGGCGCTGGGTCATCAACGGAGGACCCAGTGGTACTGGATGATTCAGAATCGTTGGATCTCCCATTACATCATAAGAAACCTAGTCCACCCGCTGCCACCGTGCCGCAACCGCCCAAAGTACAGAAGGCTCGCAGATCCGTTCAAGTGCCATTGCCTGCGCTAGCAGGAGCTTTAAAATCTAGCAGCGGCTGTGCCCTACTTCCGGAACAAGCGCGTCGAGAGCGAATCGCAGCATATACCGGCAATACCCCAAATGCTCCAATAGCACCTCCAGTGTCGAAAGGGAGAGCACCAGCACCTGCGACAATCTCAAGCCGGCAGTTCTCCCTAAACACAAAATCTCAAGCCGGAGACCAATACCAAGATTTGCCAAATGCTACCGACGTCTCAACACCAGTTGCGCTAGTTCGCCGGAAGAAGTCCGTAGGCTTTATACCCCAGGCCAGTGGTGCGATTGATCTTATAGACGACGATGCGGAGCAGGAGCGCCAGATTCTGCTCACACGGTTCAGTGCGAGCAAGGAGCCGAAGCCGAAGGCCCCTGCGGTGAATAATGGGGTCGGAATTGGAGAGAGGCGGTATGCAGAATCTATGGACACAGGCGACATTCATGAGTTGCCACTTCCACCGAACACATATGCGAGAAACAAGAAGGCTTTGAATCCCCATCGGTCCGGACCTATGGGATTCTGATCTTCTATCAATCGCTTACTCTAATGACCTCTCGAACGCTCGGCATGCACCCAAAAGTACCATCCAGCAGCCCTCTTCTTGATATTCAACCATTCAACATCACTTTCGAACTATAGATGTTGAATTGGCATCCATTACGTTCATTGGAGCGAACGGCAGGATTTATTCTCCCATTGTACAGACAACGATTTACGACTTGGCATATTTTCATACCCTTCCGCAGTAAAGGTATACCCTCCGAGGCGTTTGTGCTAGCAAGAATACGGGATTAGCAGTAGTAATTAATGTGTGTAGCATTGCCTTACCTATGAAAATATAGTGATAGAAGCATGTAGCATCGTGAAAGAAGATATTAAATATTTGAATTTCTGCCATTAAGTGAACGTGTTGTAGGAATGTATAGAACACGCCTCAACTTGTTTGAGGCAGAAATAGATGATGAGACACATGGACACCTTAAAATGTATGAGCAATGTTAAGACCGAGGCACTGTCGACTGTTGTAATGATCCACACCCAAGCCCGACGGGACTTGAGACCTCCCAAAGTCCCCGTCGGGCATGCGGCGCAGTAAGCTCTCCCGACCTATGCGACGTCAGCGCCAAGTCTGACTTTACGCAGCCGTAAATCCGCGAACATCTGTCCAACCCGCCGAAAGTCAAGTTCAATGATGCTTTGAACCTCCGCTTCTTGCCCGCGCTGCCACCAAATGATGCGCGAATTCGACCAAGTGTTTGTTGTCCTTGCTTCGGCACCAGCTATCGGTGTGAAACGCCCGAACCGGCAAGCTCGTGGAGGAACCTGAACCCCGTCTGGCCCTACGAAAGACTTTAGGACAATGCTATATATACTGCAGCCCGTCTTCGAGGATATCTATAACGCACTCCTCCTGGTCCTCAACATCCTCCTATCAGCTGTGAATAATATATCGAAGATGGTATCTTTCAATCCCGCAAAGGACATCCCCAGTCTCGCTGGCAAGGTCATTCTGGTCACCGGCGGTACGTCACAACTCCCCTCACATATCATCTGTACATGGTGGAGGCGATGGCTAACACAAACATGAACAGGCAACGCAGGCCTTGGTAAACAAACAATCGCCTATCTCGCCGCCCACAACCCCTCTCGAATCTACCTCGCCGCGCGCACGCAATCCAAAGCGCAATCCGCCATCTCGGACATCAAGACCGCCGTCCCCTCTGCCCCCGTCGAGTTCCTATCCCTTGATCTCACATCCTTCTCTTCAATTGCTGCTGCGGCGAAAGACTTCACGGCCAAGGAAAAACGGTTGGATATTTTGGTGAATAACGCAGGTGTTATGGCTATGCCGTATAGCCTCACGAACGAAGGGTACGAGATCCAGTTTGGGACGAATCATGTAGGACATGCGCTGTTGACGAAACTGCTCCTTCCTACCCTCCTAAAGACTGCCTCGGAACCGGGCTCCGACGTTCGCATAGTCAATGTGACGAGTATGGGTCACTACCTCGCACCCACTCAGGGTATAATTTGGGATCAGGCTGCGCTGGAGAATAAAAGGACGTGGACAAGATATGGACAAAGCAAGCTGGCGAATATTCTGTTCGCGAAGGAGCTGGCCCAACGATATCCTCAGATTACGAGTGTGTCCATACACCCGGGTGTTATCATCACGGATCTATACACCAGTTTCGCAGGGGGATTCTTCATGAAGTGGGCAGTACGGTTCTACAGTCTCCTCACGCCAATCTTACCGGGGCATTACAAGGATACCAAGGGTGGATCGCTGAACCAGACGTGGGCGGCGGCTGTGGATAAGAGTGTGTTGAAGAACGGAGGGTTTTATATGCCTGTGGGTACTTTGTCTGGGGGCAGTGCTAAGGCGAGGGATGTTGGGCTGGCCAAGAAGCTCTGGGAGTGGACAGAGGCAGAGTTGCAGAAGCATGGTTATTAGGAGTTTTGAAGTACATGGGAGCTGTGTGAGAGGTGGCAATGATGTTCGATATGTAGTGTTACTTGTATACTTGCTCTATAATAAATTTGATTGTTTACAGCTTGGTCTAATACGTGCTCGGACGAAAATTGAATTTGATCAGTATCTATCGGACCTTAGTAATACCATCTCATGTGCTAATACATAGCCACTGTGATATCCAATAACCCCTCTTAACGATTCATTGATGCAAAAAGGCAATTCCCTCTCCAGCTTCCCTTCCCAGCCCACACACCTCCCTGAACTCCCCAAATTCTCGTCTCTTGTGTGCAACTAACAACGCGAACTCATCCAAGGAACAACTACTCCTAGGCCCACTACTGCACCCGGCAGTGCCGTTATCCCATTATTGATGTTGATCCTCACGTACTTACCCCTCTCCCTACAAGACAGGAGCTCGAAGATGATCCTCCCGCCACGGACGATCGTGCGGGATATGCGTTGCCGGTAAATGTTCATAGGGGGTTATAATACCAAGGAAGGTAGTCATAGGAGCTAAGTCGCCGTCATGGACACTGGTCTTCATTAGTCTCACCTTCCCCTCGTGCATCCAATCCCAAAATGGGGACGAGACTTACAAGCTAAAGAAAAGCGGCCCAGCACCAGGCCCCCTAAGCATCAGGTTCAGTGTAGCATTCACCCACAACGACCCCATAGCCACGGCGTACTTCGTCCCCGGTCCTGCTCTGTAGTAATGCAGTATATCCCTCGCGTACTCAAAGTTTAGGAATTCGTCTTGACTGAACACATCGCACCATGGACTGCTCTCTCTCACAGTGATCTCGAACCCGCACATCTCTTGCATGGCATAGATCTCATCATCCGCGTACTCTATGCCGGGGTTCTGAGTCAACAAACGCTGACGAATGGATGGTGTGTAGTTGGAGACAAATTGTTTGAATTTGTCGTAGCCTTTGGAGTGTCCTTCTTTGTCGTGGAGGTACTTGAAGCAAGTATCGCCGGGGGTGAGGCTGTTAGCCCGCATGTCGAAATCTTCAGGGATGATGTTCAGCGTAGATGTTCTCGTCTGGTTCCAATTAAGGCCGAAGAAGCCGCTGGCAAAGTATTTGAAAGTGTCGATTATTCGTTGGGATTCGCTGGCCCAGAAGTTGGTGTGCGTTTGGATAAGGTGTTGATAGCGAGTGCGAAGGCGTACGCCTGTGGTAAAGGAGCCCAAGGTTCCGGCGAATGGGCACGTACTGGTGAGTTGCTCGATTTGGGAGGGGTCTTGGTATGTTAATGAGAGGATGAACCAGGATGATGAGCGTTTGCATGGTGAGTCCGAGATATGTCCACTTGAGGATGAAGATGGATAGGGACTGGCATAGGATGTTTGATAAGTAGCATATTTGATATATAGTATCGTGAAAAGGCAAATAAAATTCTCTATGTAGAACGTGAAGGAATGAAGTGACGCGACCTACCTGACCAGAATAACTCCCAACCATTGACAAAAGCCAAATCACCCTCAAAGGTGATACCGCTCTCTTTGATCTTGTCCATGAGCTTCTCCATCCCTTCAAACAGGCGATAGTAAGCAACACAGAAAAAAAACGCACGCGAAAAGCAAGAAACTCACTGTAAGCGGCTTTCTTGGTTGGATATCTCTCAGCATGTCTCGACATCATATAGACTTGCTTGACTTCGCACGTTTCCGGGACCTCGATCCCTCTCTCAATCACGTTATGTTTCTTCTCGACCCAAGGGCCATTGCCGCCCAAATGGTACAGGATATTCCAGTTCTTCGTGATTGCACCAGCGCTCTGCTGTCCAGAATGTGTACCGCTCCATACTTGTTGTGGATGCCACCAACTGCCCTAGCTCGATTGATGAGGCCTTCCGGCGCACTCGTATTCGAAGTAGCCGATGTGTTGGTGCGCGATTTCTGTCATAAAGAGGGTCGGGTACTTGATGGCTAAAAAGGAGACTGATATGGTGACTAAGTTCAGGGCTACAAGCTTGAGACTCGGCGTCAGTGGTGCCATTGCTACCATAACAATAGCGGGGTTGCTAGGGTGCCATCCTCCCAAAAGGAACTGTATGATGGATGTTGTACAGTCGCGGGCCGTGTGTTTTGACCTGCAAGCCGGGAATCGTTGTGAATCCGTGCGAAACAATAGTAACTCTGTTTGATCTGCGGACGGGAGTGTATACTCACGTGTAACACGTTAGTGCAGCCTCAAGCCCTAGAAATACAAGAAATGAAGTGCGCAGACCATGAGATGCAGGGGCGGGATATAAAGCACAGCACCGTGCAAAAGCAATGTATGTCATGCAGGAGAGGGATTGATTGGAAAGAATGAATGATAAGGCAGAACGTTGATCCTGCATTGTGAAGCCTTGACGACTGTAGAATAGCAAGAGCTCCCGTTTTGAACAAGCTGCTTTGGAGAACAATAAGAATGGTTGCAGGGGTTGTATTGACACGTCAACCCCAAGAGGTTAGGCATGCAACGTGGAACCTCGGCAACATCTCACGTCCCCTGACGCTTCCTCTCTCCTCCCTGCTTAGACTTTTGTTTCTTCACGAACGAGGTGAACACGAGATCCGCTACAGCTGAGATACTAACACAAATCCTGTTGCATACTGTTGATCTCAAACGAGCGCCGTGCACTTTCAACTTTTGGCAGCTCGATCGCTAGGTTGAAGCCTACTTTGACGTCGCGCTAGTTGTGCCCAATACACCGGGAACATTCACATTCGCTCCAAATCAACACAATGGCCGACAGCAAGCTAAGCTTGGAGGATACTCCGGACCTGGAATCCTTTACCCAGTACCAACGGGAGATATATGCTAGCCTTCGCGCGCCTAAGTTTACCACGAAACCCCACTTGTGGGAATCGCAAGCCCGCGATACCATTCCTTCACCTAATTTCGAATATATACATGGATCAGCCAGTCAGGAATCGACATATGCAGCAAATATTTCCGCATTTGAGCGCTACCGACTCCGCCCGTCAATGCTGAACCAAGTGACGCGAAGGGACCTCTCAGTGGAGCTTTTCGGGCGTCGATACAAAAGCCCTTTGCTAGTTGCCCCGATCGGGGTACAAGAAATAGCCCATCAGGATGCAGAAGAGGCTACTGCAAGAGCTTGCGCCTCAGCCAATGTCCCAATGATCTTGTCGACAGCAGCCACTCGATCAATCGAGCAAGTGGCGAAGGCGAACGGAGAAGGCGATCGTTGGTTTCAATTGTACTGGCCAAGCGTGCAGGCAGAGGAACTTACTGCCAGCCTACTTTCCCGAGCCAAAGCCAATGGATTCAAGGTGCTGGTTGTTACACTTGACACCTTTACGCTGGGCTGGCGCCCTAGCGATCTGGACGAGTCATACCTTCCGTTCATCTACGGGCAAGGTTGCCAAGTAGGGTTTTCGGATCCGGTATTTCAAAGCATGTACGACAAGTTGCAAGCCGAGGACACCAGAAGCGTTTTCGCGAAATTGAAAGAAACATGGTCCATTCTCAAGCGGCCAGGAAGCATAGGCGGTACAGCGAAAGTTCTTGCAAATGCTGCCGTCATGAAGAAGTCAATGTACCTGCTGAGCCTTCTTAATTCAGGAGCATATCGAGAATGGGACCATTTGAAGCTTTTGCAAAAATACTGGGATGGACCGATTGTACTGAAAGGTATCCAAACTGTCGAGGACGCACATCGAGCCATTGAGTATGGTATAGATGGCATCATTGTTTCCAATCACGGCGGTCGGCAGCTCGACGGAGCTATTTCATCTCTCGATGCTCTAGCTGAGATTGGGAGTGACGAGAAGGTCAAGTCGTCAGGTCTCACCATCCTATTCGACAGTGGCATACGTACCGGCTCCGATGTACTCAAGGCAATTGCATTAGGCGCAAAGGCTGTCCTAATCGGACGCCCGTACGTATACGGCTTAG
Source organism: Herpotrichia juniperi (assembly GCA_014905255.1). Lineage (NCBI taxonomy): Eukaryota > Fungi > Ascomycota > Dothideomycetes > Pleosporales > Melanommataceae > Herpotrichia > Herpotrichia juniperi. The sequence continues at coordinate 598,631 of BLYF01000046.1, read as the reverse complement.
CGATCGGTGGAGAGAGTGGGGTGAAGCATGTGCTTGACTGCATTCTCGCAGACACAGATAACTCCATGGCGAATCTCGGGAAGAAGAATTTGTCAGAAATCAGCCGTGATGACTTGAGAGTAATTCAGGGACTGGCTAAACTATAGCCGATAAGCCGCTACTACATATAATCTAACTAGCGACTCATCGTCGATTCTCGAGAAGCATTCAGTGCTCGAAAGCCATGTGCTACCAGATCCTTCTAATGTAAGAGCATCGGTCCTAGAGACATGAAGAAAGATGATGTCTTTTGCTTTTCCCTTGGGCTTGAACTGGCGGCTTTGTTGCAGATCTGTGGGAATGATCAGTGCGGCTGCATAGTCCTGTTCTTCCGTCTTTCACGAAACCTGATAACATTTGTCCGCGCGATCATTTTCATTCCTCTTCCTCAAAGTTTACTCCTATGTCAGTTGTCACAAGCCTCGTGCTACTATCTGTTCGTTTCGGGCAGACGAGCATCACGGTCACATACCTTCGCATTGGCCAATGCATCTATTAGCTTCACTTGATGATCTCCCGCTCTTCCTACCTCCTAGCAGTTTGGATATCAAACGTGGGCCATGTATAACAACACTATCTGTCACGCGCCCGAAATTGGTCGTAGTCTGCATTGCTGCGCGCTATTGGTGGCATACCTGCTTTTTTTGTGCGAAAAAAAAACTAACATTGGTGTTACTGGTGTAACGTTTGGAATCAATTGGGATGGAGCCCGAAGCGCACGCTCGGTGAGGCGTAAAGCCACGTCTGCAGCCTTCCCAATGGGGATCTATACGGGCCGTGTAAGTGAATGCTCTGGACCCGGTCCTGGGACCATCGACGACGCCTTGCAGTACTCCTGTTTTGGGATGGGTCGGGTTTTAATCTCGATTATGTCTGCCACATCTTGGATCGGGCAGCACTCTATCGCCATCATCATCACTTAAAGTCGAAAGCTTCTAAAAACTCCTCTTCCTATCCTCACTTCGAGTTTTGGATCTCGATTTCCTTTCTCCCTCGTCCAAACACTATCACATACCCCTTCTACAATATATTCTGGGTTCATTGCTGTCACAAAAGCTTGGATCAAAAATGAAACCTCATGACACTGCTTTGCTCAGAGAGTTTCTCAGTCGTCACGGATCTCCTGCAGTTATTCTTCGGTGCCCACCACTTCTTACAGACGGTTTCAATTGCCCAGAATTGCCTACGGCGGATCTTGACTGCATCATATCTCCTACAGATGACCTGTACTCTCCGCCATCACCAACGACTATTTCAGATAGCCCGCCGCATGTTCTTGATCCGGATTTTGATCCAAAGCTGATCTACTTCAATCCATCTTTCTCGGCGTGGATACGGAATGCTGATTTTCCGGAAAAGGCATTCAAGGAATGGGCAGAAGACTCATCAATGTGGCATGACATTCGAAATCAGAAGACAACCCACATCAGTTACGCCCATACTATCTGGTTTTCATATTTCATTGGTGGGAGATGGGGCATTTTGCAGTCCACACTTCACTGGTCACAGATGGATCATATGAACACACCTGCGCAGGAATCAGATGAAGAGATGAAACGGATCAAACGCTGGCGGAACCCTACTCTTGACGCGCTTCCTTTAGCTACGCCTCCTTTAGATACAGACGAACGTATGAGACCACGTAAGCGACGTCGATCTTCCCGAAATGAAGAAGTCTTGCCAACTTCGTCACGTACCTTGACTGATGGAAATACCCACTTTCCGCAAAAAGGCCCGAGCATCGGGAGCATGCTCGAAAGACAAGGCCGTTTGGATGATTGGACTCGATACGATATTCCTACAGCATCGGAGTACATCAAGTTCTTACGAGCATACGACTGGTCTAAGACAGCTGTTGGCCCAATGAAAGGCTGGAGTTTTTCAATTCGTCAGAACCTTTACTTTATAATGAGCCATCCGGAGGCGCGGTGCGTTTTCTTTGGTCACGAAGACCCCATCATGCTTTACAATGAGGCATTTTCAAGACTAATGGGAACCTTTCATCCTGCGGCTATGGGTGTGTCGGGTGCAGTCGGGTCCGGCCCTGCTTGGGAGTTCAAACTCAAGTGCATCATGGAAGTAATGAAAGACGGGAAAGCGCGTGAACAGTGCAATTTCTATCACGCGGTTCCTAGGGGTGAACTTCCGCTTGAAGAGGCCCACTTCTCCTGGTGGGTGATGCCGATAATAGACGACAGTGGTTGCATCTTCGGAGCCTTGAAAGAGGTGCGCGAAGTCACGGATGAGGTTCTTGCAGAAAGAAGAGATAAGACAGAACGCGACGCAAGAGACATTATGAAGAACATCCAGGTTGGAGATAAGATTGATTCGTATTGGGCGCAAGTCCACAATGTCGTCAACCAAAATTCTCAAGACTTTCCATACTGCGTCATGTACTCAGTCCCTCAGGATCTATCACCCGAAGACTTCGAGTATCCTTCAGTTGAAAACATCGTACCAGGTCTGCTCAATAGGGAAGCCATCATCGGGCTGGAGGCTGACCATGAGCTGGTAGCCGATCAACTTGACGTTAGAAGTCTCGGACACCCTCTCGCCGAACACTTTCGCTCTGCCTGGATTACAAGGGTTCCTGTACTTCTGAGAACGAGGGATGATACTCTTCCTGACTCTTTGAGGGTTGCAGCAAACGGGCGCGGCCTCGAAGGAGTTTGTCATTCTGCCATAATATATCCCCTTCGCAGATTAGATGGCCCTGGCGCCTCTGGCTTCTTGCTGATAGGTTTAAACCCCCAGAGGAACTTCGATAATTCCTACAGGAGGTTTCTGCGGCACACTATCGATCAGTTTGTCAGAGCAGCAGCAGTCATTCTCGTTCCTGCGGAGCGAGAAAGATGGAAACAGGCACATGAGATTGCAAAGAATCAAGAACTGGCTTTTACCAGACTGGCACAGTTTGCCCCAGTTGGTTTGGCGCTTTTTGAGCCTACTGGGAGGTTGAGGTACTGTAACCCAGGCTACGAGCATCTTAGCAAACCTCAAAAAGACGAGGCTTCGCCATATGGCTACCAAATACACAAGCATCCTGACGATCGCCTGAATGTGGAGAAAATATGGTCTCGGTTGATATCCTCATCAGAGACCAAGACACTTCAATATCAATATCGTGTCCCAAGAAACAAGTCTCTACTAGCAGATACAAACATGCCAGAGCACTGGAACTGGGTATTCGAGATGGCGACAAAGCAATATGACGAGTTAGGGAATCTGTTGTGGATCACTACCTTCTTGACGGATGCAACGCCAGAATTTAAGGAACAAGGAAAGAGGCTGAAAGACGCATTAGAGACCAAACAACAGAGTGAAAACTTCATCGATATGGTGAGACATGAGCTTCGCATCACAGCGCCTTCCCTTGCTGTTATCCATGCTTACTATCTGCAGACGTGCCACGAGATGCGCAATCCACTCTCTGCCATTATTCAATCTGCAGATGGAATCCTTTCGGCGTTCGATTCACGCTCCTCCGGTTCGTTCTCTCTGATGCACTCAAATTCCAGATTTCTTCATAAGCAAGGAGCGTGAGTGCTGACACCGTTGCAGAACGCAAGACAAACATTCCGTCGCCGATCTCAAAATCCATTCCAGACGACATACAAGCATCAATTTTAGATTCTGCGCAAACAATTCTACTGTGTGCGCAGCACCAAAAAAGAATTGTAGATGACACTCTCACTATTTCGAAATTGGAATCTAATCTCCTGCTCATCGCTCCTGAGCGAACACAGCCCGTCGCACTAGTTAGAAAGGCCGTCCAGATGTACGATGCAGAGCTCTCTGTCGCAAACATTATGTGGTCCTTTTCGGTCGAAGAGTCTTACAAAAGTCTGAACATTGATTTTGTTTTCCTAGATACGTCTCGTCTGTTGCAGGTTAGATTCCAAACGCTGCTATCTCGTTTTGTGCTAAAATCATCAGGTGCTCATCAACCTTCTGACAAACGCCATTAAATTCACGAAGTGTGCCAATACCAAACGCATCACCATAGTCCTCAGCGCAACACTACAGCCGCCGTCTGTTGACACGTGTGACTTGTGTTTCATACCACTTCGAGCTCCTCGTGCTGACGTGCTCGCATCGCCAGAATGGGGCCAAGGTGAAGCGCTGTATCTGCAATTTGATGTTCGAGACACGGGCAAGGGACTCACGGCGGAGGAGATGGGTCGCTTGTTCGGTAGATTCCAACAAGCGTCTGCAAAAACGGCCGCCGAACACGGCGGCTCCGGTCTCGGGCTGTTCATATCTCGTGAGCTGACTGAACTGCATGGCGGACAAATCGGAGTATCCTCAGTTGCTGGAAAAGGCAGCACATTCGCCTTCTACATCAAAGCTCGACGGTATCAACCCGAAGTCTCGGACAACAGACCAATCATTGAAAATTTCTCTGATGACTCGGGAGCGCAGCACCTCAAGCCAATTTCAGAGATAGCCTACGCAGACGCCATTTTGCCTGACACAGCAAACCCCTGCCCCGATTCCAATCTTCCAACTCTTCCTAGTGACCTGCACATCCTCCTCGTAGAAGACAACCTCATCAACCAAAAGGTCACTGCAATTGGACTGAGAAAAGCGGGTTGTACGGTGCATGTAGCCAACCACGGTGTCGAGTGTCTAGCCTTTCTAGACAAGAGCTGTTATCGCCAGCGCGCCGTCCCAAGAATCAGCATCAGCGGTGAACTACTGGATGATGATGAACCTAGTCCAACTGAAATCCCGCTTTCGGTCATTCTGTTGGATCAGGAGATGCCGGTGATGGACGGTTTGACTTGTGTTCGGAGAATCAGGGGGATGCAGCGTAGTGGTGAGTTGAGCGGGCATATACCCGTGATTGCTTGTACGGGTAATGCGAGGAGGGAACAGATTAATGTATCCCTGGAAGCGGGAATGGTAAGCATCATACCTTCAGGCTACTCACCTATTGCCCTCCCCTTTTACTTGGCATGATCTTGACTCATAATTTTCTGCTACAGGACGAAGTCGTCACCAAACCTTTCCGCATCAACGAGTTGCTCCCCAAGATGCTCGAGGTCATACAGAGAGTGAAGATGAATGATATACGGCGTATCTCTACAGAATCCGTGGACTCAAATGGTGCAGGATCTTCGAATACTTCTGCTGCTTCGATGGGTTCGGGACCCAATACGTTGACAAGTACATCAGGTGGCTCGAGCATGGTGGAGATATGAAACAATCGATTCTGCGTTCTGGGTTGCGGTTTTTATATGAGTTTCCGTAGTAGCAACTGGTACGTATGTAGGTACTGTCTGCGTTATTGCAATAATTTCGGTCATGTACGAATCATTAGGTTTTGCGTCTCTTCGCGTATGATTCATGCATGAATATTGGTCTCCAAGTAACGGACTTCGTCGACCATTTGATAGATTTAATTGTAGACCAGGCCAGAGTAGTCCCCAGAATCAGTTCTCTGGTTTTATATTGATCAGGCGCGTTTTGCCGTACCAGGTCGATCATCTCGGTGGATTGACGGGTCCATAGTTAAAGGGTTCTAACACGACGCGCCATATTCGATTAGAAGTAGCTCTGTAGTTAATTTGGATATAAGAGAAGAGATGTACAGTAGATCCCCGTTAGTGCGATTCGCGTTAGCGCGATATCCCCGTTAGCGCGATTGATTTGCCTTGGCTCAATTAATTTACTAGTAAATTTGGGCATTACCCCGATCACCGATATATCGGCTGCAACCTTCAAAAATCGCCTTGTTGAGTACACTTTACCCCTACTTTACCCCTACACCTACTATAAATATGCCCTCAAAACCCATCTCTAACGCTGAGAGGCAAGCTATCCGTCGCTTCTATCAATCTACAACATTTAAACTGCGTTAAAAGGACATCGTCGCGTGGTTCCTCGCAACGTACAGCCGAACGCTAGGGCAGGCAAGCATCTCCGACACGCTACAGGATCGCTATAAACACCTTGACGCGCCTACCCAGGCAAGCGCTACCAGCTATCGCTCGCGCGAGGGCAGATGGCCTCTGCTAGAGAAGATCCTGTTCTCCTGGCAGCAGCAATTCGAGGCCCACGGTGCAGGGGTGTTAGGCGAGCTACTCAAGGAGAAGGCGTTGGATATATGGCTTGCGCTCCTACCTATTTTACTGTCAAATCGGCTGCCAAGGATGAGGGAGGTATGACGTAAGCATCTATGTATAGCGATATCCTCGTTACTGCGATAGAGTTTGGTTGGAAAACTTGTATCGCACTAACGGGGATCTACTGTAGTACTTGTTAATGAGCTGCATGAATCGGGGGTTTATGTCCATTCGATATGCCAAAAGAGTGATTAACTGATATGTGCTAGAAAGACCAGGTAGATGATACGCTGGCCTCATGGAGTCTCTCAAAGGTACCCATGGCAAGTGCGGACTATATTTATTTAAAAGGACGGAGCACCGCGCTATACTGCATACAAGAAATCTTTAGCATAACCACTCAAGTAGATCTGTACTATTGCTTCCAATTGCTCAATCATCATGCGATTTGTCATTGATAGGACGACAGTTCGCCAATAGTCCAAAAGTGCGGACTGGCAAAGGACGTGTCTTTGGTCGAGAAGTAGGTGAAGGTATGAGCGAAGACACAATGTACACGCACTAGAAGGTGAATATTTCGTCAATTTGTTGCTACATGTACAATCGTACGGTATCGCAACTTTAGGGAAACAGTCTAATTCTGTTTGACGCCTATTTCCTGCATATGCTAATATTGAAAAATATCGATACAGAACAATATCATTGTGAGCGGCTCTATAGCTCCATCATCTCTTCGACGAAAGGTTCAAGCCTCTCCTTCAGCTCGCCGACACTCATTTCTTCGCCCTCCCAGAATACTGACTCTCCACCGGCTTTCTTCGGTGGGATGAGCACATTCGAAACGACCTGGATGACGCCATCTGATGCAACACCATCATGGATAGTCACAGATACAAATCGATTGATCTTGATTGAGATAAACGGCCCATATACGACAACATCAACAGCTAAGAAATGGTCCTCAAGCGCGGTCGGCAGGTCGTAGTGTAAGTACGGCGGTGAAACAGTGGCGGTCTGATCTTTGTCCTCTGTACCATCGTAGAAGGCATCGGTGTACAATGTCTGGTTAACGACAATGTGGTACTCAAGCAGTGCCTTCAGATACTTCAGTCCATACGAGCTGAACAAGAAAGCATTAAGCTTAGGTCCGAGTTTCTGGAATGCGAGGTTGGAGGGTGCGAAGAATGTTCCGCCCTCGTGGGGGTAGTCTGTGCTGTTGATCTTCTCGTAAAGACCCGTCTTCTGGAGCCCGAGTTCTAGCGTGCTGAACTCGCCGGGAAGGAGAGAGACAATGGTGGCGACTTTCGGTGGTGGGACGAGGATGGAGTCGATGCCGTGGATGACACCGTTGGTGCCGAAGATGTTGACGGCTACGAGGCGGGAGTAGAAGTTGATGGTTGGGCCCTTCAGGGTTACGCGGACAGTGAGACGTTGGGCATGGCCGAGAAATTCTTTGGGCTGGAAGTAGGAAGTTAGCTGTGTTTGTGTGTGCAAGTGATGGCAAGGCTTACAGTGTAAAGAGTAGGGATTGTGTAGCTGTGCAACACACGGCCAGCGGGGTAGAAGTCATCGCTGACATGGTAAAGCAGCAAATCCTTGAGGAACTCCTTGGAAGGCTTGTGTGCGTGCTCGGGGATCTTCTCGAATGCGGCGTCGGTGGGGGCGAAGACAGTGTAGTTTGCCTTGGTGCCGTTCAGGATCTTTACCAGATCATCGTACTCATCGATGAGCTTAGCAAGCTTGGTGGTGTACTTGCTCTTGCTGATGAGCTCGTATACGGTAAGGTTCGGCTTCCCCTCGTGACCGTGATGCGGCTTGCCATGGTGTGGCGGCCCATGGTGGGGAGGTCCATGATGGGGAGGTCCATGGTGAGGAGGCCCATCATGAGGAGGGTGGTGAGGGTCTTCTTCGGCCTCTTCGTCGAAAGATGAGCCCTCGATCCATGAATCAACATCACAGCCGGCCTCGTGGATCTTATGATAGATGTTGTCGCTAACGCTCTTGACTGTCTCAATCGTTTCCCCTAGAGCAGCGTCCAGCGCGTTCTGGGTCGACAACACCATTTGCCTCCCAGCCTTCTCGATGTTCTGGAAGACATGTTCCTCTGGGATGACAATGGCAGAAGTCAATGAGACCAGCGGTAGAATGTGAGTGAGCTTCATTTTGAGATTTGATGAAGAGGAAGAAACGAGAAAGGCAAGATGAGGTTTTGATAGACCGAGCGGCAAGAAATGATGACCCTCACACTGGGTTTATGATGTTGTGGGGTCGGATCTACCGGGGACACTCCGTTGAAAGAGCGGAACATGGACGAAATACGACGCGATACGATCAGGGTACGCGCGTCGAGATGTCAGCTCATAGCTCGCAATTCGATGACGACAGTAACGAATGAGGGGCGGATCTTGGCGAGAGACTTGATCTGCATTTCCGAGACACATACATTATGGGCATCGCTATCCGTATCTGTTGGAGACTATTGTAGGCATTTTGAACGGCATTGAGCTTCTTGACTTTGGGGAAGTCGACGTGATTCATTTTGCACGGGGTCACGTGATACTCGGAGCGGATCAACACCGCGGGGTGTTTGGGCCTTGCATGGTATCAACTTCGTCATCGAGCATCCACAAGTTTGTCCACCACTCAGTGGACCCACAACAAACGTACTTGAGCGAGTTTCAATTGGTTGTTAGTATGAAAATACCCATTGACAAATGGCTCAAGTGAGCGAAACAAGCTTTTCATAAGCATTTGTCGGGTAAACAAGCATTTGCCCTCTGGCCCACATTCCATGATCGCTGCGTGCAGTTCTCCCCGCTACGCTCATGTCTGCGTCATTGCTGTACAAATAGTTCATTCGCCCTGGAGCTCCCGGTTCATTGAAGGGTACATATTTGAGTGTTTTACCCAGTCCTTCTCCAATACCTTTTTACCACCTTCCAACAACTAAACTCTACCAACACAATGGCAGGACTCGCCAAACACGTCGACACTGACGAATTGATCAAGACTCTCCGTGATCACCCAGCACACGGAAAAGGTCACCGTTCGCAGCGAGCAATCAATCACACCACCCCGTACTCGAGCCGTTACTCGAGCTCAGTTGAGCTTTCCAAGTTCCGCATTCCCATAGATGGCGCTCCCGCCGATGTTGTACACCAACTGCTTAAGGATGAGCTAGATCTTGATGGGCGGCCACAGCTGAACTTGGCTTCGTTCGTTGGAACATACATGGAGCGCGAGGCGGAGGCACTCATGATTGAGAACCTGTCAAAGAACATGTCCGATGCAGATGAATACCCTGCCATGATGGACATGCACGCGCGTTGCATCTCAATTATTGCTAATATGTGGGGCGCTCAGAAGGGAGAGAAGGCTATCGGATCTGCCACCACTGGCTCGAGTGAAGCAATTCACCTCGGGGGACTAGCCATGAAGAGAAGGTGGCAGGAGAAGAGAGAAGCAGCTGGGAAAGACAAATCCAAACCGAATATCATTATGGGTGCTAACGCCCAGGTTGCGCTCGAGAAGTTTGCTCGTTACTTTGAGGTTGAGGCCAGGATTCTTCCAGTCTCAGCAAAGAGCTCCTACCGCTTGGATCCTGAGTTGGTGAAGCAGAATATTGACGAGAACACAATTGGTGTCTTTGTCATCTTGGGCTCTACATATACTGGTCACTATGAGCCGGTCGAGGAGATCTCGGACATTCTCGACGCATACGAGAAAGAATCTGGAAACGACATCCCCATCCATGTGGACGCAGCGTCTGGCGGCTTCATTGCTCCCTTCACCCACGCGAAAGCAGGGTTTAAGTGGGACTTCAACCTCCCCCGTGTCAAGTCGATCAACAGTGAGTTCAAAATATTGACCTTGAGATGGTAAACAGTGATCTGATGCAACTTGCAGCTTCTGGCCACAAATTTGGTTTGGTCTACGCTGGCGTGGGCTGGATTATTTGGAGAGATGAGAGCTATCTCCCTAAGCACCTGATTTTCGAACTGCACTACCTAGGCGGAACCGAAGAGTCATACACTCTCAACTTCTCAAGACCCGGCGCGCAAATCGTTGCCCAATACTACAATCTCATTCATCTTGGGTTTTCCGGCTTCCAAAGCATCATGGAGAACGCTCTTGCTAATGCTCGTTTGTTAAGTCGTGCCCTAGAGACCACCGGCTGGTACCGATGCGTTAGCGACATCCACCGCAAGAAGGGAGATCTCATCTACGAGAAAGACAAACCACAGTACGAGGAAGGCGAAGATTCCGCGAGTTACAATGCCGGGTTGCCTGTTGTAGCGTTTGCGCTCACGGATGAGTTTAAGAAAGACTACCCTCACGTCAAACAGGAATCGGTCAGTAACTTGATGAGAGCGAAGCAGTACATCATTCCAAGTAAGTAAAAATACCAATACAGTACACCATCTATCTGACTTGATTCAGACTATCCTCTGCCACCGAATGAGGAGAAGACGGAGATTCTCAGAGTCGTTGTTCGTGAGAGCTTGTCACTGGACATGATCGACAGACTTATCACCGATGTTGTTGCAGTAACTGAGACATTGATGAAGTCAGGTAAGGTTTCTCTAAGGCAATACACGCTCAAATCCGATTAGGAGCTTACAGTCTTTACAGATAAACTCGATCTGCAAGCTTGGCAGCCGACCCCAAGCGTCGAGAAGACCCATGCGAGCCAGGGGTTGGAGCACAAGAACAAGCACAAGGCTCGAGCGCCGAAGGATCAAGGTGTTTACCGCACCGTCTGCTAAGATTTGAGGTGAAAATCAAGGTGCGAGTCAACATTCTAGAACTGGGTTGATTCTTCCATATATAACAAAAGTCATATGCTCAATGTACTATCATTTCATGTCATATTGTATCTATATGCGCTAACAGCTGTGATACCATATTCATACAAGTATCATAATCCAACCTTATATGATTCTATTTCGTTGCCGTTCGCGACGAGGATTCTTTTATTTACTTATGATTCAATGGTAACCCCCTCCCCTCTACGCAGGCGTTTTCCTAATATCCGTCAACTTAACCATCAATGGGCTCTTTTCCCACGTGTTGAACGCTCTCAATCCCTTATACTCATTCTTCGGGTTCCACAACGGCGCCCCATCCGCAAACTCCAGATCGAAGTTCCACAGTAGCGCACCCAAGATTAGCCTTAGTTCAACATACGTAAGATTGCGACCGATGCAGCCACGTGGGCCTGTCGAGAACGGCTGTGCAGCCTTCTTGATATCGTTTCCGTACCGGGACTTGGAGTCTGCAGTGTCAAGGAAGCGTTCGGGAATAAAGGCATCTGGGTTTACGAAGTTGGAGGGGGAGTGTGCGGCAGCCCAGGAGGCTACGCATACGGACATCTGGCACATTGTTAGATACGTATTACACAGGTAAAGTGACACGAAGACGTACACCACCCGAAACTTGATTTCCATCGATCACAGCTCCACCTTTCGGCACTGTCCTCAACAGACCAATAGGAACCGGAGGGAAGATTCGCAAGCCTTCCTCAATACAGGCGTTCATGTAGGGCAGGGAGCCAAGGACATCCATATTCAGATCTGCCTCGGTTTTGCAGGCGGAGCGGAGCTCGTCCTTTAGCTTTTGGAAGATGACGGGGTTGCGGAGGAGGTAGTTCGTGAGGCCGCAGAGCTCAGTGGCTGTGGTCTCGCTGCCTGCGACGCTGCGTGTATTCATCAGTATAGAGAACTTGGCTTGATCTAAAATTATTTGCTGGCTCTTACATGAATAGAGCAGCATTCATAATGACTTCGTTATCAGAAACTTCGTTCTTCTTCTCCCGCTGCTTGAGAATGTACCAAATGAAGTCTCGGTGGTCGGTCTTTGTACTCATTCTGCGTACCGTCTTCTCGGTCGAGTTGCGGAGATGCATAGTTCTGCGCTTCTTGATAATGGACGGAACACACCAAAGGAGGAAGCGTTGGGTGAGGGATCCGGGGCTGGCGAAGCGGCGTGTTGCTTGTTCGAGGGCACCGGCTTTGATGGACTCGTAGATGAGGACGACCCAATTTGCAGACTCGCTTCCTTCGCCTGCGATGTGTTAGCGTTACTTCTTTATCTTTTGCAACATTGCGTTCCGGAAGACTTACCATCATTCAAACAGCCAAACGGTTCCCCAAAGCTCAAATCACCAATAATATCAAAAGTACAGAAGTTAAACCAAGACACCATGTTCGCGGCTTCCCCTTTCTGCGCCATCTCCCTTAGTCTCTCTACGAAGAGACTCACATACCCCCTCAAAATCGGTTCTTGTTCTAATAACGCCTGTTTCGAGAAAGCATGAGCAAGCGCCCGTCGCTGCCTCGCATGATGCGCATCCGGCGCCATCGTCAGATTAGTTGCACCCGGAATCGCCTCAACAGCTCCGACATGAATAGGGTCTTTGTCCATGTTGGCGAGCCCGACGCGATGACCGTAGATGTCATCCCAGGCTTTCGCGGTATTGAAGCTAAGTTCGTTGGGCATTACGCGAACGACGGGGCCATATTTATCGTGAATGGTTTTGTAGTCGAAGGATATGCGGCCTTTGAGGAGGGAAATACATGATGGGATGGGAGAGATGCGCCAGAGGAGGGGACCGGGGTATCTGGCAAGGGGGTGGAGAGTTACGCGGTAAATTGAGAGTGTAACGAAGTAGGCTATGAGCTGGGCGGATGTTATTAGTGTGTGAAGGGGGATGTGATGAAGTGGGTGCGTACGGCTACTGGTGCCCATATTGCTACTTGGCGGAGACGCTCTTCATCGAAGACACCCATTTTGAGGTGGATGTAAGCTCACCGTGCAAGCTTTCTAGTCGAGAGAATGTAGACGTGAAGAATGAAAAGCTATGATTGAAGATGATTGAGGAAGGGGAAAGCACAAGCCCGGGAAGTAAACAAGCTGCATCATAGTTTAGTTATAGACATCCTGAAAGGTCACAGGGGCCCGTTGCGCTAAGCACATTACAGAAAGACTGGGATATCGGCATCGTGAAGCTGTTTTCAACGGGTCATGACGGATATCTTTTGGCGAAATGCTGCCGCCCTAGGTGTGCTGATTAAGACGAAATACGCATAGAAGATCTTTCAATTGCTGCTGTGGGCGATTTGAGTAGCCCTCTACATGATGGATTAGTTTATAAGATGATATAAAGCTTTTCACGTGGGTGGTGTTGAGAATGGTGGTTCCAAGCTTCAGGTCACGTTGGTGTTTGGTGATAGCGTGTTGTGGTTTTGGGATAGCCTGCTAAACCCCGCACTTCCACCCCGTGCTTAAAGACACTAGTGGACCAGTGAAAAGACAGCCGATCAAATGCCTGAATCGTGAGCCGGGTGACATGTTGTCTGGCCGAGTCATAACTCCACGTCTTCTCCGACACTCCGGCTCCAGCATTCTAGCGTTCATACGGAAGAGCATTGCACCGAAATACAAATTATTGGTCGAGAAGCCGCTTTCTTATTTTGCTCGAGTTCTTGACAGACTGTTTCCTTTAGCAGCTTTAAAAATCTAGGCCTTTCACACATACTGAACCGTTCCTTTACTCTTAGGTCCTTTGAGAGTGATGGGATGTGCAGTAAAATCATGCTGGAACTTTCAGGAGTCAAGGATTAGATGCGAAATAAGCGGAGCGATTAATCAGTATGAGACTAATACGTTGATGTAATTGTCCTCAGCATTATAAAACAAGTAAATATTGGATCTTGTGCACTGTCCCGCCTTATAGCAGGTAAGTGATACGCTTTAATACCGACAGTATGGATTGAAGCATCATGGGATGACCTGCGCCTTCTTCATGCGGTCGAACGCAATTTTCCACGTCTCTGGTGTCTTAATCTCTTCGGTGTACCCAGCCTTATGTGAGGCGCCCATGTCCATCTGCCGATCAAAATCGAACATGGTCATGATGAAATACTACTTTTGATTAGATCCCCACTCTGCCATACGATATGAAGCAAGCTTACCTGAAATCCAGGGTGTGTAATGTCACTGTCCACTGTTCCTTTCTTCAGACCATGCTTCTTCTCCAGTTCGTCCCACTCCTTCTTATGCGCCGCAATATACGCTCCAGGCTGGGGCGAGTTCTCTTCCGGTCCAGTACCCCTCAGACCAAAGTAGTCACATATCACAGGCCACTTTCCCTTCCAATTGTCTTCCTGGCCGCCAACGTTGAAACTCTGTGATGCTGTCTTTTCAGGGTGAAGAGATGCGTAAATCGAGAAATTAGCGACCATGTCTTGGGGCGACTCATTATACCAATTGACCCAAGACTTCTCGTTTCCAGGGAACGGACACTTCGCTCCTTCGCCTTCCACAGATCGGTATAATGCCAGATACAAAGCGAGAGTTTGTGCGAGGCAGTATGCGTTATTGTTTGGAACGAACCCGATGATGTTGTCTGGTCGTACTTCACACCAGTTCCAGTGCTTTCCGTCCGATATGCGTTTTAGGCAGTCGATCTGATTGTAGTAGAAGAGCTGAGACAGATAGGGCTCAGGAATTGGAGGAAGTGTTTCTTTGAGAGGTAGGTCGTTTGCGAAAGGAAACTTGTCAAGCATTTGGCAGCCGTAAATCTTGGTACCGGATGGAAGGACGACGTAGGATAGTTTGGAGGAGAGATGTTCTACTGCGGTCACAGCGCGCTCGAGCATGTCTTCGTTTGTTCGACACTCGCGGTCGGCATCATCGTCTTGCTTGTATGCTAATCACATGGTCAGATTCCTACACTGTCCGACTTTGTCGAATCAGGTGGACTCACAGTAAAAGTATACCTGCGTTACGCTCTCGATATCCGGTACCTTTTCCTTAATAGTCTTCTCTAACTCCTCCTGGCTCCCTTTCAAAAGATCGATCCCAGAAACGATCTGAAGCCTTGGATCATCAGGCCACAGAGCCATCTCCCTCGTCAACGGCCTGTTCACAAGCGCAGAGACTTTCGAGAAGGTGTCCTTAGAGGGGTAGCCATTCAGGATTGCGTTAACGATAGCCCAGCCCGAAATTCCAGACGCGCCGTAGATGAGTGCGTGGTTCCCAGTTGGCGCCATTGTGGGCTCGAGTGTGATTCACGAAGAGAGGGTCGAAGTGAGCTTGAGAGTGAGACTGCGCAACGCGCATGAGGTAGATCCTTGACCTTGTACTCCCGGTGTTTCCCATCCACGCAGGAACGCTTCCCGACCATCAAGTCGCGTCCTTGGTCGTTCCCGTTCATGGTTTAGCGTGATAAATTTGGTTTGTTGATCGTGGTCTTCATGCGGAAGATATTATCCAATGTCAGACTGATTGGAAGTCCCCCGCACTTCAACCCCACCATGACTCGACGCACGATGCTTTTGCGGGCTAGGTACCCGACCATCTTCGTCTATGAATTTCCGGAGAAGGTCGCAGGTCGCAGGACTAACAAGCACCTTATCATCTTGACCAGATTTGTACAAAGATGTTTGTCGATTCTGAAGGTTTGATGTTGCCGCAAACCGCGAGATAAACCCACCAAGATGCCACCTGAGAGCAGCGACGACCCATACACATCCGAGTACCCTCCCGGATGCAATATAGATTTAGACATCAAGACGTTCATCAGGCATTACTATACTCAAGTTGATATCCGAGGAAATCACGTCGAGTATTCGCAATGCTGGAGCGAAAATGGCAGCCTCGTCGTTCCGCAAGGAAAAGAATTTCGCGGACGAGATGGTACTTTGAAGACCGCTCTCTCCATATAAACCACAATGCTAAACCATTATAGCGATACGAGAACTTCATAAAGGCATGTGGGACGGCGTGCCTAAGCGCATTCATCGTCCCCTCAAGGTGTTTCCATTCGGTGAAAACGCTAACGAAGTTGTTATTATTGGCTCCGTCGAGTATTGGATTGACGACGGGTCATACGTCAAGAAGGACATGGCCGCGCATGCAAAATACAATAGGAATCCAAAGACGAGTAGCATTGAGATGTTGAGTCTGCAGGTGTGGTTGACGGGATGAAGTTGGAACTTACTAGACATCACGTGGGTACAACATTCACCCCTTTGAGCTAGCCGCTAACCATAGTGTAACGTTAAAGGGTAACTATTCATATCTAAACCTCTAAGCGATGCCAGCTTAAAATAAGCTTTGCTTAGTACTACAATTTGTGTTCGTCGTTGGGTGTCATCAGCGTCGGCTGACAGTCAAATTGAATCAAGCGTCGGAGCAAGTCGGGAATGCCCGACCGCATTGTACATTGCGCAACAACCTCGATTTCAACCTCAACATTACAACTAAAGGCGATAACTTAGCATTCAAATATAGCTCGTGCACTCTAATACGAAGTCTCTTGTACCCGAAACCTAAAAAAAAATCATTGAAGAGCGACGCAAAGTCAAGACTAGAAGAGATCAAATGACATTCGCCGACTCGCTCCGAGTAACACCAAATTCTACTCGCACGGTAACTCGCAAAGCTGAAGTTATCTGTCACCGGGGTCGAGACGGCGTATCGCTTCAATCCTTGCTCATACACACGAACGGCCTATAAATTGTGCCTTACTCCACCGGTTGTTAGATCATTACATCCTCGACATTGAAATTCAATCCTTTGCTATGCCTTACTTCAACCTCTCACCCTCCCTCTCCCTCTTCTACACCGTTCAAGGGTCACCAGAGAGCCCGCCAATTCTTCTTATACATGGCTGGACGGCTGATTCGCACGACTGGAACTGGGTACAAACCCCCCAGTACAAAGTGGACTTCCCTGCTGCAAGGTCGGTGTGAGACGCTACCTTTGCAGTGTTTTACACATCTCTTGTACCATCGAAGGACCTTTAATATCTCCTCACAATTATGAATCAAGCTGACTTCGTACCTCCACCTTTGCAGCAAATCCCCTTCCTCGCTGAAACCCACTATGTCATCACTATGGACCTTCGAGGTCACGGCAAATCTGATGCACCAAAGGATGTTCCATACACACCGCAGGAGTTAGCAAAGGACGCAGCTGCGCTACTCCGACATCTCAAATTCGAAAAGGACGTCATTGTAATGGGTCACTCGATGGGCGGAGTTACGACTTCAGCTCTCGCAGTTCAGGAACCTGACTTGGTCAAAGCAA
This sequence comes from Herpotrichia juniperi, assembly GCA_014905255.1. Classification (NCBI taxonomy): domain Eukaryota; kingdom Fungi; phylum Ascomycota; class Dothideomycetes; order Pleosporales; family Melanommataceae; genus Herpotrichia; species Herpotrichia juniperi. Next base: position 581,430 of record BLYF01000046.1, on the reverse strand, counting down.
TCATCTTGGTAGATCCTCCTTACTGGGCCCCTGGTGCGCTCTGTGATCAGATCATGGGATGGGCCAATGCAGCGCCTGACATCTACGCTTGGTTGGCAGAGTTTGGCAAACTATATGATGCTCCAACGGTTCCAAAGTGGATGACAACGTGGTACGGACGACGCGCTGAAGGAACTCCCGATTACGTTATAAGAGAGGCGCTTGGGGGGCTATATAATGAAGGGAATCTTGGAAGGGGAGATGTACATCTGGCGTTTATCGAAGGAAAGAGGAAGTGTCCCAGACTTGCTGTTTATGCGAAGGCGGAAGATGCAGAGAAGGAACGAGCGTTGGGGATGGGACCGTTAGATGAGGTGGGGACTATTGAGGGCATGGGGCATTGGATCATGCAAATGAAGAGCGAAGATTTTAATCAGACGCTTGGGAATTGGCTAGCGAATTTGGAGAAGAGCTAGATTGATGGATAGACCCATGTAAAAACAAGTTTGATCTCCCCTCAAGACTGCGAACATATACATGTTCAGAATCGCTGAAATATTAGATGGTTCTTTTCGTGGCTCACGTAGCCGTAGAGAGTGATTTGTAGGTATTCGAAATGCATTTGGATCGCTCGACCCATCTAATAACCATGTCAGGAGCTCGGTAGCCTTTTCAAGATCCCTCTGCCCTTCCCATTTCCTCCACCGCCTCTTTCGCAATCCCTCTCGTCTCTTCACTCGGCTCCTCCAGTTCACTTATATCCCCAAACCTCTTCTTCCAAAATGCCCATCTCTCTTTACTGAACTCAGCTCTCCCTTTCCACAGCTTTCCGCCCTTGGCAGGATTTCCACGATTTGCTTCCTTTGGCGCCATGTCTTTCTCCAATTCGTACAACTCCTTCCCCAAGACAATCACCCATACCGCCGCAGCAGGCACATTCGCATTGTACTTTTCAACTTTGGTACCAGGTGTATGTGAATCATCTGGTCCATCGTCTTTGACCTCTTCCTCAAGCGCTGCACGCAGCGCCCATAAACCGTAAAGAGGTTCAAAACCACCCCAAATCTTCTCTTGTTCGATTCGAGCAAAGTAATAGTTGATGTTCGCCCAAGCATGCGCTTCAGGTTCCGAGTAACCCGCACCAACTCCAGGGCTGTCGTTGCAGACTTCCCTCGTGGCCATGCTCCAGTTTGTGAGCCCCCGGAAGGTTTCGAGATCATTCTTTAGTGTCTTGACGAGCTCTACAAGTTTGGTGTGGTCTGAGGTGTTTCGCCATGGAATCCTTTTTGCGGAGTGGAGGATACTGTAGCATAGGTCTAGGTGCTTCCTCTCAGACTTCGATCTTGAAATTGAATCAGAAAGCTTTTCTGTTATTTGTGAGAGGTCGTGATCGGATGCCAGATACTGTTGGATGAGAGGGTAGAAGGAACTGTCTTTTTCTGGCCTAAACCAACCTCGGATTGATGCGATCGCATCAATCTGCTGTGGCTCATCTTGGGTTGAAGAAATTGCCTCTTTGATTTTGAGATCCCGATCTGTCGACATACTGCACTTTCTCTCACGGTACTTTGATCGATGCTCCGATATGGAGGAATAGTGTTGTTTCTCGAACGCAATTCTAGTAGGGCGATGAAAGGATAGCAGACGAGTATGTGATTTGGAGTGCGACGTAAAAAGCTTGAATAGCGTTTGGGGTCGTTTGGCTGTTGTGAACATAAGTGGTGTTGATAAAGTGTATCACAGTAGTACTGCCCGGAGCTCGCCAAAGGCTGCAGGGGTGCACGGCCAATCAACTAAGAACGTTGAGGTATGACGTCACAAGTGTTAGGTGTCAATTTCATCCACCTTCTCTTTCCTTCCAAGTTAAAACGCAAAAACATACAACGAAGGGCACCTACCCAACACGGTATGAAGCTTACTGTGTACTTTTCACATATAGCGTCTGATATCTTGATAAGCGGTTTAACACAACAAACCACAAATGACTTCATCCTTTTCGCCCGCTGAGACTAACGCAATTCTGCTTACGCGAGTCGAAATAGATGTCTCTGCAAAAATATCTTCCTGGCTCTCAAAGTATATATACATGTAACTACATAGCTGACAGGCACACCACAGTTCATCCGGAAATCATCACTCTCTTTAGAGACGAAAGAACTGGCTATTTAGCCTGGAGGTCCCGGTTTCTACCCCGCTCAAGCTGCAAGACAGATTGCAGATCGACTCGGAGAATTGTTGCTAAAAGGCTTTTAGTGACCGGGAAATTCCGTTTGGAACCACCCATATTTGCGTACGAGGGTCATTTCTTTTCCCCCTTCATCCTGCATGTTGCTTCGTGTAGTTCTGTAATCGCTTATGGGGCTTTTCTTATGGGCACCTGCAGACTGAAGCATCTCCACCTCTTTCTATTATCTTTCGAGCCCTCAATTTTAGCCACTTATTACTGCTCGTTCCACGCATTCTTGCGATTTCGGAAAGAGAGTAACGAGGTTGCATGCACGTCCAATTTTCATGGCACATATTTACCCCTGCCCAAAAAGCGATCCCTTACAGTTCACACGCAATTTCGACGCACACTGATTCGGAACGCTCCATGGTCTGTATAAGCGAATCAAGTCGTTAACCGAGTTTGCCACCCCTGGGCTCGTTCTGAATTCAGTAAATCTCAGACAGACAAAAGATGTCAATCTGTGCGTGTGGCGAACCCATGTTCAAGGCCATGAGCGATAGAGTTCAAGCCTGATAGTGATAACGCCGTAAAGCGCAGCGATTCTGCAATGGTAGTTTTTCATCACAGTTTCCGCAAAGTAAAATGCCCAAAGAATACTAAGTGGCGGAGATTGTGACGCATGACTATGTCTGACACTTGGTGGTGGCGGCGCCAAAGTATACAGGTACGACGACTATGACGTCTACCCTGCAGAGGAAAACGGCAGCATGCGATTCATGCTACAGGTAATCTGCATTTCGATCACACCAAAACCATGCGCCTAATCAGGTAGAACAAATACGTCAAAGAATTGGCAATTCTCGACCTCTCCTCGAAGAGATGGGAGTGAAAAATCTTGATATAAAGCTGTTGTGATAACAAGTCAACCGAAAAAAGATTTTAGCCGTGATAAAGGTCTGCATAAAGTGTGAACATGAACATAGGCATTTGGGTATCATTTAGGTAGCCTCCTCCTGCATGGCTCTGTGTGAAAAGCACCAAGCGCCCACTACATACCCGACAAATTCGATTGACCAGTTATGTAGGTCTTCGAGCTGCCCGTGTCTTCTAATGAAGATTTCGGGTATCCTGCGGCGTTAGATCTCAACTCCGTTGTGCTGTAGAGCTCTACCTCCTTCTGGACGTATATGCCATCTGCTTCCAGATCCCGCTCGTTCCTCCTATTGAAATTGCTTTTGAAAGTGCTCAGTCCATGACTGTTGCCCGTTCCGCTCCTCGCTGTTCCGTTTCGTGTTGACCAGAAGTTCGGAATGGCCTTCTGGATCAGGGGTCGAAGTGTTGGTAGACACGCGCAAATGATGCCGCAATTGAGCTCGACGACCGACCAGTAAGCTGCTGGTGCATTATCCCAGAATGGATCCTGCGTGTTGATCGCCTTATGCAGTGTTGAAAGACGGATGAGGGAGATAACACACGTACTAAGCATCATCAGCTTGTAGTTAGCGACGTATTAAAGACATATATACTTACAAGAATCCTAGACAGAACAGGGCCAAAAGGAGTAACTTTTGTCTCGTTCGCATCTGTAGTTTGAGCACAGGGACTATTGGGATTACGAACACCATGAAGTCTGTTAGAATGTTCATGCATGACGTAAGATCTGAAGATGTTAGTTTGCGCTCTCAAAGTAACGAGTTCTACTTACACCAAACAGGAAGCGTATAGATGCATTTTCCAACCATCGAAGTAGCAAATGCTGTAAGAGGTGTGCACGAGAATCCCACGATAAATTCCTGTATCAGTCCCCAAGCAACGATGAACATGAGAAGATAGAGACAGATCTTTTGTATCTTCGGGCCCGGAAATAGTCTACGATACTGTATCAGGAATGAGACCTTGGTAAGGATCTGAGCCGCATTGTATATCATGATGTTTGCGTAAAGACACTGCGGACAATTAGTATGTGATATTGAAAATATAGAGCCGTGCTTGATGTACCTTCAACTGCTTCGTTGCATCAACTGCATCCACAAACTTTGTATGTCGGCCTAGTCCCCAGAAGACTTCCATAACAGTGGTGACCGAACAGACAATAGCGAGTACCTGAGCAATACTAATGGAGATATCGTCAGGACCAACAGCATTGAGCATCTGCTTTCATGTATAGAGCCTCAAAGCCACGCTCACTGTGGAGATAACAACAAAAATGATGGCGAGAGTATCAATTAGGGGAGCCAGTGATTCCGCCTTCGAGGCAGCATCGCTGACGGTCGCCATTGTTGAATGTCTCTAATAAGACTGATAGCTTAAAGAGATGGTAGAGAAAGGTAGTAGTACGACTTGGTACGACTTGGCCTATGCATGGAAACGAGCAGATATATGGCATATCATAATGTACAGAGATCGTCAATGTACCACGAGTATAGAATGGAGCCCTGGGACCTGCAAAAGTCCGGGTATGTTCCGTTCAATCCCTGCTTCCAAAACATAGCGTTCAGCTTAATATCACTGACATCTGCCATGATCAGCAGCATTAGGAGCGTGGGTCTTCAGCTGCGGGAACAGGCTGAATTCTGTAGTCACATTAGCCGACCAACGAGAGGCCGCAATGGAAACCTGGGGAATTTGAAGATCGTTCACCCCAGCAAATGCAGATGACGTTCAATCTACTGTTCCCAAGGTCTCGTACCAGACAAAGTACTTTGAGAATTTTGTCTGCACGGTTGCTTCAGATGCAACATTTGTACAGCGGAACTCCTGTAATTAGCAACTGCCGTTGAAGTGTTCCGCAGAGTTCGTATAATCACCAAGGTACTACTGCTCAGAGAAGCTTAGATGCACTTATGCAGAGAGGAAGTATTCACTAACCAAGTGTAGAGTAGTCTAAAACGGCTGCCAACTAAAGGTTGATATGAGTTCAGAGTCAGCCACCGACGACCGAGCTGAGGCAGAACCGACTTTTACATTTCGTATCTGAAGCGATGATAAGTGGTTTGACATCAGTACAATCTTGCCATCACAAGCTCTGGAACCGAGGATCAAAGCGGGTGGAAATCATTCACTTGCACGTGCGCAAATATACATCATGCCGACTTAGGAAAAGTCGGTCCGCCAGGTGAGGCTTTCATGCCCAACAACACCAGATGTCATCTATCGTTCCATTCATCATGACAAAAACAACCATATCAAATTACTTACTGTTTGCGTAGTCAAAGGATTACTTTTTCTTTCGGTGCGAGTTGAGGTATATCTCATAATACTTACGCTGCTCAGCCCTAAATCAGCTTACCACGGATGCAGCCGACGACACTTAAACGCATAAAAGGAGAGCGAAAGTGACTCTGATCAGATGCAATTTTTGTGGAGCATATATTGTCACATTGCAGGTACTAGAGTGGATTCAATGGCTTGCGTCACCGTCGTTTGGTGAAATATCGTGCAGCTATGAACATGGGCTGTCCCCTAGTTTCAAGACCTGGACGTCGGAGAATTCGCTCAGAAGACACCAGATCTACGCTCACGCGACGACAATCGGATAACGAATTTTCGTACAACACCTAGAAGGCAACACTGAAATCACATAGGTGGTACTTGTTGCGTGCCCGAGTTTACACGTACATGCTGTCGAGTCAACGCCTGAAACGTCCAAAATATCACGTAGGTATCGCCGTCACTAAGGCGGAGGATAATGAGAACGGGTATCTGGTTATGTGCAAGGGCTTAGTGGACATGTAACACGGCTTACACGATCAAGTGAGCTAGAGAGGCAATCGACATTTGATAGAATGTTTCGCTTTGAACAATAATGAAGCATAAGGTAATATCGACCACATTAGGAGCTCTTCGCATTCCAAACTCGATTCAGTTGACCAGAATACCACCTTAATACGAATCGCACATTCTCTCTGCGCAAGCCTTTTCATCTCCTAGATCACATCATTTCTCGCCCAAGTATCATTATTCCCATACATATTTCCTTCTTACTCCCTTCTCGGCAACGACATCCCATGCCTAGGTCCTTCATCGTCCTCAAACTCATCCCAAAGCCCATCATCAACCACAATCGACACCCTCGACTCCAGCACAATCCTCTCTTCACTTCCCTTAACCACACCTCTTTCCACTTCTTCCACCGCATTTTTCGTTGCTGCATCTCTCCTCTTTCTCCTAAAATAGCATCCCTCAAGTATGCCCAAGAAAATGAGCACAAATGCAAAGACTCCAACTGTGACGCCGATGCCGATTTTCGCTTCAGGACTAAGGCCATGCGTTGGTGGTGCTGTTGGGGCGAGGGGTGTGGACGTTAATGGGGGCACAGTCGAGTGTGAGGATGATGTCAAGGTTGATGGGAAAAGGTTTTCGGCAGCGTTGTTTGTCGCTGTGTGAATCTTTTGAGCTGGATAGGGGGGCGTACCAGTGTCTATGATGAGCGGTTGTAGAGTTGCAAAAGATAGCTGTGGGTATGGTAGGGAAGTAGTAAACGTTGCTGATGTTGGGGTTTCGAATAGCATAGGCATAGGGGTAACCGTGCAATCCTTTCGAAGAGTCAGTAATTTGTTGCTAGAATACTCCTCTATCACCTAATCCTTTACGTACTACGCAGACCGATTCACCATTCGCTACCACTCCATATACAGCCCATACGTTATTCCAAATCGACATAGTTAGGATCAGACTCTTCACAGGCGAGATCATACTGCTCAGAATTTTCTGTCTTTTAACGGACTAGGAGAAAGAGGTAAGAGTCTTCCATTGCAGAAGAGGGGGTTGCGCGTGTTGTTATATCTCGCACCTATAATAACACTGCATCTGTATTATCGTGCATGATGTACCTGCAGTAGCACTCTCACGCGCTGTCCTCACCTCGACCATCTTCGCGACCCGTCGCAAGTGGTCACACTACGTCCATCTTCCTCTGTCTCGAACTACTAACGACGATTCTAGATTCATTTCACACGTCTTCTCCTCGACCTTTCTCCTGCCACGTGTGGAATATATACCCGCAGTCTTGTTGGCTAACTTTGAGAGAGTTTGCTCGATATTTGGCATTTGTTGTGTTGCGCATCGTCGCAAAGCCGTGCGTTGTTCCTGCGCACGGCGTATGCGGTGGAACAGTCAACGGTTGTGGAATTTGAGAGTGAGTAGAATATGATCGGTCGCTTTGTAAGTCAAATCTTCCCCATTGCGGCTCATCGCAAGCCTTCCTTTTCCATAACGGTGACGCTCTCCTGCTATCACTCTGGTAGGCGCGTACAGATGAGTGACTAGACACTTATCAACAGAGATAATTAGGGATATTGATATTATCGATGGAGATGTGTCAGCGGACATGGTCTGGGGGGTCAGCATCACTCGAATGAGAATTTTAGTTGAACATGAGCGTTTGTTGTGCGTTTCGCCTCTTATCGAATCGGAACGCGGAACGCAGACCATCATACAACGCAGACCTTCATACAACGCAGACCTTCATACAACACACATCTTTATACAACGCAGACCACTTCACGGTACTCAAGACACGCTCAAGAAACAGTTATTCTTCCCTAAATTTCATATTCTTCCCTCAATTTCATGCATGTCCTGCGTCACCGGCGTCCTTGACAAAAGGTGCTTTGGCCTCCTCACTCTTTGTTCCCACAAATGGGCAACTAATCCCATCAACAAGATTATCCTTGCTCAGTCCCATCTCCGCCAGATGTTTCTCAACATCAACTAAATCACCGTCTTCCTTTAGCGTGGGCTTCTGCTCAATCTCTGCAGCCTTCTCGCTATCCAATGCCTCATCCGGGCTCAGCGTCTTGTCCACTGCCTCCTTCTTGACAACGCCATTGGGCGCAATCTGTCGGAACATATCGAGCGGATCGAACCAAGTGCGGACTTGCTGCAGTTGGACCTTATCGTTTACGGTAGCGACGGTAACACCCTGTATGTCGATAGCACCACCATGGGCGGGAGCGGTAACTTTCTCTCCTTTGCTATATGATCGTTAGCCATGCGCATAAAGGCAACTCAAGTTAGGTTCAGCACGTACTTGTTGAACCCGACGTAGTCATTCTTCATTACTCCCCAATGTCGCCACCTGAACGACACTGTTGGTGGCCCGCTATACACCTCGAGCACCTCCCACGCAAAGTTAGGCATCATGCGCTTGAACGTCTTGTGGCTGCTCGCAAAGTCCGAGTATTCAGGGCTATAGTACTCGTTCGGTGCAATAATGGCATTGTATGTTCCCTGTTCCAGCATGTGCTCTGCGGTTTGTGGGGCGCCGCCATTGATGGCAAAGCTGTAGTTTTCACGGTCGACGGTCCGCCAGTCGTCAAGATTGGGCTTGAAGGATGCTTCAACTTCCCAGTTCTTGACGAGATTCTCGACGAGTTGGGGGAGGGAGTTTGCTTCGTGAGACATGCGCTTTGCTGGTGCGATCGTTAGAGAAATTACAATGCATGGCGGTGACAATTGATGACTTACTCTCTTGGAACACTTTCCTCGTCTTCGAGTAATCTGGTGCCCGGCCATACCGCCACTTTGCGTCTTTGTCTCCCAGCACAGAGTCAGGATTGGTGAGGTAATCTGGCAGTGCGGGGGCTGGTTCCGCTGGTGGAGCTTGCACATCTGCTGCTGCCATTGTGAATAGAGGTACAGGAGAAAAAGTTCAGGTTCTCAGATAGGTGTATAATGCGGGAAGAAGGTGAGAAGCGATAAGTACAGGAGAGAGTGCGAGTGTGAGGCGAGGTGAGATGAGAAGGTTGCACAGGCTCCTTCGCGAATATAGTAGATATATGTAAGAATCTAGAACGCAGATGTGCAGGACAAGTCCGTGTTCCTCGTCAATGAGATCCAGTAACGTAGCACGAGGATGAGAGTGTCTGTAGGTACTTGTTGGAGTAATTACACGAGACGGTCTGCCGCAGCCTTTAAAGAGCGAAGGGACATGCACCTAGTTGGATCTAAGAAAAGACGGCTGGTAGTGATACACAAGCTGTTGGACCAGAGCTAACACAGCGGGGCAATATGCTAAATAGGGAGAAGGGTGTGTTCCAGTCGCGGGGAACTGTACAGGTGGATACGAGGCTTTGCAGGAGAAACCAACTTGATGCTAACCAAATGGTGGCACGCAACACAGCCTGTCACTGGTCCAAACGCTGCAATCAAGGTTATTATTTCCTAGCCTACAGGTGGAGACTTTCAATCATGCTTTCGAAATCGCCTGGGACCCGGACTTGTGCCTCCCAACGGCGTGCTCAAGCGCGTCCAAAGGGTTTACGGAACTTGGACCGATGCATGTAATAGTCAGCGGCAGGCTATCCCCTTGACTACTTTTGAAAAAGGGAAACGGCGGGAGAGCATCCGGAGACGTTGAGAGATCGGGCGGGTAGATCAAACGGGGTCTGCGGCCGGACCAGTCCGTTCAGACGTCTAGCGGCTAGGCTAGAGGTAGGCGAGGCGAACTTGAACTTCGGTTGAGCGAGATGGGAAGAGGTACGATCTAGATGACTGTGTTGGCAAGCGATATGACTTAACATTGTGTAAAATTTGCACTGGATTATTGGACAATATGGATGTCAATCTAGATTCTAATGAGTGGGTGGGTGTGATTAGGAATGAGTGCATCAGTGTTGGTGCAAGGGTCAAGCTAGGAGAATTTTCAGGCATTATTTGATCTGATAAGCGAAGTTGGATATAAGCTTGTGTTTATTGGTTGGATCTCGCTAGTGGCGCCATCTTTCCTCACCGTCTCTCCCCGCCATCTCCACGGTCTGTATCCCGCACCCGCTCTCCTATCACCCGAGGCACGATAGCGACGTTTTTTTGATGCACGAGCTTTACATGGTTGGCATTAACCTGAAATGCAAGCTGCTCTCGATTGCAGGCATGACCAGAAGGGGCCCACCAAAGCAGGCAACTCGGGATTGATTCGGTTCGTGTGTAAAGATGAGACAAGGGAGTCTTTGTACTTGCAATAGAAGTTAATATTACTTCATCATAACTTAGCCAGCAACAAGCGTTGTACGATTCAGGGGCCTGCATAAACTAGTAGCGATATATTTCCCACCAGTACAATAACCATTTTGACGGGTACCAAAGTCACTCAGGTCGAGAGGGACATTTCTATTATCTTCTCATTCCTCCTTCGTCGTTTATATATTGAGAACGGGCGTGCGTTTTGTGGTGTACTGATATTTAACATTTCATATACTTATATCTGAGAAAGTGGTTATCGTCCACCCTTGGGTAGCTCTATCCTATTCTTGCAAAGTTGAAAAGGGTTGGTTTGCATGATCTTTTGCCTAGCGTAGATGCGTCTTCCTACATTTCCCACAATTTTCTATATTTCCTTGTTCTTTTACATTTTCATACTATTATGCAGCAAAACTCAACATAAATATAGAAGACAGGTGGGTTTAAAATCCAAACCTATGGCCACGACCATCTATTCAACATCCAACTCGCATTTCTTACTCGTTCTCAAACCACCCGCGCAAACTTTATCTTCTCTTTCTTTCCGCCCGAGTTAAAAGGGCACAAGAGCCCAGCGTTCCACCTTTTCATGTCGACTTTCCCTTGAGTGCTCCAACAAGACTGATCGCCAATGCAAATCACTACGAAGTCTAAAACCAGGAAGGAGTGAGAGTGACGGGTGTGCAAAAGCTTACACAATAGTAAGTGATAGGAATGGATTGAGACGTAGAGTAGTGACAGGGACGAGATGATCAGGCATACTGCTTAGAGACTTGGGATTAAAGCTCTGGAATTAGACTCTCGCTATCATACCCACGGCGATGGAAAGTACTCATCTATTTTGATGTTTGAATCTTTCGTCGAGCTTAAAGCTACTTAGTTTGGGAGTTGGTCTATTCGACTACTTTGAATCCTCGTATGGCGATACGTGGTTAAATAGGTCAGTGTTGAAAGCTCGCAGCTTATCAAGTAATTATTATTGATGCAACAGAACGTTGGAAGTGTGTATGTATACACCATGCATACCCAGCCTGAACCTATAGATTTACTGTGCATGCTGAGCGAGTATGTATACACAAGGAGTGTGGAGATGGAGGCAAGTATGC